>LR738714.1:214466595-214485382 GCA_902687465.1 Secale cereale
AAGAGCAACCCTCTCACTCGGGGGCTTAGTTGCAATCCTCCGAGCTACGTTACAAGTACAAAGTGGCTCTGCCTTCCGAGCTCCGCCACAAATACAACATAGCTTGGAATCGCCTAAGTTATAAACATCCACTCCGAGTGAAGAGCAACCCTCTCACTCGGGGGCTTAGCTGCGACCCCGTGACTCGCCTAAGTTACAAACATCCCCTCCGAGTGAAGAGCAACCCTCTCACCCGGGAGGCTTAGCTGCGGACCTCCGAGCTACGCTACAAGCATAAAGTTGCTCTCCCTTCCGAGCTCCGCCACAAGTACAACGTAGCTCGGAATTGCCCAAGTTGTAAACATCTACTCCAAGCGAAGAGCAACCCTCTCACTCAGGGACTTGGCTGCAGACGTCGACTCAAAGATTCAAGCAATCAAAGAAGAGTGGCAAATCGAAGGATCAAAATCAGATAAAAGCCCCGCAAGATTCGGGCAAGAGTACTTGGGCCACAGGCCCACCAGAGTTTAACGATTACAAGTCCACGCGGCATTCCGCGGCAAATGAGATTAAAGTTTCAAAGTCATTCCTCGGGAGGGGGCGGGCTCGCAGGTGCGACGAACTCGTCCAGGTCGATCCCGTCGGCGATGCGAGTCGCGGCTTCCAGGAAAGTCTCCATAAACGACTAGAATTGGAGCTCCTTCGTGTTTGCAACCTTCAGCGTCGCGAGCTTCCTCTCCTTCACCTCCCTGTAGTGCACACGGACCAAGGACAGCGCCACGTCGTCTCCTCCCCGGGCTGTCGACTTCTACCACTCCTGCACTCGGTTGGGGATTTCGTTGAGTCGAGTCATCAGGGACTCGAGGTCATTCTCCTGCACGATCCCCCTCCAGAGCGCGGTGTCGATTCGGGCCATCACTGCCTTCAGTCGTCCCAGATAATCCGTGGCCGCGGTGAGACGGGACTCCAGCCTCAGTATGTTCATAGATACGTCGTCCTTCACGATAGAGTTGGTTGGGTCCAAGCCAGGCTCGACCCGACCAGTCTCCTCCTCAAAGTTACGACAAAACTCTGCACCAAAAACAGCAAGTCGAGTCAACAGACAAGATATGGGTCGACCGTTCCAATTTTAACCAAGCCGAAGGAGGCATACCTTCGAGCACGAGGTACCATTTCTTGGTGATGTCGCCCAGATACGCCTCAAGATCAACCCTCTTCTGAAAGAGAGTCTTGTACTTGTCGTTCAGGACGGCCTTGGACTTCTACAGCTGAGTCACCTCTTGATTTGCTGCGTCGAGTGAGCCTCTCAGTCTGATGACCTCCGCCTCGAGCGCACCCACGGAAGCCAACTTCTGCGCCGCCAATTCCACCTTCTCCTGAGCCGCCTGCTGCACCGCCGCCAGGTCAAGATCCTTTTGCTCCAAGGCCGCCTTCAGTTGACCTACCAAAGCCGCCACTGGACAGATGAACATGAAGGAACACAAGGCACATATATCAAAAAGTCAGTCGACAAAAGGTCGGAGTCAGTTACCAACCGCATCATCCTGCGTCTTCTTCAGGTGGTCCCAAGCCAACTGCAAGTCGAGGTTAAGCTGGATTGGCTTCTTCTCAAGATCTGCAAACTTGGCCCCAAACACGCAAGATTTCTGCATCAACACGACAAAGCAAGATTATAAGACTACAGTCGAGTCAAAATACTCAACCGCAGTCTCGGGGACTACACCCAGTGGGTGCACTGAGCGTGCCCCCACTGGTTTCACTCGGCCGAGATTAGTCCGGCTCGAGCTAAAAAAACACACACATCAAGGAGAAAAAGTTCTATAGTAAGACCATGGCCGACCGCCAGCAGTCGACCACGGTCTCGGGGACTACACCCAGTGGGTGCACTGAGCGTGCCCCCACTGGTTTCACTCGGCCGAGATCAGTCCGGCTCGAGCTCAAAAAAAAGAGGGAGAACACCCAGTGGGTGTGGTATCTCACGAAACAAAATAGCCGATTCTCTCGAAACCAAAGACTACTTCAATGAAGACAACGTACCTGGACGTTGGCCGGAAGAGCAGAGCTGGCATCATAAGCCGCCATGCTGGCCACATACGCCACCTTCGTCCTCTCCATCATCACCTCCGCCTGGCGAACAGCTTCTTGAGCCGCCCGTACAGGATCCTTCGGCAGGCGGTAAGAAGAGAAGAGAATTGACGAAGCAGCGGGCGTAGGGTCGACGGCAGGTACGGGCGCTGGGTCTACGACACAAACTGGCGCTGAGTCGACGGCTGGAGTAGGTGCTGGGTCGGCAACTGGAGCGGGCGCTGGGTCGACGACCGGCGCAGGCGATGGGTCGACGACACGCACGGTCGACAAAGGGACGGCGAAGGAGACCGTGGCTCGGGCTGCATCCTCCTGTCGCTGGGCCTCTGAGCCAGAAGGCGTCTTCCGGTCCTTCTTCCCTGTGCGCCGACGGTCCCCTCCCAACCGCTCCTCGTCTTCATTGTCATCCGGAAGCTCTATGACGAGGCGCGACACTTCGAGTCAAGAAGCGAGCTAAGTTCAGTCGACCGTCGCCCGCGAAAGAAAATAAGGATAAGGCAGATTTCATAGAGCCCACACCTGCGCGGGATGTCGCGGCGTCCGCGGTCTCCTCGTCGTCTCGACCCCGGTCGATGTCCATCGAGGTCATGGAAGCGGCGGCTCTGAAAAGTCCACTCAGGAGATGAGTCGACAGAAGTTACAGTCAACCTCCAAGAAGCAGAAATAAACAAGACCAAGTGGCACTTACGTGGAGGCGATGGGTACATCCACCTTGATTCTGTTGGGGAACGTAGTATTTTAAAATTTTCCTACGATCACGCAAGATCTATCTACCAGATGCATAGCAACGAGAGGGGAGAGTGAGTCTACGTACCCTCGTAGACCGAAAGCGGAAGCGTTAGAACAACGCGGTTGATGTAGTCGTACGTCTTCACGGCCTGACCGATCAAGCACCGAAACTACGGCACCTCCGAGTTCTACCACACGTTCAGCTCGATGACATCCCTCGAACTCCGATCCAGCCGAGTGTCGAGGGAGAGTTCCGTCAGCACGACGGCGTGGTGACGATCTTGATGTTCTACCGTCGCAGGGCTTCGCCTAAGCACCGCTACAATATTTATCGAGGAGAACTATGGTGGAGGGGGGCACCGCACATGGCTAAGAGATCAAAAGATCAATTGTTGTGTCTAGAGGTGCCCCCCTGCCCCCGTATATAAAGGAGGGAGGGAGAGGCCGGCCCTAGAGGGGGCGCACCAAGTGTGGGGAGTCCTACTAGGACTCCTAAGTCCTAGTAGGATTCCCCTTTCCTTTCCGGAGTAGGAGAGAAGGAAAGAGGGGGAGAGGGAGAAGGAAAAGGGGGCTGCACCCCTTGTCCAATTCGGACTAGAAGGGGGGTGCACGCCTCCTTCCTTTTGGCCTCTCTCCTCTATTCCCGTAACTCCCCGGTACTCCGAAAATACCCGAATCACTCGGAACCTTTCCGATGTCCGAATATAGTCGTCCAATATATCGATTTTTATGTCTCGACCATTTTGAGACTCCTCGTCATGTCCCCGATCTCATCCGGGACTCCGAACTCCTTCGGTACATCAAAACTCATAAACTCGTAATAAAACTATCATCGAAACCTTAAGCGTGCGGACCCTACGGGTTCGAGAACTATGTAGACATGACCGAGACACGTCTCCGGTCAATAACCAATAGCGGAACCTGGATGCTCATATTGGCTCCCACATATTCTACGAAGATCTTTATCGGTCAAACCGCATAACAACATACATTGTTCCCTTTGTCATCGGTATGTTACATGTCCGAGATTCGATCGTCGGTATCTCAATACCTAGTTCAATCTCGTTACCAACAAGTCTCTTTACTCGTTCCGTAATACATCATCCCGCAACTAACTCATTAGCTGCAATGCTTGCAAGGCTTATAGTGATGTGCATTACCGAGTGGGCCCAGAGATACCTCTCCGACAATCGGAGTGACAAATCCTAATCTCGAAATACGCCAACCCAACAAGTACCTTCGGAGACACCTTTAGAGTACCTTTATAATCACCCAGTTACGTTGTGACGTTTGGTAGCACACAAAGTGTTCCTCCGGTATTCGGGAGTTGCATAATCTCATAGTCATAGGAACATGTATAAGTCATGAAGAAAGCAATAGCAGTAAAACTTAAACGATCATAGTGCTAAGCTAACGGATGGGTCTTGTCCATCAGATCATTCTCCTAATGATGTGATCCCGTTGATCAAATGACAACTCATGTCTATTGCTAGGAAACATAACCATCTTTGATCAATGAGCTAGTCTAGTAGAGGCATACTAGGGACACTCTGTTTTGTCTATGTATTCACACATGTATTAAGTTTCCGGTTAATACAATTCTAGCATGAATAATAAACATTTATCATGATATAAGGAAATAAATAATAACTTTATTATTGCCTCTAGGGCATATTTCCTTCAGTCTCCCACTTGCACTAGAGTCAATAATCTAGTTCACATCGCCATGTGATTTAACACCTATAGTTCACATCGTCATGTGATTAACACCCAAAGGGTTTACTAGAGTCAATAATCTAGTTCACATCGCTATGTGATTAACACCCAAAGAGTACTAAGGTGTGATCATGTTTTGCTTCGTGAGAGAAGTTTAGTCAACGGGTCTGTCACATTCAGATCCGTATGTATTTCGCAAATGTCTATGTGTCTACATTGCTCTGCATGGAGCTACTCTAGCTAATTGCTCCCACTTTCAATATGCATCCAGATTGATATTAGAGTCAGCTGGATTTAGTGTCAAAGCTTGCATCGGCGTAACCCTTTACGACGAACTCTTTATCACCTCCATAATCGAGAAACATTTCCTTAGTCATCCAGTTACTAAGGATAATTTTGACCGCTGTACAGTGATCTACTCCTGGATCACTATTGTACCCTCTTGACAAACTCATGGCAAGGTACACAACATGTTTGGTACACAGCATGGCATACTTTATAGAACCTATGGCTGAGGCATAGGGAATGACTTTCATTCTCTCTATATTTTCCTGTCGTGGTCTGGCTTTGAGTCTTACTCAACTTCACACCTTACAAGTCAGGTAAGAATTCCTTCTTTGACTGATCCATTTTGAACTACTTCAAAATCATATCAAGGTATGTACTCATCGAAAGTCTTATCAAGTGTCTTGATCTATCTCTATAGATCTTGATGCCCAATATGTAAGCAGCTTCACCAAGGTCTTTCTTTGAAAAACTCCTTTCAAACACTCCTTTATGCTTTCCAGAAAATTCTACATCATTTCCGATCGACAATATGTCATTCACATATACTTATCAGAAAGGTTGTAGTGCTCCCACTCACTTCTTGTAAATACAGGATTCACCGCAAGTCTGTATAAATCTATATGCTTTGATCAACTTATCAAAGCGTATATTCCAACTCCGAGATGCTTGCACCAGTCCATAGATGGATCGCTGGAGCTTGCACATTTTGTTAGCACCTTTAGGATTGACAAAACCTTCTGGTTGCATCATATACAAGTCTTCTTTAATAAATCCATTAAAGAATGCAGTTTTGTTATCCATTTGCCAGATTTCATAAAATGCGGCAATTGCTAACATGATTCGGACAGACTTAAGCATCGCTACGGGTGAGAAAGTCTCATCGTAGTCAACTCATTGAACTTGTTGAAAAACTTTCGCAACAAGTCGAGCTTTGTAAACAGTAACATTACTGTCAGCGTCAGTCTTCCTCTTGAAGATCCATTTATTTTCGATGGCTTGCCGACCATCGGGCAAGTCAACCAAAGTCCACACTTTGTTCTCATACATGGATCCCATCTCAGATTTCATGGTCTCAAGCCATTTTGCGGAATCTGGGCTCATCATCGCTTCCTCATAGTTCGTAGGTTCATCATGGTCCAGTAACATGACTTCCAGAACCGGGTTGCCGTACCACTCTGGTGCGGAACGTACTCTGGTTGATCTACGAAGTTCAGCAGTAACTTGATCCGAAGTTTCATGATCATCATCATTAGCTTCCTCACTAATTGGTGTAGGAATCACTGGAACCAGTTTTTGTGATGTACTACTATCCAATTCGGGAGAAGGTACAATTACCTCATCAAGTTCCACTTTCCTCCGACTCACTTCTTTCGAGAGAAACTCCTTCTCTAGAAAGGATCCACTCTTAGCAATAAAGACCTTGCCTTCGGATCTGTGATAGAAGGTGTACCCAACAGTTTCTTTTGGGTATCCTATGAAGATTTACTTCTCCGATTTGGGTTCGAGCTTATCATGTTGAAACCTTTTCACATAAGCATCGCAGTCCCAAACTTAAAGAAATGACAGCTTAGGTTTCTCGTCAAACCACAGTTCATACGGTGTCATCTCCATGGATTAAGATGGTGCCCCATTTGACGTGAATGTATCTGTCTCTAATGCATAACCCCAAAAGCGATAGTGGTAGATCGGTAAGAGACATCATCGATCGCACCATATCTAATAAAGTACGGTTATGACGTTCGGACACACCATTACACTATGGTGTTCCAGGTGGCGTGAGTAGTGAAACTATTTCACATTGTTTTTACTGAAGGCCAAACTCGCTAACTCAAATATTTTACCTCTAGATCGTATCGTAGAAACTCTTATTTTCTTGTTACGATGATTCTCCACTTCACTCTGAAATTCTTTGAACTTTTCAAATGTTTTAGACTTGTGCTTCATTAAGTAGATATACCCATATCTGCTCAAATCATCAGTGAAGGTCAGAAAATAATGATACCCGCTGCGAACTTCAACACTCATTGGTCCACATACATCTGTATGTATGATCTCCAACAAATCTGTTGCTCGCTCCATTGTTCCGGAGAACGGAGTTTTAGTCATCTTGCCCATGAGGCATGGTTCGCAAGCACCAAGTGATTCATAATCAAGTGATTCCAAAAGTCCATCACTATGGAGTTTCTTCATGCGCTTTACACCATTATGACCTAAACAGCAGTGCCACAAATAAGTTGCACTATCATTATTAACCTTGCATCTTTTGGCTTCAATATTATGAATATGTGTATCACCACGATCGAGATCCAACAAACTATTTTCATTTGGTGTATGACCATCGAAGGTTTTATTCATGTAAACAGAATAACAATTATTCTATGACTTTAAATGAATAACCGTATTGCAACAAATATGATCAAATCATATTCATGCTCAACGCAAATGCCAAATAACATTTATTTAGGTTTTACACTTATCCCGAAAGTATAGGGAGTGTGCGATGATGATCATATCAATCTTGGAACCACTTCCAACACACATCGTCACTTCACCTTTAACTAGTCTCTGTTCATTCTGCAATTCTCGTTTTGAGTTACTAATTTTAGCAACTGAACCGGTATCAAATACCCAGGGGTTGCTATGAACACTAGTAAAGTACACATCAATAATCTGTATATCAAAATATACCTTTGTTCACTTTGCCATCCTTCTTATCCGCCAAGTATTTAGGGCAGTTCCACTTCCAGTGACCATTTCCTTTGCAGTAGAAGCACTTAGTTTCAGGCTTGAGTTTTAGCTTTGGGTTTCTTCACGGGAGTGACAACTTGCTTGTCATTCTTCTTGAAGTTCCCCTTCTATCCCTTTGCCCTTTACTTGAAACAAGTGGTCTTGTTAACCATCAACACTTGATGCTTTTTCATGATTTCTACCTTTGCCGACTTCAGCATTGCGAAGAGCTCGGGAATTCCTTTCGTCATCCCTTGCATATTATAGTTCTTCACGAAGTTCTACTAACTTGGTGATAGTGACTAGAGAACTTTGTCAATTACTATCTTATCTGGAAGATTAACTCCCACTTGATTCAAGTAATTGTAGTACCCAGACAATCTGAGCACATGCTCACTGGTTGAGCTATTCTCCTCCATCTTGTAGGCAAAGTACTCTCAGAAGTCTTATACCTCTCGACACGGGCATGAGTATGAAATACTAATTTCAACTCTTGGAACATCTTATATGCTCCGTGGCGTTCAAAATGTTTTTGAAGTCCCGGTTCTAAGCCATAAAGCATGGTGCACTTAAACTATCAAGTAGTCATCATACCGAGCTTTTGTCAAAACGTTCATAACGTCTACATCTACTCCTGCAATAGGTATGTCACCTAGCGGTGCATCAAGGACATAATTCTCTGTGCAGCAATGAGGATAATCCTCAGATCACGGAACAATTCCGCATCATTGCTACTAACATCTTTCAACTTAGTTTTCTCTAGGAACATATAAAAAATAAACGGGGAGCAACATCGCGAGCTATTGATCTACAACATAGATATGCTAATACTACGAGGACTAAGTTCATGATAAATTAAAGTTCAATTTAATCATATTACTTAAGAACTCCCACTTAGATAGACATCCCTCTAGTCATCTAAATGACGTGATCCAAATCAACTAAACCATGTCCGATCATCACGTGAGATGGAGTAGTTTCAAAGGTGAACATCTTATGTTGATCATATCTACTATATGATTCACGCTCGACCTTTCGGTCTCCAGTGTTCCGAGGCCATATCTGCATATGCTAGGCTCGTCAAGTTTAACCCGAGTATTCTGCGTGTGCAAAACTGGCTTACACCCGTTGTATTTGAACGTAGAGCTTATCACACCCGATCATCACGTGGTGTCTCGGCACGACGAACTTTCGCAACGGTGCATACTCAGGGAGAACACTTATACCTTGAAATTTACTAAGGGATCATCTTATAATGCTACCGTCGAACTAAGCAAAATAAGAAGCATAATAAGATAAACATCACATGCAATCAAAATATGTGACATGATATGGCCATCATCATCTTGTGCTTTTGATCTCCATCTCCAAAGCACCGTCATGATCACCTTCGTCACCGGCGTGACACCTTGATCTCCATCGTAGCATCGTTGTCATCTCGCCAACTATTGCTTCTACGACTATCGCCACCGCTTAGTGATAAAGTAAAGCAATTACATGGTGATTGCATTTCATACAATAAAGCGACAACCATATGGCTCCTGCCAGTTGCCGATAACTTTACAAAACATGATCATTTCATACAAAACCGTATAACTCATCATGTCTTGACCATATCACATCACAACATGCCCTGCAAAAACAAGTTAGACGTCCTCTACTTTGTTGTTGCAAGTTTTACGCGGCTGCTACGGGCTTAGCAAGAACCGTTCTTACCTACGCATACAAAACCACAACGATATTTCGTCAAGTATGTGATGTTTTAACCTTCACAAGGACCGGGTGTAGCCACACTTGATTCAACTAAAGTTGGAGAAACTGACACCCGCCAGCCACCTGTGTGCGAAGCACGTCGGTAGAACCAGTCTCGCGTAAGCGTACGCATAATGTCGGTCCGGGCCGCTTCAGCCAACAATACCGCCGAATCAAAGTATGACATGCTAGTAAGCAGTATGACTAGTATCGTCCACAACTCACTTGTGTTCTACTCGTGCATATCATATACGCATAGACCTGGCTCATGATGCCACTGTTGGGGAACGTAGTATTTTAAAATTTTCCTACGATCACGCAAGATCTATCTACCAGATGCATAGCAACGAGAGGGGAGAGTGAGTCTACGTACCCTCGTAGACCGAAAGCGGAAGCGTTAGAACAACGCGGTTGATGTAGTCATACGTCTTCACGGCCCAACCGATCAAGCACCGAAACTACGGCACCTCCGAGTTCTACCACACGTTCAGCTCGATGACGTCCCTCGAACTCCGATCCAGCCGAGTGTCGAGGGAGAGTTCCGTCAGCACGACGGCGTGGTGACGATCTTGATGTTCTACCGTCGCAGGGCTTCGCCTAAGCACCGCTACAATATTTATCGAGGAGAACTATGGTGGAGGGGGGCACCGCACACGGCTAAGAGATCAAGATATCAATTGTTGTGTCTAGAGGTGCCCCCCTGCCCCCGTATATAAAGGAGGGAGGGAGAGGCCGGCCCTAGAGGGGGCGCACCAAGTGTGGGGAGTCCTACTAGGACTCCTAAGTCCTAGTAGGATTCCCCTTTCCTTTCCGGAGTAGGAGAGAAGGAAAGAGGGGGAGAGGGAGAAGGAAAAGGGGGCTGCACCCCTTGTCCAATTCGGACTAGAAGGGGGGTGCACGCCTCCTTCCTTTTGGCCTCTCTCCTCTATTCCCGTAACTCCCCGGTACTCCGAAAATACCCGAATCACTCGCAACCTTTCCGATGTCCGAATATAGTCGTCCAATATATCGATTTTTACGTCTCGACCATTTTGAGACTCCTCGTCATGTCCCCGATCTCATCCGGGACTCCGAACTCCTTCGGTACATCAAAACTCATAAACTCATAATAAAACTATCATCGAAACCTTAAGTGTGCGGACCCTACGGGTTCGAGAACTATGTAGACATGACCGAGACACGTCTCCGGTCAATAACAAATAGCGGAACCTGGATGCTCATATTGGCTCCCACATATTCTACGAAGATCTTTATCGGTCAAACCGCATAACAACATACATTGTTCCCTTTGTCATCGGTATGTTACATGCCCGAGATTCGATCGTCGGTATCTCAATACCTAGTTCAATCTCGTTACCAACAAGTCTCTTTACTCGTTCCGTAATACATCATTCCGCAACTAACTCATTAGTTGCAACGCTTGCAAGGCTTATAGTGATGTGCATTACCGAGTGGGCCCAGAGATACCTCTCCGACAATCGGAGTGACAAATCCTAATCTCGAAATACGCCAACCCAACAAGTACCTTCGGAGACACCTGTAGAGTACCTTTATAATCACCCAGTTACGTTGTGACGTTTGGTAGTACACAAAGTGTTCCTCCGGTATTCGGGAGTTGCATAATCTCATAGTCATAGGAACATGTATAAGTCATGAAGAAAGCAATAGCAGTAAAACTTAAACGATCATAGTGCTAAGCTAACGGATGGGTCTTGTCCATCAGATCATTCTCCTAATGATGTGATCCCGTTGATCAAATGACAACTCATGTCTATTGCTAGGAAACATAACCATCTTTGATCAATGAGCTAGTCTAGTAGAGGCATACTAGGGACACTCTGTTTTGTCTATGTATTCACACATGTATTAAATTTCCGGTTAATACAATTCTAGCATGAATAATAAACATTTATCATGATATAAGGAAATAAATAATAACTTTATTATTGCCTCTAGGGCATATTTCCTTCAGATTCTGGGCAAGGCCTTCCGGGGCTTGGTGGTGGTGACCTTGGGCTGCTTGGGCATCTTCTCGGCAGGGTCAGGATTGGCCGTGCGAGTGCGCTTGGGCGTCCGAGAACCCGAGGGACCCGCTTGAAGACGTGCGGCCCCTGGGTCGTACTTCTCCTTGGATCGACGCTCATCACGAGGAGGTGACTCGACCTCCTCCCCGCTGTTGTAGTCCTCGCTCTCCTCGGTCTCCTCCTTCGACTTCCACTTGACGGCGTCGCCCATGCCCTCTTCGCCCTCCAGGACCAAGTCCCCGTTGGGCAGCGAATACATCTCTGTGTAGATCTGCAAAGAGATAAGTTTGACCAAATATCAGTCGGATCCATCAATAATGAATTGCAAGCCAGACGACAGAAATGTCACTCGGAAGCAGAAGACTAACCTTGTCAGGAAGATGGTCAGCATCGAACAGGATGACCCTCCCAGATCCCCTGGGGTTGTCTTTATTCCCAGTGATGCACTTCAAGAACTGCACCACGTACTTCGGGTCGGCCACCTCCGGGTGGACTCGCGACGAGTCGTCGGTGCCAGAATACAACCACATCGACTGGTCCGGGGCTTGGAGCGGCTGGATCCTCCGTGTGAGATACGCCTCGAACAGATCCATCCCCGTAACCCCCTCGCGGACTAACTGGACGACCCGCTCCACCAACATATCCACTTCGGCCCTCTCGGCCTTACCCACTATCATCGAAGGAGGTGGGCTGGCTCGACCTAGAGTGAATGGAGGAAGACCAGTCGACTGACCCGGAGTTGGACTGTCCTTGTAGTAAAACCAGGTCGACTGCCAGCCCCGAATCGACTCCGGAAAAATCATGGGGGGGGGGGGGAAGGCGCTCCTATTCCTAAGCTGGATCCCGAGCCCTCCACAGGCGTGGATGACGTGCGTCTTGCCGTCACTCGGGTTCACCCTCTTAACGGTTTGCGAGCGGTAGGTGAAGATGTGTTTGAACAAACCGTAGTGCGGTCGGCAACCGAGGAAGTTCTCGCACATAGAAACAAAGGCAGAGAGGAAGGCGATGGAGTTGGGAGTAAAGTAATGCAACTGGGCACCAAAGAAGATCAAGAATGCGCGGAAGAAAGGATGCGGGGGCATAGAAAAACCTCGGTCGACGTGGGTGGCGTGGAGGACGCACTTGTTGGAGATATGCCCTAGAGGCAATAATAAAAGCATTATTATTATATCTCCTTGTTCATGATAATTGTCTGGTATTCATGCTTGAATTGTATTGTACGGAAACAGCGATATATGTGTGGATACACAGACCACAATAAGTCCCTGGCAGGCCTGTAGTTACCAGCTCGTTAATCAACAGATGGTCACGGTTTCCTGACCATGGACATAAGATGTCAGTGATAACGGGATCACATCATTAGGAGAATGATGTGATGGACAAGACCCAAACTTGAGCATAACACAAGATCGTATAGTTCGTAATGCATAAGCTTTTCGGTGTCAAGTATTTATTCCTTAGACCATGAGGTTGTACAACTCCCGGATACCGTAGGAGTACTTTGGGTGTTCCAACCGTCACAACGTAACTGGGTGGCTATAAAGGTACGCATCGGGTATCTCCGAAAGTGTTTGTTGAGTTGGTACGAACCGAGACTGGGATGTTGTCACTCCGCATGACGGAGAGGTACCTCTGGGCCCACTCGGTAAGACATCATCATAATGAGCTCAATGTGACTAAGTAGTTAGTCACGGGATGATGGATTACGGATCGAGTAAAGAGACTTGCCATGACGAGATTGAACAAGGTATCGGGAATACCGACGATCGAATCTCGGGCAAGTACCGTACCGATGGACAAAGGGAATAACGTACGGGATTGAGTGAATCCTTGACACGGTGGTTCATCCGATGAAGATCATCGAGGAACACGTGGGAACCAACATGGGTATCCAGATCCCGCTGTTGGTTATTGACCGGAGAGTGGTCTCGGTCATGTCTACGTGTCTCCCGAACCCGTAGGGTCTACACACTTAAGGTTCGGTAACGCTAGGGTCGTAGAGATAAATGCACGTGGAAACCCGAAAGTTGTTCGGAGTCCCGGATGAGATCCTGGACGTCACGAGGAGTTCCGGAATGGTCCGGAGGTAAAGATTGATATATAGGAAGTCCAGTTTCGACCAACGGGTGATCTCCGGTGGTCATCGGGAGTGTCCCGGGACCACCGGAGGGGCCCCGGGGGTCCACCGGGTGGGGCCACCCATCCCGGTGGGGCCACTAGGCCGCAAGGGGAAGTGTCCAGCCCTAATGGTCTGGCGCACCACTAGGGGCCCACCTCCCCATGCGCCTAGGGTTAAAACCCTAAGGGAGAGGGGGCTCCACTTGCCTTGGGGGGCAAGGAACCCCCCCTGGCCGCCGCCCCCCCTGTAGATTGGATCTGCAGGGGCCCTGGCGCACCCCCTGGTCCCCTATATATATGTGGGGAGGGAGAGGGCAGCCGCACCATTGCCCTGGTGCCTCTCCCCCTCCCGTCACACCTCTATACTCCAACGCAGGCCGCCCGGCGCAGCCCTGCTGCGATCTCCACTGCATCCGTCATCACGCCGTCGTGCTGCCGGATCTCTGACGACTTCTCCTCCCCCCTTGCTGGATCAAGAAGGAGGTGACGTTGCTGCACCGGACGTGTGTTGAACGCGGAGGTGCCGTCCGTTCGGCGCTAGATCATCGGTGACGAAGAACGCGAAGAGTACGACTACTTCATCCACGCTTCTTCGAAAGCTTCCGCACGCGATCTACATAACGGTATGTAGATGCACTCTTACTTGCTCGTTGCTAGATGTCTCCATAGTTGGATCTTGGTGAAGGCGTAGAAATTTTTTGAATTCTGCTACGTTCCCCAACAGCACTCGCCCTCCCGCGGCCGGGGCTCGAGTTCTCCCCCCAGCGCTCGCCAGGAGCCGCGGGCGATCAACCCTTCCTCCTGCAGCTCCTCCCGATCCTCCACCACGACGGTGGACCGGATCCAATCTCCCTAGATCCATCCAGCGGGGAGTCCAGACCTTGACGATGAGCCACTCCGGCCAGATCGCCTCCCCTTCCCCGACGCCGCCTTCTTCGAGCGCTCCGTGGCCGCGGTCTTGTCCTTGCCCATGGCTCGCACGCCGGCGATCGCTGCGGAGAGAGGCAAGAAGAAACAGGGGCGCAACGGAGAAGCAGGAGCGCAGCAGAGAAGCAGATGCGGAAGGAGCAAGATTGGGTGCACAGTGCCCCCCACTACGGGCTCGGCGCGCTCTTATAGCAGCTCGGTCGAGTGGCTGACCGGTGGCCCCGAGCAATCTTATCAAATCCCGTAACAGACGCTGGCGTGATACGTGGCGAAAAAGGAGGCGCGGGGATCGAGGCGATTCAAGCGCATCCCTCCGATTGCTGCGGCTCGTCCCACCCCGCGCGCTTCCCCAAATTTCGAAAACCCCGCCGAATCCGGCGACCGAAGGGCAACCTATCCCGTCGAAAACGGCACGCGCTCACGGTGCCCGACGCTTAGCGCAAAGTCCAGTCGACGCAAGAAATCCAGTCAACATAGGAAGCAACTAATTCACTCGACGGCTTCAGAATCGATCAAGGCGGCCAAGACACAACTCAGGGAGCCTGCCCAAGTCACAAGCTCCGAAACAATCTACCCCAAGGACGTCGAACCAGAACCAGAGCTTCCCTCAGCATCTTCTTGCTCGAGCCTCTATCCATTCGGGGGCTACTGACGAGGTTACAGACCTAGGGTAGGGTCACAGGCCCGATCAAGGTACCCCACCCAAGGTCACTACCCTAGAAGATCAAAAGACAAGACCTATGACAGTGGAGACAGTCGACTGATACGGTCCAAGAAGACACTCCACTCGACTGAACCTCATACGCAAGACGACTCGACCGATCCAAGGCACTCGACCTCCGAAGGTCAAGCACCACTTGAGACAGCAACGGCCCTGTATTTACTCGCTGTAGTAAACACCTTAATTATCCTTTACTGCGGGCGTTACCAGTAACGCCTGCCCTAATGTACATTAAACCCTTGGTAACGTGGAGCATGGCTGGGGTTCTGGCGCACTATATGTGACGCCCCCGATTTGTCCGTACACTAATCATGCACGCAAATGTGTACGGCCAAGATCAGGGACTCACTGGTAGATATCACAACACAACTCTAAAAGTAAAATAAGTCATACAAGCTTCATATTACAAGCCAGGGGCCTCGAGGGCTCAAATACAAGTGCTCGATCATAGACAAGTCAGCGGAAGCAACAAATATCTGAGTACAGACATAAAGTTTAACAAGGTGCCATAAGATGGCTAGCACAAACTGGGATACAGATCGAAAGAGGAGCAGGCCTCCTGCCTGGGATCCTCCTAACTACTCCTGGTCGTCGTCGGCAGACTGCACGTAGTAGTAGGGGACTCCGGTGTCGTAGGAGTCGTCGTAGGTGGCGTCTGGCTCCTGGGCTCCACCATCTGGTTGCATCATCCGAGAAGAAGGAACAGAAGGGGGAAAATGGGGAGCAAAGCAACTGTGAGTACTCATCCAAAGTACTCTCAAGCAAGGATCTATACTACATATGCAATGGTAACAATGATATGGGTAATATCGGTGGACTGAACTGCAGCAAGCGGGAATAAGAGGGGGATAGCTAATCCAAACGAAGACTACGCTTCTGGCAGCCTCCATCTTGCAGCAGTAGAAGAGAACAAATGGTAAGTTCACCAAGTATCAACGAATAGCATAATCCTGCTCGGCGATTCTCCCGCACATCACCCTGTGAGAGAGCAACCACCGAGTTATATCTGGAACTCATCTGGGTGTGTTTTATCAAGTGTCCGGTTCTAGTTGTCATGAGGTCGGAATAAAACTCCAGGTCGTCCTTTTACCGAGGGACACGGCTATTCGAATAGATTAACTTCCCTGCAGGGGTGCACCACATAACCCAGCACGCTCGATCCCATTTGGCCGGACACACTTTCCAGGGTCATGCCCGGCCTCGGAAGATCAACATGTCGCAGCCCTACCTAAGCACAACAGAGAGGTCAACACGCCGGTCTAAATCCTAGGCGCGTAGGGGTCCGGTCCCATCGCCCAACGCACACCTGTACGTTGCGTACGCGGCCGGTGAGCAGACCTAGCAACCTCCATTACTAAGGAAGTTATGTTACGCGGTCCAACCCGACGCGCGCCACTCAGTCGCTGACGCCAAGAAGGCTTCGGCTGATACCACGACGTCGAGTGCCCATAACTATTCCCACGTAGCTGTTTAGTGCGTATAGGCCAATGGCCAGACTCAGATCAAATATCCAAACTCGTTAAGCGTGTTATTATGAAATAACCGCGGACAACGACCAGGGCCAGGCCACCTCTCCACTGGGTGTCTCAACCTGCCCTGTCGCTCCGCCACAAAGATGCACACAGAGGGCCGTCGGGAAAGTATGTCCTTTCAGCCCCCAATCCGTGAATCAACCGCGGGTACTCAACGAGCCGACCCGACTTTAGTCACAACATGTATCATGTATATGTGTATGTAATATATACCCGTGATCACCCCCATGTGATCACGGCCCGATAGAATAGCAGGGCAGACGGACAAGGGTGTAGGGCCACTGATGGAATACTAGCATCCTATACTAAGCATTTAGGATTGCAGGTAAAGTATCAATAGTGATAGCAACAATGGCAAGCTATGCAGCAGAATAGGAGTATCAAAGCAGTAACATGCTACACTACTCTAATGCAAGCAGTAGAGAGAAGAATAGGCGATATCAGGTTGATCAAGGGGGGGGGCTTGCCTAGAAGCTCGGCAGCCAAAGTGGGGTTGTCAACACCGTAGTCGATTGGGGCAGCAGCAGCGTCGGTCTCGTAGTCTACCAGAGAGAAGAGGGGGAAGAAACAGTGAATACAATGCAAACAGATGCATGACGATGCATGACCTGACATGTAACGGTGCTAGGTGTGCCCTAACGCAGTATCGGGTGATACTGACGAAGGGGGGAAACATCCGGGAAGGTATTCCCGGTATTTCACGTTTTCGGGCGGATGAAACGGAGGGGGAGGTTGCGGGTTCGGTATGCTAGGGATGTGTTGTGGACGAACGGTATGTGTATTCGGATGCGTCTCGAAATTCTAAGCAACTTTCATATATAAAGTATTTTCATCCGAGTTACGGATTATTTTATATTAATTTTTAAAGTTTTAAATCATTTTCTAATTTATTAATTATTAAATAAGTCAACAGGAAGTTGACTGGGTCAAACTGACGTGTGGGTCCCGCGTGTCATACTCTGTTAACTAATTAACCAAATTAGGTAGGTTAGTTGATTGATTATGTTAAGTTAATTATAGTTAATTAACTTAATTAACCTATTAATTAATATATTTTTAATTATATATATATATTTTTTTTCTTTTTTTTAGTCGTTCACGGGCGTGGGGCCCCCTTGTCATTGGCCCTAGGGGCCAACGGGGCGGGTGTGCTTAGCGGGGCGGGCGCCCAGCGCCCGACTGGGCGTTCGCCCGAACGAGGGGCTGGCGGGGGCGCCGGCCACGGCCCAGCGAGGCCTCGACGGGGCGCCGCCGGCACGTGGGGCAGGTCAGCGCGGCCAGCGCCGGAGAGGGGAACGGGCGGGGCCCGGGGAGAGGCACCGGGCGAGGCCACGGCGAGGCCGCGGGGCGCGCGGGCGGAGGCAGCTCGGAGGGGCGGAAGGCGTGGCGGGCGCGCGGTGCGGCCGCGGTGGCTTCGGCCGGAGCGACGCAGGAGGGGCGGTGGAGGCAGGCGGGCTGCCACAGGAGGGGCGAGGCGGCCTCTGCGGCTGCAGCGTAGGGGGCGGGGCAGGCGCGCGGTGCAGCGGCGGCTGCTGCGGTGCCGGCGCTGGCCAGAAGGGGCAGCGGCCAGGCGACGGAGAGCGCAGGCAGGGCGTGGGTGGCATGCGCGCGCTGGGCGAGCGCTAGAGGCGCCGCGGGAAAGCGGGGCGACGCGCGCGGGCTGGGGAGGCCGTAGTAGGTGGACGGCGAGGTCGGCCGCCCCCGACGGCAGTGGCGAGGCCACAGCAGGGCGGCGCCAGAGTGCGGAAGTGCAGGACCACCGGCGCCGTGCGACGGAGCAGGGCGGAGTGGCAGCGAGTGGCCGGCGACGCGGGGCGTGCGGGCGGAGGCGGCACGGAGGCCGCGCGGGGCAGGGCGCGCCCGCGGGACGGCGGACGGCGCGGTGGCCGCGAGGAGCAGCAGCGCAGAGGGAGGGGTGAGGAGGAAGGGGAGTGGCTCATGAGCGTTGCCGGGGTACGGGGTCGGTGAGGCTCGAGGAAGCGCGTCGGGGAGGAGGTGAGGACGACGTGCGACGGTGGCGAGGCTGCTCCAGGCGGCGACTTTCGTCGCCTGCTTCGAGCAGTAGAAGGGGATCGGGTCGATCCCGATCCAGAGAGGGTGGGGGGAGAAGTGTCGGTGGGGATATTTTCCCCCACTGATGGGGTGGGGATATAGGGGGGGCGGTTGGGCCGGCCTGGCTGGCCCGTTTG
>LR738714.1:214485443-214582565 GCA_902687465.1 Secale cereale
TTTTATTTTCTTTTATTTGTTTTTCTTTCCTTTTATTTATTTCTCCTTTTCTGTTTTATTTTATTTAAAATACTTAGGCATTTTTAGAAATTGTAATAACTACACCATAATTGATCTTGCAATATTTGGCGCCGCCCGAACATTTTTATTTAACATTTTGAAAACTTATATTGTTTATTTCTTTTTCGAGTTCTTATTTCGAACGGGGTTTTCGATTAACGTGATGTTATCAACAGTAACACGATGACGTGGCATCATTAGCAGGGAATTACTGTAGTGGGATTACCCGGGCGTTACAAATCTCCTCCACTACAAGAAATCTCGTCCCGAGATTTAGGAGGTAGAAGGAAACAGTGCGGGGTATTCATCACGAAGACGATCCTCGTTTTCCCAAGTGGCTTCATCTTCAGAGTGATGCGACCACTGGACTTTGAGGAACTTGATCACCTTTTGACGTGTGCGACGTTCAGCTTGGTCGAGAATGCGGGCCGGATGCTCTTTATAGGAGAGGTCCTGTTGCAACTTGAGCACTTCATGATCCACTGCGCGGACTGTGTCCTTGAAGCAACGGCGGAGTTGAGACACGTGGAACACGTCGTGAACCTGAGAAAGGTTCGGTGGCAGCTCCAGTTGATATGCCACCTTTCCACGCCTTTCAAGAATAGTGAATGGACCAATATAGCGAGGAGCTAATTTAACCTTGATCCCGAAGCGGTGAGCACCCTTCATTGGTGTAACTCGAAGATAAGCATTTTCGCCAGGTTGATAGACCATGTCTTGGTGATGACGATCATACTGACTTTTCTGAAGTGACTAAGCAGTCTTCAGATTCTCGCGAATGACGCGGACTTGCTCTTCAGGGTGTTGAATAATATCCGGACCGAAGAGTGAACGTTCCCTAGTTTCTGACCAGTTCAGAGGGGTTCGGCACTTTCATCCATATAACACCTCGAAGGGAGCCATCTTCAGACTAGCTTGATAGCTATTATTATAAGAGAACTCAGCATACGAGAGAGATTCCTCCCATTTCTTGCCGAAGGAAATAACACAAGCTCGAAGCATGTCTTCGAGAACTTGGTTGACGCGTTCAACTTGCCCTTGCGACTTAGGATGGAAGGCAGTACTGAATGACAGATGTGTTCCCATAGCTTCTTGGAAACTTGCCCAGAATCTTGAAGTGAATAAACTGCCACGATCTGAACTGATAACCAGTGGAATACCGTGAAGTGAAACAATTCTGGACATGTAGAGAGTTGCCAGCTGACTAGCAGTAATTGTTTCTTTGACTGCCAGAAAATGTGCAACTTTGGAAAGCCGGTCAATGACGACAAGAATTGCATCATTACCTCTCTGCGATTTGGGAAATCCAGTGACGAAGTCCATTTCAACATGGTCCCATTTCCATTCAGGAATAGAGATAGGTTGCAAAGTTCCAGCAGGCCTTTGATGTTCTGCTTTGATACGACGGCAAACATCACACTCAGCAACATAACGAGCAATGTCTTGCTTCATATTAGACCACCAGAATCTCTGACGAATGTCCTGGTACATCTTGCTACTACCGGGATGAATAGTCAAAGGTGTATCATGAGCTTCTTTCATAACCTCCTGAGTCTTGTCCAGGTTTTCTCTCTTACTCGGAACCACTAGGCGGCCTTTGAAGTACAAGGCGCCATCATTAGCAATAGTGAAGAATGAGGCCTTTCCTTCTGCGAGATAGTGATTAATCTTATCGACTTCAGGGTCAAACTGCTGCATATTTTTGATACTGCTCACGAGATCGGGTACGATAGCCAGGGTATTAAGGGAACCCTGGGAAACAACACGAAGATTCATCTTCTGAAATTCTGGACGAGGGGGAGCGAGTGCTCCAGGAGGAACAATATGGAGGTTCAGCTTCCTGAATTCTTCAACAAGCGAGGACTGAACCTTGTGAACCTGGAGGTGGTTGCAATATGACTTGCGGCTCAAGGCATCAGCCATCACATTAGCCTTGCCCGGGGTATAGGAAATACCCAAGTCAAAATCTGCTACGGTCTCCATCCATCTCTGCTGACGGAGGTTCAGGTCTGGTTGAGTAAACATGTACTTCAGACTTTGGTGGTCGGTGAATATCTCGCAACGATTACCGAGAAGGTAATGTCGCCACTGTTTTAGCGCATATATGACTGCAGCAAGCTCAAGGTCGTGAACTGGGTAGTTCTCTTCATGAGGACGCAATTGACGAGAGGCATAAGCAATTACTCTGCGCTCTTGCATTAGGACACAGCCTAATCCTTGACGAGAAGCGTCGCAGTAAATAACGAAGTCCTTCTTAGTATCAGGTGGAGCAAGCACTGGAGTAGAAGTCAGCTTGTCCTTGAGCGCCTGGAAACTTTCCTGGCATTTGTCTGTGCACTCGAACTTGACGCCCTTGTGAAGTAGACTTGTCAGAGGCTTGGCGATCTTGGAGAAGTTCTCGATGAATCGACGGAAATAGCTGGCGAGACCGAGAAAACTTCTGACTTGCTTGACATTCTTCGGAGGAGTCCAGTCGAGAATGGCCTGAACTCGTTCAGGGTTGACGGCAATACCATCCTTGGAGCCAAAACTCGCACTTGGAAAACTTAGCATAAGGTTGATGCTCTCAAAGCTTTTCCAGTACAAGGCGAAGATGTTCAGCATGTTCTTCCTTATTCTTGGAAAATACAAGGATATCATCCAGATAAACCACGACGAACTTGTCGAGGTATTCCATGAATATGTAATTCATCAGGCGAGAGAATGTAGCTGGAGCATTTGTCAAGCCGAATGACATGACGGTGTACTTGAATGAACCGTATCGAGTTACAAAGGCGGTCTTTGGAATATCCTCTTCACGAACACGGATCTGGTGGTAACCCAACCTCAAGTCGAGTTTAGAGAACACTGATGAACCAGCCAGTTGATCATACAGATCATTGATCCGAGGAAGCGGATATTTGCTTTGAATAGCTGCTTGGTTGATAGGACGGTAATCTTGGACCAATCGGTTTGTCCCATCCTTCTTCCTGACAAAGAGGGAAGGTGCTCCCCAAGGAGAGCAACTCGGACGGATGAAACCACTAGCAAGAGATTTGTCGATTTCCTCCTTAAGCTCAATGAGTTCATGAGGTGGCATCTTGTAGGGTCGTTTGGCTATAGGAGTGGTGCCTGGTTTCAAGTCGATGATGAACTCGACAGCTCTAGCAGGGGGAATCCCTGGAAGTTCCTCAGGAAAGACGTCCTGGAACTCGCATACGATAGGAATGTTTTCGATGCCCTCGAGTGGTGAAGCGTTCAATGCATTCAATGCATAAAGACGTGCTTCGGCATTTTGAACCAGACAAGCTTGATAGCTTACTATCTCATTGGAAGGGTGTAATAGGTGGACTGTCTTGGTGGCGCAAACTATAGAAGCAGTATGGGCTTTTAGCCAATCCATTCCGAGAATGAGGTCGATGTTGTATGACTTCAGGATAATGGGAGAGGCATAGAACTCCAACCCTTCGATTTCGACGGGAACGTCGTGACAACCCATAGAGGTTTCACATTGGCCGGCAGGGGTTTTTACCACTACCGAAGTGTTCATTTCTTCACATCTAATGTCGTGCTTATATGCAAAATCTTCTGACATGAATGAATGCGATGCTCCTGAATCAAATAAAACAGATGCAGGTACTGAATTAACAAGGAGAGTACCCATCTCGATAGCAGGTTGGTCTTGAGCTTCATTGAGATCAACGTGGTTGGCCAGAGCACGACCATAAGGCTTGGCATTGTTGTTGCGGGGCTGATTGTTCCCACGACCAGCTGTAGGCAGTGCAAGCTTTTTGTGATTCTGGAAGCAGTTCCTGGCAAGGTGTCCTGGCTGACCACACTTGTAGCACAGACCATCATTGGGGGCAGAAGCAGGAGCTGGGAGTGGTGCAGCTGGAAGTCTGGGCTGCCTAGGTGGTGGAGGCAGACGAGGTGCAGCATAGGACTGCCTTGGAGCAGGTGCAGCTGGACGGTACACATTGTTGGGGATCCAGACCCTACGCTTCTGTGAGGGAGGGCCCGAGGATGAGCCTGGTTCACGGTTGCGCCTGAGAGTGCTGTGGTGTTCCTGCAGACCAGTTTCAACCTGGATGGCTTTGTTCACCAAGGTGGCGAAATCTCCAAAGTCATGCACAAGAAGTGCGATCTTGATGTCAGCTTGAAGTCCATCACGGAACTTTTCCTGTCTACGAGCATCAGTGGCAATGTCTTCTTCAGCATAGCGGAATAAGTCCAGGAACTCCCGCTGATAAGCATCCACAGTCTTGTTGCCCTGGGTGAGGTTGCGGAACTCACGCTTCTTCCTATCCATGATTCCCTGAGGAATGAAGCGAGCACGAAAGGCAACTTGGAATTCCGGCCAAGTGATGATTGTTCCAGCAGGCAGTGTACGCCTGTGGCTGTCACACCATTAAGCAATGGGACCCTTCAGATAGTATGCCGCAAAGGTGACATAGTTGGCAGCGGCAACTCCAGCAGACTCCAGTTCAAAGGAAATGTCACGGAGCCAGTCATCATCATCAAGTGGCTGAGTTGAGCTGCGGTAGACGGATGGGTTGAGGCGAGCAAAGTCATTCAGTGTCACTGCGCCATGCTGCTGACCCATATGTTGGGATGAGGGAACTGAGCCATGACAGTTTCCATGAACTGGCGATTCATCTCCAACTGTTGGATCATACCGGCCATGTATTCGGGTGGTGGTGGGGCGTTGCCACCACGACCACGGCCAGCTGGTCTAACCATCCTGCTAATATATAACAGGGGTAGTTCCGCATTGAGAAATTTGCAAACACAAGAATCATTTATGAATGAAACATGCATAATGAAAGGAGCATGTAAAATACCACATAGTAGTCAGCATGTATTACAAAAGGGGTGCATGCATAGAGTTCAGTACACAGAGTTCAGTACATAACTAAGGACATCATAGGCGGCACGCAGGCTCGCGACGAATGCATCTAGTACTAATAAGCAAGACTACATCAGTCCCAGGCGGAACTGTGGAGGTAGAGGTAGTCTGACAGCTGGCAGTGCTGCAACGAGAAGTCCTCCACGCCATCAACCTGAGGGCCGTGGATATTCTGGTGCAGGACCCGACGTCCAGGTGGCAACAAAGGACCAAGTGCGGGAGTGTCGCCACCCACATCTGGCCAACCGACACCAGGAGGCATCAGGTCCTAGCTGGGTAGATCACAGTAGGCGGCAGCTGTCTAGATAGGACAAAGGGGTGCAACAGCGTCAAGGCGCGGTACAAGTGCTGACGGGTGGTGTACAACTCGTGGCGAAGAGCTCGGTTAGCTCGATCTAGCCCATCAGCATGTAGAACAAGGTTACGATGATGGAAGGGCTCTCTGGTGAGGGTGGAGTAGGCAGCAGTGTAGTATCCCTTCGCTCCATCGTCAGAGGCGATAGCAACGTGCCTAAAAGGGGAAGTGTCCAACGCCCGATAATCTCCACGAAGGCGTGTCAGAGCAGCGTAAGCAGCATCGTGAACTACCATATCGATGGTCACTCCAACACCATGAGCGGTGTGCAGCACAGTAGAGGAGTCATCTGCTCGCGAGTAGAGGCGGACGATGGCATGATACTGCTCCTGGTTAAAGTCCTGGTACTGCTCGTACACGGTATACTCAGGGTGCCAGCGATAACCCAGATAGGTCATCATCTCAACTAGCACGGCAGGTGATTCCGAGGCACCAAGGGCCTGTGTGTGGCGCACGACCTGCCTCGTGGGTTCCATCTGAAAACAAAGATGTTTCAAAGGAGTCAAATGACAATGTGGGGATTATGCAAAATTCTATTCTAAGCAATAACTATGGCTAATCCAACTTTGGGGTGAGGGGTCTCGGGGATCCTAATGCTAGAGTCAGTAAAATCGTTTTACCCGAAATAGGAGAGTGTTCAGAATCCCGGAGTAAAGATCGAGAAGTAAAAGAACCTAGTACCACCCAAATGGCGACGTGGGCCCGTAAGCCACACGGCCATGTTAGTAAAAGTTTTGCAATGTCTAGACTCGACTTCAGCCAAGGAGTGTGGAAGGGGGATTCCTACAGGCAGTCGGCTCTGATACCAACTTGTGACGCCCCCGATTTGTCCGTACACTAATCATGCACGCAAATGTGTACGACCAAGATCAGGGACTCACTGGAAGATATCACAACACAACTCTAAAAGTAAAATAAGTCATACAAGCTTCATATTACAACCCAGGGGCCTCGAGGGCTCGAATACAAGTGCTCGATCATAGACAAGTCAGCGGAAGCAACAAATATCTGAGTACAGAATAAAGTTAAACAAGGTGCCATAAGATGGCTAGCACAAACTGGGATACAGATCGAAAGAGGAGCAGGCCTCCTGCCTGGGATCCTCCTAACTACTCCTGGTCGTTGTCGGCAGACTGCACGTAGTAGTAGGCGCCTCCGGTGTCGTAGGAGTCGTCGTAGGTGGCGTCTGGCTCCTGGGCTCCACCATCTGGTTGCATCATCTGAGAAGAAGGAACAGAAGGGGGAAAAGGGGGAGCAAAGCAACCGTGAGTACTCGCAAGCAAGGATCTATACTACATATGCAATGGTAACAATGATATGGGTAATATCGGTGGACTGAACTGCAGCAAGCGGGAATAAGAGGGGGATAGCTAATCCAAACGAAGACTATGCTTCTGGCATGCCTCCATCTTGCAGAAGTAGAAGAGAACAGATGGTAAGTTCACCAAGTATCAACGAATAACATAATCCTACTCGGCGATCCTCCCGCACATCACCCTGTGAGAGAGCAACCACCGAGTTATATCTGGAACTCATCTGGGTAAGTTTTATCAAGTGTCTGGTTCTAGTTGTCATGAGGTCGGAATACAACTCCGGGTCGTCCTTTTACCGAGGGACACGGCTATTCGAATAGATTAACTTCCCTGCAGGGGTGCACCACATAACCCAGCACGCTCGATCCCATTTGGCCGGACACACTTTCCAGGGTCATGCCCGGCCTCGGAAGATCAACACGTCGCAGCCCTACCTAAGCACAACAGAGAGGTCAACACGCCGGTCTAAATCCTAGGCGCGCAGGGGTCCGGGCCTATCGCCCAACGCACACCTGCACGTTGCGTACGCGGCCGGTGAGCAGACCTAGCAACCTCCATTACTAAGGAAGTTACGTTACGCGGTCGAACCCGGCGCGCGCCGCTCAGTCGCTGACATCAAGAAGGCTTCAGCTGATACCACGACGTCGAGTGCCCATAACTATTCCCACGTAGCTGGTTAGTGCGTATAGGCCAATGGCCAGACTCAGATCAAATATCCAAACTCGTTAAGCGTGTTATTATGAAATAACCACGGACAACGAACAGGGCCAGGCCACCTCTCCACTGGGTGTCTCAACCTGCCATGTCGCTCCGCCACAAAGATCCACACAGAGGGCCGTCGGGAAAGTATGTCCTTTTAGCCCCCAATCCGTGAATCAACCGCGTGTACTCAACGAGCCGACCCGACTTTAGTCACAACACGTATCATGTATATGTGTATGTAATATATACCCGTGATCACCCCCAAGTGATCACGGCCCGATAGAATAGCAGGGCAGACGAACAAGGGTGTAGGGCCAATGATGGAATACTAGCATCCTATACTAAGCATTTAGGATTGCAGGTAAAGTATCAACAGTGGCAGCAACAATGGCAGGCTATGCAGCAGAATAGGAGTATCGAAAGAAGTAACATGCTACACTACTCTAATGCAAGCAGTAGAGAGAAGAATAGGCGATATCAGGTTGATCAAGGGGGGGCTTGCCTGGAAGCTCGGCAGCCAAAGTGGGGTCGTCAACACCGTAGTCGATCGGGGCAGCAGCAACGTCGGTCTCGTAGTCTACCGGAGAGAAGAGGGGGAAGAAACAGTGAATACAATGCAAACAGATGCATGACGATGCATGACCTTACATGTAACGGTGCTAGGTGTGCCCTAACGCAGTATCGGGTGATACTGACGAAGGGGGGAAACATCCGGGAAGGTATTCCCGGTGTTTCGCGTTTTCGGGCGGATGAAACTTAGGGGGAAAGTTGCGGGTTCGGTATGCTAGGGATGTGTGGTGGACGAACAGTCCGCGTATTCGGATGTGTCTCGAAATTCTGAGCAACTTTCATATATAAAGTATTTTCATCCGAGTTACGGATTATTTTATATTAATTTTTAAAGTTTTAAATCATTTTTTAATTATTAAATAAGTCAACATTATCCAGAATAGTGCATGCTGACGTCAGCGAGACGTCAGCAGTCAACAGGACGTTGACTGGGTCAAACTGGCGTGTGGGTCCCGCGTGTCATTCTCAGTTAACTAATTAACCAAATTAGGTAGGTTAGTTGATTGATTATGTTAAGTTAATTATAGTTAATTAACTTAATTAACCTATTAATTAATTAATTAATTAATTAATTAATATATTTTTAATTATATATATTTTCTTTTGTTCTTTTTTTTAAATCGTTCAGTGGCATGGGGCCAACGGGGCGGGCGTGCTTAGCGGGGCGGGCGCCCAGCGCCCGACTGGGCGTTCGCCCGAACGAGGGGCTGGCGGGGGCGCCGGCACGGCCCAGCGAGGCCTCGACGGGGCCCCGCCGGCACGCGGGGCAGGCCAGCATGGCCAGCGCCGGAGAGGGGAACGGGGCGGGGCCGGGGGAGAGGCGCCGGGCGAGGCCACGGCGAGGCCGCAGGGCGCGCGGGCGGAGGCGGCTCGGAGGGGCGGAAGGCGTGGAGGGCGCGCGGTGCGGCCGCGGCGGCTTCGGCCGGAGTGACGCAGGAGGGCCGGTGGAGGCAGGCGGGCTACCGCAGGAGGGGTGAGGCGGCCTCTGCGGCTGCAGCGTAGGGAGCGGGTGGGGGGGCGCGGGGCAGGTGCGCGGTGCGGTGGCGGCTGCTGCGGCTCCGGCGCTGGCCAGAAGGGGCCGCGGCCAGGCGACGGAGAGCGCAAGCGGGGCGTGGGTGGCATGCGCGCGCTGGGCGAGCGCTAGAGGCGCCGCGGGCAAGCGGGGTGACGCGCGCGGGCCGGGTAGGCCGTAGCAGGTGGACGGCGAGGTCGGCCGCCCCCGACGGCGGTGGCGAGGCCACAGCAGGGCGGCGCCAGAGCGCGGAAGTGCAGGACCACGGGCGTCGTGCGACGGAGCAGGGCGGAGTGGCAGCGAGTGGACGACGACGCGTGGCGTGCGGGCGGAGGCGGCACGGAGGCCGCGCGGGGCAGGGCGCGCCCGCGGGACGGCGGACGGCGCGGTGGCCGCGAGGAGCAGCAGCGCAGAGGGAGGGGTGAGGAGAAAGGGGAGTGGCTCACGAGCGTTGCCGGGGTACGGGGTCGGCGAGGCTCGAGGAAGCGCGTCGGGGAGGAGGTGAGGACGACGTGCGACGGTGGCGAGGCAGCTCCAGGCGGCGACGTTCGTCGCCGGCGTCGAGCGGCAGAAGGGGATCGGGTCGATCCCGATCCAGAGAGGGTGGGGGGGGAGAAGTGTCGGTGGGGATATTTTCCCCCACTGATGGGGTGGGGATATAGGGGTGGGGCGGTTGGGCCGGCCTGGCTGGGCCGTTTGGCCCAGTTGGGCCAGGAGGGGGGGTTCGGCCTTTCTTTTATTTTTGTTTTATTTGTTTTTCTTTCCTTTTATTTATTTCTCCTTTTCCGTTTTATTTTATTTAAAATACTTAGGCATTTTTAGAAATTGTAGTAACTACACCATAATTGATCTTGCAATATTTGGCACTGCCCGAACATTTTTATTTAACATTTTGAAAACTTATATTGTTTATTTCTTTTTCGAGTTCTTATTTCGAACGGGGTTTTCGATTAACGTGATGTTATCAACAGTAACATGATGACATGGCATCATCAGCAGGGAATTACTGTAGCGGGATTACCCGGGCGTTACACTATATAAGCCGCCCCCTCCTCCAGAACAAGGGTTCGCACCTCTGTAACACACATATACACATACCAGTCGACCAAGCCTCCGAGCACCGAGACGTAGGGCTATTACTTCCTCCGAGAAGGGCCTGAACTCGCTAACACCTTGTGTACAACGTCACCATAGCTAGAACCTTGCCTCTCCATTCGTACCCCCTACCCTTACTGTCAGACTTAGAACCACGACAAGTGCTACGAATAAGCCCGATTTATCAGTAGATTCCCGATAAATCGCTTGTCATAGCGATAAATCGGCCCAAATGATAAATGAAGAAGATAAGGCATAATATTATCGGTCATCCCAAGAGTAGCGATAAATCGGACGATAAATCGCTGAATCGGAAGATTTCTTGAACAATGTGTAGAGGCGCTCCATGATCGATTCTCCCTCTGGCAAAGTACCAGAAAAGGCCTCTAGATGTGATCGCAGAAGAACAGAAGCTTGCAACGGCGGAAAAAATGTTTTGGATGGCTCTCTGGTATACATGGAATATTTGGGAATTTATATAAGTGGAATTAGGTCAAGAGGTGCAACGAGGGGCGCACAAGCTCTGGGGGCTCCCCCCGGGGCGCGCCCGGTGAGCTTGTTGCTCCCTCATTGCTCTTCTGATCTTCTCCCGAGCCTTCGTGTGTCCTTTCTAGTCTAGAAAAAATCACTATAAAGTTTCATCGTGTTTGAACTCTGTTTGATATTGATTTTCTGAAAAGCCAAAAACAAGCAAAAAATAGCAACTAGTACTGGACACTAGGTTCGTTCCAAAACATTATATAAAATGGCATATAAATGCATATAAAACATCCAAGATTGATACTATAATATCATGGAACAATGAAAAATTATAGATACGTTGAAAACGTATCAATCTGCCTCCTGGCCCGAGCCATGTTCTCTCTTTATTCATATTGAATGAGAAGCGTAAGATTGAACAACCGCATTGGGTGGAGAAACAACAGTTCAAGAAGCAACGAGCATTGAAGAGCAGCATGTTGACAATTACTCCTGATCAGTTGCTCGGTACGTAGACTAAAATTTAGCAACTAGGTGATGAATATGAACGGTAGAAATAACACTGTCTGGGAGTGAAGGACATACTCATTGCTCAAACTCATTGCATTGTCAATGATTATAACTCTAGAAAGTCTGTTGAGCAGTCAGAAGTTCCTCAAGCTAATTCTTCAAGACCTCCTCTTCCTGGAGCAACTGTTGCGTCTGAAAGACCAACAGGGCAACTGCATTAGTTGCTCCAAAAGAAAATGATCCTCCAGACACAACTCAGTTTGAAGAACTTGTCTCCTTTGCTGCTCCTCCAAAATCTTCAAGTTTGAAGAAATCAACGCTTCCTTCTGCATCAGAAGCAAAGAAGACCAATATAGTCGAGAAAGAGGCTATGAAGAAGAGAAAACCCTTAGAGCTTGTTGCCCATCTCCTTTAAAGAATAAAGATTGCACCAAGTTTTTCAACTGAGCCAGTCTATGTTAAACCATTGGCCTTGGCCACCCACTATTGTTGTTACTGATTGCCGTATAATTCTGTTCTATGAATAACATGAAGATGAAGAGCACTTTGCTGCTTCCACATACCAGATGTATGAAGAAATCAAGGTTTAAGACATTACTTCATCTCGAAAGGTATCATCGCCCCAACCTTAGTTGACTACTGAAGAAGCTGGTGTTGAAGAAGAAGATGATGACGTGGCCATTAATGGTTCCACCACTCCACTCATCCATGACGAATTTTGGGAAGCTGCTCACCCAATTCACCACTTACCACCCACTAACGCAAATTCCAATTAGAAAGCCAAAGTGAAGAAATTCATGGTGGTTCTGAAGAGCGTCATACTCCTCTTCGGACCATACTTGAAGAAAATGCTTCTGACAAAGCTGCTTAGCAATCCAACATTCACTACTGCAGGATGCTGCTAATGCGACACTACGATCAAAGACCCTTTGATGAAACTGTGTGTGATGCATTAATTGTTGGGGAACGTAGTATTTCAAAAAAAATCCTACGATCACGCAAGATCTATCTAGTAGAAGCATAGCAACGAGAGGGGAGAGTGTGTCTACGTACCCTCGTAGACTGAAAGCGGAAGCGTCTAGTGATGCGGTTGATGTAGTCGAACGTCTTCGCGATCCAATCGATCCAAGCACCGAACGTACGGCACCTCCGTGTTCAGCACATGTTCAGCTCGATGACGTCCCATGAGCTCTTGATCTAGTTGAGCGTCACGGGAGAGTTTCTTCAGCACGATAGCGTGGTGATAGTGATAATGAAGCTACCGGCGCAGGGCTTCGCATAAGCACTACAACGATATAACCGAGGTGTGTATCTGTGAAGGAGGGGGGCACCGCACACGACTAAAACTTGATGTTAACTTGTGTGTCTATGGGGTGCCCCCTCCCCACGTATGTAAAGGAGAGAGCGGAGGAGGAGGCGCCCAAGTAGGAGAGGCGCGCCTTAGGGGAGTCCTACTCCCACCGGGAGTAGGATTCCCCCCTTTCCCTAGTTGGAGTAGGAGAGGGAGGAAGGAGGAGAGGGAGAAGAAGAAAGGGGGGCTGCCCCCTAGTCCAATTCGGTTTGGGCTAGGGGGGCCGCGCGCCCCTAGCTGGTCGCGCCTCCTCTTCCTCCACTTGGGCCCATGAGGCCCAATAACCCCCCATGAGGCCCAATAACCCCCCGGGAGGTTCCGATAACCTCCCGGTTATCCGGTATTTATCCGATAACCCCTGGAACTCATCTGGTGTCCGAATATAACCTTCCAATATATTAATCTTTATGTCTCGGACATTCCAAGACTCCTCGTCATGTTCGTAATCACATCCGGGACTCTGAACTACCTTCGGTACATCAAAACACATAAAGTCATAATACCGATCGTCATCGAACGTTAAGCGTGCGGACCCTACGGGTTCGAGAACTATGTAGACATGACCGAGACTCATCTCCGGTCAATAACCAATAGCGGAACCTGGATGCTCATATTGGCTCCTACATATTCTACGAAGATCTTTTATCGGTCAAACCGCATAACAACATACGTTGTTCCCTTTGTCATCGGTATGTTACTTGCCCGAGATTCGGTCGTCGGTATCTTCATACCTAGTTCAATCCCGTTACCGGCAAGTCTCTTTACTCGTTCCATAATGCATCATCTCGTGACTAACTCATTAGTCATTTGATTTCAAGGCTTATTATGATGTGTATTAACGAGAGGGCCCAGAGATACCTCTCCGACACTCCGAGTGACAAATCCTATACTCAATCTATGCCAACTCAACAAACACCTTTGGAGATACCTGTATAGCATCTTTATAATCACTCAGTTACGTTGTGACGTTTGATAGCACAAAACGTGTTCCTACGGTATTCTTGAGTTGCATAATCTCATAGTCATAGGAACATGTATAAGTCATGAAGAAAGCAATAGCAGTAAAACTAAACAATCAAGTTGCTAAGCTAATAGATGGGTCTTGTCCATCAGATCATTCTCCTAATGATGTGATCCCGTTGATCAAATGACAACTCATTTCTATGGCTAGGAAACATAACCATCTTTGATCAATGAGCTAGTTTAGTAGAGGTATACTAGGGACACTCAGTTTTGTCTATGTATTCACACATGTACTAAGTTTCTGGTTAATACAATTCTAGCATGAATAATAAAAATTTATCATGATATAAGGAAATACAAATAACAACTTTATTATTGCCTCTAGGGCATATTTCCTTCATTAATCGCGAACGGTGATGTAAAAAACCCGTCAAAAAAGATGCAAAACGTTTGCGATGGTGAAGCCATCAAACACGGTTTCAATTTTAGTTGCGTGTGCGATGCATGGCACACGGTTGATCCATCTGAACTGTTTGCGATGAGATAGAACAACAGAAAAGGGCAGCCATATCAAGGTGTGTGCGATATACGCCATACAGTTCACCCAGATGAACTATTTGCTATTAGGGAGTGCAACAGAAATGGTAAGCCAGATCAAGGTGTGTGTGATATACGGCACACGGTTCACTCGGACGAACTGTTTTTGATTAGGGAACACAACATAAACGGTTCAACTTAACAAGATGTGTGTGATATGGGGAATACGGTTCACATAGACGAACTATTTGCAATGAGCCAAAAGAACACAAATGAGTCATGTAAATAAGATGTTGTTGGGGATCGTTGCAGAAAATCAAAAAATTTCCTACGCATCACAAAGATCTATCTATGGAGATTACTGGCAACGAGAGGGGAGTGCATCTTCATACCTTTGAAGATCACAATGTGGAAGCATTGCAAGAACGCGGTTGGTGGAGTCGTACACGAAGCGATTCAGATCGCGGTCGAATCCGATCTAAGCGCCAAACAACGACACCTCCGCGTTCAACACATGTGCGGCCCGGTGACGTCTCCCGCGCCTTGATCCATCAAGGGGAGAGGGAGAGGTTGGGGAAGACTCCGTCCAGCAGCAGCACGACGGTGTGGTGGTGGTGGAGGAGCGTGGCACTCCAGCAGGGCTTCGCCAAGCACCGCAAGTAACGAGGAGGGAGAGGGGTAGGGCTGCGCCAAGAGAGAGATGAACTCATGCATCTGGCAGCACCGAAACCCCACATACATATAGGGGGAGGAGAGGGGCTGCGCCCCCATCTAGGGTTCCCCTCCTAGGGATAGCGGCAGCCCCTAGATCCCCTCTGGGGCGGCTAGGAGGGGGGAGAGGGGGGGCACCCTAGGGTGGGCCTTAAGGCCCATCTGGACCTAGTGTTTGCCCCCTCTCCCATCCCTTGCGCCCTGGGCCTTGGTGGGGGGGGGGGGGGGCGCACCAGCCCAACTAGGGCTGGTCCCTTCCCACACTTGGCCCACGCAAGCCTCTGGGGCTGGTGGACCCCCGGAACCCTTCCGGTGGTCCCGGTACATTACCGATAACGCCCAGAACAATTCCGGTGACCAAAACGGGAATTCCCATATATAAATCTTTACCTCCGGACCATTCCGGAACTCCTCGTGACATCCGGGATCTCATCCGGGACTCCAAACAACATTCAGTAATCACGTACTACATTCCCTATAACCCTAGCGTCATCGAACCTTAAGTGTGTAGACCCTACGGGTTCGGGAACCATACAGTCATGACCGAGACATATCTCCGGATAATAACCAACAGCGGGATCTGGATACCCATGTCGGCTCCCACATGTTCCACGATGATCTCATCGGATGAACCACAATGTCAAGGATTCAATCAATCCCGTATACGATTCCCTTTGTCTAGCGGTATAGTACATGCCCGAGATTCAATCGTCGGTATACCGATACCTTGTTCAATCTCGTTATGGCAAGTCTCTTTACTCGTTACGTAACACATCATCCCGTGACCAACCCCTTAGTCACATTGATCTCATTACGATGATGTATTACCGAGTGGGCCCAAAGATACCTCTCCGTCATACAGAGTGACAAATCCCAGTCTCGATTCGTGCCAACCCAACAGATACATTCGGGGATACCCGTAGTGTACCTTTATAGCCAGCCAGTTACATTGCGACGTTTGGCACACCCAAAATATTCCTACGGTATCCGGGAGTTGCACAATCTCATGGTCTAAGGAAAGGATACTTCACATTGGAAAAGCTTTAGCATACGAACTACATGATCTTGTGCTAGGCTTAGGATTGGGTCTTGTCCATCGCATCATTCTCCTAATTATGTGATCCCGTTAGCAATGACATCCAATGTCCATGGTGAGGAAACCGTAACCATCTGTTGATCAACGAGCTAGTCAACTAGAGGCTCACAAGGGACATGTTGTGGTCTATGTATTCACATCATTACTGTTTTCGGATAATACAATTAAAGCATGAACAATAGACAATTATCATGAACAGGGAAATATAATAATAACCATTTTATTATTGCCTCTAAGGCATATTTCCAACAGTCTCCCACTTGCACTTGAGTCAATTATCTAGATACATTGTGATGAATCGAACACGCATAGAGTTCTGGTGTTGATCATGTTTTGCTAGTGGAAGATGTTTAGTCAACGGATCTACGACATTCAGATCTGTATGCACTTTACAAATATCTATGTCTCCATTTTGAATATAATTTTGGATGGAGTTGAAACGGCGCTTGATGTGCTTGGTCTTCTTGTGAAACCTGGGCTCCTTGGCAATGGCAATAGCTCCAGTGTTGTCAAAGAAGAGAGTCATCGAGCCCGACGCACTTGGAATAACTCCTAGGTCGGTGATGAACTCCTTCATCCAGACTCCTTCCTGCGCTGCTTCGGAAGCATCTATGTACTCCACTTCACATGTCGATGCCGCCACGACGCTTTGCTTGCAACTGTACCAGCTGACTGCCCCACCATTCAAAATATACACGTATCTGGTTTGTGACTTGGAATCATCCAGATCTGTGTCGAAGCTAGCATTGACGTAACCCTTTACGACGAGCTCTTCGTCACCTCCATAAACAAGAAACATATCCTTAGTCCTTTTCAGGTACTTCAGGATGTTCTTGACCATTGTCCAGTGCTCCATACCGGGATCACTTTGGTACCTCCCCACCAAACTTATGGCAAGGTTCACATCAGGTCTGGTACACAGCATGGCATACATAATAGAACCTATGGCCGAGGCATAGGGGATGGCACTCATCTTTTCTCTATCTTCCGCCGAGGTCGGGCACTGAGCTGTGCTCAATCTCATACCTTGCAATACAGGCAAGAACCCTTTCTTGGACTGATTCATATTGAACTTCTTCAATATCTTGTCAAGGTATGTGCTTTGTGAAAGACCAATGAGGCATCTCGATCTATCTCTATAGATCTTGATGCCTATTATGTAAGGAGCTTCTCCAAGGTCCGTCATTAAAAAACACTTATTCAAGTAGGCCTTTATGCTTTCCAAGAGTTCTACATCATTTCCCATCAGCAATATGTCATCCACATATAATATGAGAAATGCTACAACGCTCCCACTCACTTTCTTGTAAATATAGGCTTCTCCCATAGTCTATATAAACCCAAACGCTTTGATCACCTCATCAAAGCGAATGTTCCAACTCCGAGATGCTTGCACGAGCCCATAGATGTAGCGATGTAGCTTGCATACCTTGTTAGCATTCTTAGCATCGAAAAAATCTTCTGGCTGCATCATATACAGTTCTTCCTTAAGGAAGCCGTTAAGGAATGCCGTTTTGACGTCCATTTGACATATCTCATAATCATAGAATGCGGCAATTGCTAACATGATTCTGACGGACTTCAGCATCGCTACGGGAGAGAAAGTCTCGTCGTAGTCAATTCCTTGAACTTGTCGATAACCGTCAGCGACAAGCCGAGCCTTATAGATGGTCACATTACCATCCGCGTCAGTATTTTTCTTAAAGATCCATTTATTTTCTATGGCTTGCCGATCATCGGGCAAGTCAACTAAAGTCCATACTTTGCTATCATACATGGATCCTATCTCGTATTTCATGGCTTCAAGCCATTTGTTGGAGTCCGGGCCCGCCATCGCTTCTTCATAGTTCGAAGGTTCACCGTTGTCTAACAACATTATTTCCAGGACAGGGTTGCCATACCACTCTGGTGTGGAACGTGTCCTTGTGGACCTACGAAGTTCAGCAGCAACTTGATCCAAAGTTTCATGATCATTATCGTTAACTTCCTTCCTAGTCGGTGCAGACACCATAGAAACATCTTCCTGCGCTGCGCTACTTTCTGGTTCGGAAGGGGTGACAATCACCTCATCAAGTTCTACTTTCCTCCCACTTACTTCTTTCGAGAGAAACTGTTTCTCTAGAAAGGATCCATTCTTGGCAACAAAGATCTTGCCTTTGGATCTGAGGTAGAAGGTATACCCAATAGTTTCCTTAGGGTATCCTATGAAGACGCATTTTTCTGATTTGGGTTCGAGCTTTTCAGGTTGAAGTTTCTTGACATAAGCATCGCATCCCCAAACTTTTAGAAACGACAACTTAGGTTTCTTCCCAAACCATAGTTCATACGGTGTCGTCTCAATGAATTTAGACGGTGCCCTATTTAAAGTGAATGTGGCAGTCTCTAAAGCATAACCCCACAATGATAGCGGTAAGTCGGTAAGAGACCTCATAGATCGCACCATGTCCAACAGAGTACAATTACGACGTTCGGACACACCATTACGCCGAGTTGTTCCAGGTGGCGTCAATTGTGAAACAATTCCACAGTTCCTTAGGTGCATGCCAAATTCGTGACTTAAATATTCTCCTCCATGATCTGATCGTAAGAACTTTATTTTTCTATCACGTTGATTCTCAACCTCACTCTGAAATTCCTTGAACTTTTCAAAGGTCTTAGACTTGTGCTTCATCAAGTAGACATACCCATATCTACTTAAAGTCATCAGTGAGGGTGAGAACATAACGATAGCCACCACGAGCTTCAACACTCATTGGACCGCACACATCGGTATGTATGATTTCCAACAGGTTGGTTGCTCGCTCCATTGTTTCGGAGAACGGAGTCTTGGTCATCTTTCCCAAGAGGCATGGTTCGCACGTGTCAAATGATTCATAATCAAGAGACTCCAAAATTCCATCTGCATGGAGCTTCTTTATACGTTTGACACCAATATGACCAAGGCGGCAGTGCCACAAGTATGTGGGACTATCATTATCAACCTTACATCTTTTGGCATTCACACTATGAATATGTGTAACATCACGTTAGAGATTCAATAAGAATAAATCATTGACCAGCGGGGCATGACCATAAAATATTTCTCTCATATAATTAGAACAACCATTATCCTCAGATTTAAATGAGTAGCCATCTCGCATTAAACGAGATACAGATACAATGTTCATGCTCAAAGCTGGTACTAAATAACAATATTGAGGTTTAAAATTAATCCCGAAGGTAGATGCATAGGTAGCGTGCCGACGGTGATCACATCGACCTTGGAACGATTCTCGACGCGCATCATCACCTCGTCCTTCGCCAGTCTCCGCTTATTCCGCAGCTCCTGCTTTGAGTTACAAATATGAGCAACTGCACCGGTATCAAATACCCAGGAGCTACTACGAGCGCTGGTAAGGTACACATCAATAACATGTATATCACATATACCTCTGACGTTTCTGGCCTTCTTATCTGCTAAGTATTTGGGACAGTTCCGCTTCCAATGACCCGTTCCCTTGCAATAAAAGCACTCAGTCTCAGGCTTGGGTCCATTCTTTGGCTTCTTCCCGGCAACTGGCTTACCGGGCGCGGCAACTCCTTTGTCGTCCTTCTTGAAGTTCTTCTTACCCTTGCCTTTCTTGAAGTTTTATTCACCATCAACACTTGATGTTCCTTTTTGATCCCCAGCTCCGCTGATTTCAGCATTGAATATACCTCAGGAATGGACTTCTCCATCCCTTGCATATTGAAGTTCATCACGAAGCTCTTGTAGCTTGGTGGGAGCGACTGGAGGATTCTGTCAATGACCGCGTCATCTGGGAGATTAATTCCCAACTAAGACAAGCGATTGTGTAACCCAGACATTTTGAGTATATGCTCGCTGACAGAACTATTCTCCTCCATTTTACAACTGTAGAACTTGTCGGAGACTTCATATCTCTCGACTAGGGCAGGAGCTTGGAAAACCATTTTCAGCTCTTGGAACATCTCATATGTTCTGTGCTGCTCAAAACGCTTCCGGAGCCCCGATTCTAAGCTGTAAAGCATGCCGCACTGCACCAGGGATTAATCATCACTACGCGACTGCCAGGCGTTCATAACATCTTGAGTTGCTGGGAAAACGGGTGCATCACCTAGCGGTGCTTCAAGGACATATCCTTTCTTGGCAGCTATGAGGATGATCCTCAAGTTACAGACCCAATAAGTATAGTTGCTACCATCGTCTTTCACCTTGGTTTTCTCTAGGAACGCGTTGAAGTTGAAGGCAACATTAGCGTGGGCCATTGGATCTACAAGACATATTGTAAAGATTTTAGACTATGTTCATGATAATTAAGTTCATCTAAACAAATTTAATGAACTCCCACCCAGATAGACATCTCTCTAGTCATCTAAGTGATACATGATCCGAATCGACTAGGCCGTGTCCGATCATCATGTGAGACGGACTAGTCATCAACGGTGAACATCTTTATGTTGATAGTATCTTCTATACGACTCATGTTCGACCTTTCGGTCTTCCGTGTTCCGAGGCCATGTCTTTACATGCTAGGCTCGTCAAGTCAACCCTAAGTGTATCGCGTGTGTAAATCTGGCTTACACCCGTTGTATGCGAACGTTAGAGTCTATCACACCTGATCATCACGTGGTAATTCGGAACAACAAACCTTAGCAACGGTGCACAGTTAGGGGGAACACAATTCTTGAAATTTTAGTGAGAGATCATCTTATTCACTACCGTCGTTCTAAGCAAATAAGATGTAAAACATGATAAACATCACATGTAATCAAACAGTGACATGATATGGCCAATATCATTTTGCTCCTTTTGATCTTCATCTTCGGGGCTCCATGATCATCCTTATCATCGGCATGACACCATGATCTCCATCATCGTGTCTTCATGAAGTTGTCTCGCCAAACATTACATCTACTACTATGGCTAACGGTTAGCAATAAAGTAAAGTAATTACATGGCATTTTCAATGACATGCAGGTCATACAATAAAATAAGACAACTCCTATGGCTCCTACCAGTTGTCATACTGATCGACATGCAAGTCGTGATTCCTATTACAAGAACATGATCAATCTCATACATCATGTGCTGTGCGATGTGATATGGCCAAAAGGATGTGATGAATGATATATATATATATATATATATATATATATATATATATCATTCATCACATCCTTTTGGCCATATCACATCGCACAGCACATGCTGCAAGAACAAGTTAGACGTCCTCTAATTGTTGTTGCAAGTTTTTACGTGGCTGCTATAGGTTTCTAGCAAGAACGTTTCTTACCTATGCAAAAACCACAACGTGATATGCGAATTACTATTTACCCTTCATAAGGACCCTTTTCATCGAATCCTATCCGACTAAAGTGGGAGAGACAGACACCCGCTAGCCACCTTATGCAACTAGTGCATGTCAGTCGGTGGAACATGTCTCACGTAAGCGTACGTGTAAGGTCGGTCCGGGCCGCTTCATCCCACGATGCCGCCAAATCAAGATAAGACTAGTAGCGGCAAGTAAATTGACATGATCTACGCCCACAACAATCTTGTGCTCTACTCGTGCATAGTAACTACACATAGACCTAGCTCATGATGCCACTGTTGGGGATCGTTGCAGAAAATCAAAAAATTTCCTATGCATCACCAAGATCTATCTATGGAGATTACTAGAAACGAGAGGGGAGTGCATCTTCATACCTTTGAAGTTCGCGATGCGGAAGCGTGCAAGAACGCGGTTGGTGGAGTCGTACACGAAGCGATTCAGATCGCGGTCGAATCCGATCTAAGCGCCGAACAATGGTACCTCCGCATTCAACACACGTGCAGCCCGGTGACATCCCCCGCGCCTTGATCCAGCAAGGGAAGTGGGAGAGGTTGGGGAAGACTACGTCCAGCAGCAGCAAGACGGCTTGGTGGTGGTGGAGGAGCGTGGCACTCCAGCAGGGCTTCGCCTAGCAACGCAAGAGACGAGGAGGGAGATGGGTAGGGCTGCGCCAAGAGAGAGATGAACTCGTGCATCTGGCAGCCCCGAAACCCAACATACATATAGGGGGAGGGGACGGGCTGCGCCCCCATCTAGGGTTCCCCCCTAGGGGTGGCGGCAGCCCCTAGATCCCATCTGGGGGGCGCCCAGGAGGGGGGAGAGAAGGGGCGCCCTATGGTGGGCCTTAAGGCCCATATGGACCTAGGGTTTGCCCCCTCTCCCATCCCCTGCGCCCTGGGCCTTGGGGGGGCGCACCAGCCCACCTAGGGCTGGTCCCTTCCCACACTTGGCCCACGCAAGCCTCTCGGGCTGGTGGCTCTTGCTACCTCTTGAGGTTGCATTGTATTCCCTCGAAGAGGAAAGGGAGATGCAGCACAATAGCGTAAGTATTTCCCTCAGTTTTTGAGAACCAAGGTATCAATCCAGTAGGAGACCACGCGCGAGTCCCTCGCACCTGCACAAACAAATAAGAACTTCGCAACCAACGTGATAAGGGGTTGTTAATCCCTTTACGGTCACTTACGAGAGTGAGATCTGATAGAGATGATAATTTGTTTTTGGTTTAATAAAACAGAAAATAAAAGCAAGAAAAGTAAAGTTGATGTAGATTGATATGTTGAGAATAGACCCGGGGGCCATAGTTTTCTCTAGTGGCTTCTCTCATGATAGTGATATTCTACGGCGGGTAAACAAATTACTGTCGAGGAATTGATAGAAAAGAGAATAATTATGAGACTATCTAGGCATGATCATTGTATATAGGAATCATGTCCGAGACAAGTAGACCGAAACGATTCTGCATTTACTACTATTACTCCACACATCGACCGCTATCCAACATGCATCTAGTGTATTGAGTTCATACGAACAGAGTAACGCCTTAAGCAAGATGACATGATGTAGAGGGATAAACTCGAGCAATATGATGAAAACCCCATCTTTTTATCCTCGATGGCAACAATACAATACGTGCCTTGCTACCCCTACTGTCACTGGGAAAGGACACCGCAAGATTCAATCCAAAGCCAAGCACTTCTCCCATTGCAAGAACTATTGATCTAGTAGGCCAAACCAAACCAATAATTCGAAGAGACTTGCAAGAATATTATGAGCACACATAAAAAGTTTAGAGAAGAACCAATTATCTTTCATAGATAACATTGATCTTAAACTCACAATTCATCGGATCTCAACAAACACACCACAAAAAGAGATTACATTGAATAGATCTCCTCGAAGACCAAGGAGAGCTTTGTATTGAGATCCAGAGAGAGAGAAGAAGCCATCTAGAAACTAGCTATGGACCCGAAGGTCTGTGGTAAACTACTCACAACTCATGGTGAGGGCGATGATGATGATGATGAAGGCCTCCGTGATGGATCCCCCTCCCGGAACAGGCTCCAAGATGGGATCTCCACGGGAACAGAAGCTACGGCGGTGGAATTAGGGTTTTCTCTCTGTGTATAAAGTTTCTGGGGTACGTAGATATATATATAGGAAGAAGGAGGGCACCGGGGGCCGTGTGGGCCAGCCTCGAGCCAGGGGGCGCGCCCTGGGAAGGGGGACGCGCCCCCCACCCTCGAGGGCTGGTCCTACGTCCCCTGACTTGGTCCCGAAGACTCCCGAGCGTGATTTCCTCCAAAAATATCTCTCGCGAAGGTTTCATTCCGTTTGGACTCCGTTTGATATTCCTTTTTTGTAAAACCCTGAAATAGGAAAAAAACAACAATCTGGACCGGGCCTTTGGGTTAGTAGGTTAGTCCCAAAAATGATATAAAAGTAAATGATAAAGCCCATTAAACATCCAAGACTTCATAAATAATAGCATGGAACAATCAAAAATTATAGATACGTTGGAGACGTATCAAGCATCCCCAAGCTTAATTCCTCCTCGTCCTCGAGTAGTTAAATGACAAAGAAAGAATTTTTGATGTGGAATGCTAACCAATATAGTTTTTCAGTGTAACTCTCTTAATTGTGGCATGAATGTTCAGATCTGAAAGATTCTAGACAAAAGTCTATATTGACATAAGAAATAACAATACTTCAAGCTATACTAACAAAGAAATCATGTCTTCTCAAAATACTATGGCTAAAGAAAGTTATCCCTAGAAAATCATATAGTGTTGGCTATGCTCCCTTATTATCACACTAAATATTCATATCATGCACAACCCCGATTTCAGCCAAGCATTTGTTTTCATGCTCTATCTTTTCAAACCTTTCAACTTTCACGCAATACATCAGCGTGAGCCGTGGACATAGCACTATGGGTGGAATAGAGGTGGTTGTGGAGAAGACGAAAAGAGGGAGATAGTCTCACATCGACTAGGCGTATCAACGAGCTATGGAGATGCCCATCAATAGATATCAATGTGACTGAGTAGGGATTGCCATGCAACGGATGCACTAGAGATAAATATGAATGAAAGCTCACCAAAAGAAACTAGTGGGTGTGCATCCAACTTGCTTGCTCACGAAGACCAAGGGCATTTGAGGAAGCCCATCGTTGGAATATACAAGCCAAGTTCAATAACGAAAATTCCCACTAGTATATGAAAGTGACTAAGCATGAGACTCTCTACAATGAAGAACATGGTGCTACTTGGAAGCTACAATGAAGAACATGGTGACTCTTTTATTTTTTTACCTTTTTATGGGCCTTTTTTGTGTGGAGGGGCTTTATAGAATCATCCTTTCCTCCCATGGAACAATGCTCTAAAAATGATGATCATCATACTTTCATTACAACTCGATACTACATCAACAAAGTATGACTCTATATTAATGCCTCCGGCGGTGTACTGGTATGTGCAATGAAACAAGAGTGACATGTATGATAAATTATGCATGGTGGCCTTGCCACAAATATGATGTCAACTACATGATCATGCATGGCAATATGACAATATGATGCGTGTCATATAAACGGAACGGTGGAAAGTTACATGGCAATATATCTCGGAATGGCTATGGAAATGCCATGATAGGTAGGTATGGTGGCTGTTTTGAGGAACAATATGGTGGCTATTTTGAGGAAGGAGATATAGTGGGTTTATGGTACCGGCGAAAGTTGCGTGGTACAAGAGAGGCTAGCAATGGTGGAAGGGTGAGAGTGCTTATAATCCATGGACTCAACATTACTCATAAAACCTCATATACTTATTGCAAAAATTTACGAGTCATAAAAAACAAAGCAATCAATGCATGCCCCTAGGGGGGAGGTTGGTAGGAGTTAACCATCGCGCGCCACCGACCTCCACACAAAGGTTGGCACTCTACAAATACCTCATGCTTTAACTTAGTCACACAACGGTTCACCATGCGTGCATGCTACGGGAATCACTAACCTTAACACAAGTATTTCTCAATTTCATCATAACTGCACTAGCATGACTCTAATATGACTATCCTCATGTCTCAAAACAATTATCAAGCATCCAACATTTCTTTCTATTCAATGCACTTGGTGTGATTTTTTTACTACATTGACGTTGGATGTCTATCATGTAAAGACTAGTTTCTTTAGCCTAAACACATTACCATGTTGTTTTAACGGACTCTCAAATAGATCTAAGTGAAGCACGATAGTTCAACAATTTATACAAAATATTACCACCACCGTGCTCTAAAAGATATAAGTGGAGCACTAGAGCAAAAACTATTCAACTCAAAAGATATAAGTGAAGAACATAGAGTGTTCTAATAATTTCTAGGCCATATTTAACTTTCTCAAATAGGTGTGTCCAGCAAGGATGACTGTGGAAAACTAACAAGCAAAGACTCAAATTATACAAGACGCTCCAAGCAAAACACATAACATGTTGCGAATAAAAATATAGCTCCAAGTATAGTTACCGATGGATGAAGACGAAAGAGGGGATGCCTTCCCGGGGCATCCCCAAGCTTAGGCTTTTTGATTATCTTGAATTTACTTGGGGTGCCATGGGCATCCCCAAGCTTAGGCCTTTGCTACTCCTTGTTCCATAGTCCATCAAAGCAATACTCAAAACTTGAAAACTTCACAACACAAAACTTAGACAAAAATTATCGTGAGCTCCGTTAGTAAGAGAAAGCAAACCACCACTCAAAGGTACAGAAAGGAATTCATTCTTTGTTTATATTGGTGTTAAACCTACTGTACTACAAGTTCTCTATGGTTCAGATCCTTCAATACTACTCATAGATGCATCGGAATAAGCAAACAACACACGAAAAACAGAATCTGTCAAAAAACAGAATAGTCTGTAGTAATCTGATGGGTTCGCCTACTTCTGGAACTCAAAAAAATTCAAACTAAATTGGTATATTTGTGCAATTTGTCTACCAATCAGGAGAAAAAGAATCAACTAAAAATCACGCTCCAGTAAAATCTGAAGACCACTTTAGCAAGCGCTAACGATTCTGTTTTTCACAGCAAGATCAAATAAACTTCACACAATTCTTACCAAAGGTTCTACTTGGCACGAACACTAAACAAAACATGAAAAAACATCTAATCAGAGGCTAGATGCAATATTTATTCCTTAAAAGCAACAAAAGCAAAAAACATAAAATTGGGTTGCCTCCCAACAAGCACTATCGTTTTACGCCCCTAGCTAGGCACGATATTTCAATGATGCTCACATGAAAGACAAGGATTGAAGCACAAAGAGAGCATCATAAGACATGTGACAAACACATCTAAGTCTAACATACTTGCTATGCATAGGCATCTTATAGGAAAACAAATTACCAAGACAAGCAAGATCTAGCATATGCAAGGAAGGAGAAAGAAACAATAGCAATGTCAACATAACGAGAGGTAATTTAGTAACATGAAAATTTCTACAACCATATTTCCCTCTCCCATAATAATTGCATGTAGGATCATGATCAAATTCAACAAAATAGCTATCACATAACATATTCTCAACACGATCCACATGCATGCAAAGTTGACACTCTTCCAAAATAGTGGGATTAACATTAACTAAAGTCATGACCTCTCCAAACCCACTTTTATCAAAAGTTTCATAAGATTGAACATTCTCCAAGTATGTGGGATCTAAAGTTGACAGTCTTCCAAACCCACTTTCAATATTAATGCAAACATTATTATCAATCTTATATTCATCATGGGGGTTAAATAAATTTCCAAGATCATAAGAAGAATCACCCCAATCATGATCATTGCAACAAGTAGTGGGCATACCAATACTAGCATCCCCAAGCTTAGGGTTTTGCATATCATTAACACAACTGAAATTAATAGAATTTATAACAACATCATTGCAATCATGCTTTTTACTCAAGGAGCTATCGTGAATCAATTTATGTTTTTCTTTCAATATTTTTTCTCAATTTTTAGATTCAAAAATTTCAAGCAAAACCCCATAAAGATAATCTAGTGCAGTCAACTCACTAGCAATAGGTTCAACATAATTGGATCTCTTAAAGAGATTACCAAGTGGATGAGGATCCATACTTTAGCAAGCGAAGATGCAAGCTAATTGAGGGCACATAGCACAAAAGAAAACAAGAAGCAAGCGAACGATAAACACACGGCGGAAGAAGGGCGAATAAAATGGCAAGGGTGAAGTGGGGGAGAGGAAAACGAGAGGATAATAAATGTAATGCGGAGAATAAGGGTTTGTGATAGGTACTTGGTATATGACTTTTGTGTAGGCCTCCCCGGCAACGGCGCCAGAAATTGGCTAGTTGACGGGGTGACAAATCTTGTCTTGACTTGGCGTGAGTCTCCCCGGCAATGGCGCCAGAAATTCTTCTTGCTACCTCTTGAGCTTGCATTGTATTCCCTCGAAGAAGAAAGGGAGATGCAGCACAGTAGCGTAAGTATTTCCCTCAGTTTTTGAGAACCAAGTTATCAATCCAGTAAGAGACCACGTGTGAGTCCCTCGCACCTGCACAAACAAATAAGAACTTCACAGCCAACGCGATACGGGGTTGTCAATCCCGTTACGGTCACTTATGAGAGTGAGATCCGATAGAGATGATAATTATATTTTTGGTATTTTTGGTTTAATAAAACAGCAAATAAAAGCAAGAAAAGTAAAGTAGATGTAGATTGATATGTTGAGAATAGACCCGGGGGCCATAGTTTTCTCTAGTGGCTTCTCTCATGATAGCGATATTCTACGGCGGGTAGACAAATTACTGTCGAGCAATTGATAGAAAAGCGAATAATTATGAGACTATCTAGGCATGATCATTGTATATAGGCATCACGTCCGAGACAAGTACACCGAAACGATTCTACATCTACTACTATTACTCCACACATCAACCGCTATCCAGCATGCATCTAGTGTATTGAGTTCATACGAACAGAGTAACGCCTTAAGCAAGATGACATGATGTAGAGGGATAAACTCAAGCAATATGATGAAAACCCCATATTTTTATCCTCGATGGCAACTATACAATACGTGCCTTGCTGCCCCTACTGTCACTGGGAAAGGACACCGCAAGATTGAACCCAAAACCAAGCACTTCTCCCATTGCAAGAACTATAGATCTAGTAGGCCAAACCAAACCAATAATTCGAAGAGACTTGCAAGAATATTATGAGCACACATAAAAAGTTTAGAGAAGAACCAAATATCTTTCATAGATAACCTTGATCATAAACTCACAATTCATCGGATCTCGACAAACACACCGCAAAAAGAGATTACATCGAATAGATCTCCTCGAAGACCGAGGAGAAATTGTATTGAGATCCAGAGAGAGAGAAGAAGCCATCAAGATACTAGCTATGGACCCGAAGGCCTGTGGTAAGCTACTCACAACTCATGGTGAGGGCGATGATGATGATGATGAAGGCCTCCGTGATGGATCCCCCTCCCGGAACAGGCTCCAAGATGGGATCTCCACGGGAACGGAAGCTACGGCGGTGGAATTAGGGTTTTCTCTCTGTGTATAGAGTTTCTGGGGTACGTAGGTATATATAGGAAGGAGGGCATCGGGGGCCGTGTGGGCCAGCCTCGAGGCAGGGGGCGCGCCCTGGGAAGGGGGACGCGCCCCCAACCCTCGAGGGCTGGTCCTACGTCCCCTGACTTGGTCCCGAAGACTCCCGAGCGTGATTTCCTCCAAAAATATCTCTCGCGAAGGTTTCATTCCGTTTGGACTCCGTTTGATATTCCTTTTCTGTAAAACCCTGAAATAGGCAAAAAAAACAACAATCTGGACCGGGCCTTTGGGTTAGTATGTTAGTCCCAAAAATGATATAAAAGTAAATGATAAAGCCCATTAAACATCCAAGACTTCATAAATAATAGCATGGAACTATAAAAAATTATAGATACGTTGGAGACGTATCAAGCATCCCAAGCTTAATTCCTGCTCGTCCTCGAGTAGGTAAATGATAAAGAAAGAATTTTTGATGTGGAATGCTAACCAATATAGTTTTTCAATGTAACTCTCTTAATTGTGGCATGAATGTTCAGATCTGAAAGATTCTAGACAAAAGTCTATATTGACATAAGAAATAACAATACTTCAAGCAATACTAACAAAGCAATCATGTCTTCTCAAAATACTATGGCTAAAGAAAGTTATCCCTACAAAATCATATAGTGTTGGCTATGCTCCCTTATTATCACACTAAATATTCATATCATGCACAACCCCGATTTCAGCCAAGCATTTGTTTTCATGCTCTATCTTTTCAAACCTTTCAACTTTCACGCAATACATGAGCGTGAGCCATGGACATAGCACTATGGGTGGAATAGAGGTGGTTGTGGAGAAGACGAAAAGAGGGAGATAGTCTCACATCGACTAGGCGTATCAACGAGCTATGGAGATCCCCATCAATAGATATCAATGTGATTGAGTAGGGATTGCCATGCAACGGATGCACTAGAGCTAAATATGAATGAAAGCTCACCAAAAGAAACTAGTGGGTGTGCATCCAACTTGCTTGCTCACGAAGACCTAGGGCATTTGAGGAAGTACATCGTTGGAATATACAAGCCAAGTTCTATAACGAAAATTCCCACTAGTATATGAAAGTGACTAAGCATGAAACTCTCTACAATGAAGAACATGGTGCTACTTGGAAGCACAATTGTGGAAAAAGATAGTTGCCATTGTCCCTTTTTCTTTTCTTTTTTTTCCTTTTTTGGGCCTTTTTCTCTTTGGCCCTTTTTTTGTGGAGGGGCTTTATAGATTCAGCCTTTCCTCCCATGGTACAATGCTCTAAAAATGATGATCATCATACTTTCATTACAACACAATATTACAACTCGATACTACATCAACAAAGTATGACTTTATATTAATGCCTCCGGCGGTGTACCGGTATGTGCAATGAAACAAGAGTGACATGTATGATAAATTATGCATGGTGGCCTTGCCACAAATACGATGTCAACTGCATGATCATGCATGGCAATATGACAATATGATGCGTGTCATATAAACGGAACGGTGGAAAGTTGCATGGCAATATATCACGGATTTGCTATGGAAATGCCATGATAGGTACGTATGGTGGCTATTTTGAGGAAGAATATGGTGGCTGTTTTGAGGAAGGATATATAGTGGGTTTATGGTACCGGCGAAAGTTGCGCGGTACAAGAGAGGCTAGCAATGGTGGAAGGGTGAGAGTGCTTATAATCCATGGACTCAACATTAGTCATAAGAACTCATATACTTATTGCAAAAATTTACGAGTCATAAAAAACAAAGCAATCAATGCATGCCCCTAGGGGGGAGGTTGGTAGGAGTTAAGCATCCCGCGCCCCCGACCTCCACACAAAGGTTGGCGCTCTACAAATACCTCATGCTTTAACTTAGTCACACAACGGTCCACCATACGTGCATGCTACGGGAATCACTAACCTTAACACAAGTATTTCTCAATTTGATAATAACTGCACTAGCATGACTCTAATATGACTATCCTCATGTATCAAAACAATTATCAAGCATCCGACATTTCTGTCTATTCAATGAACTTGGTGTGATTTTTTTACTACATTGATGTTGGATGTCTATCATGTAAAGAATAGTTTCTTTAGCCTAAACACATTACCATGCTGTTTTAACGGACTCTCAAATAGATCTAAGTGAAGCATGATAGTTCAACAATTTATACAAAATATTACCACCACCGTGCTCTAAAAGATATAAGTGGAGCACTAGAGCAAAAACTATTCAACTCAAAAGATATAAGTGAAGCACATAGAGTGTTCTAATAATTTCTAGGCCATATTTAACTTTCTCAAATAGGTGTGTCCAGCAAGGATGATTGTGGAAAACTAACAAGCAAAGACTCAAATTATACAAGACGCTCCAAGCAAAACACATAACATGCTGCGAATAAAAATATAGCTCCAAGTATAGTTACCGATTGATGAAGACGAAAGAGGGGATGCCTTCCCGGGGCATCCCCAAGCTTAGGCTTTTTGATTATCTTGAATTTACTTGGGGTGCCATGGGCATCCCCAAGCTTAGGCCTTTGCTACTCCTTGTTCCATAGTCCATCAAAGCAATACTCAAAACTTGAAAACTTCACAACACAAAACTTAGACAAAAATTATCGTGAGCTCCGTTAGTAAGAGAAAGCAAACCACCACTCAAAGGTACAGAAAGGAATTCATTCTTTGTTTATATTGGTGTTAAACCTACTGTACTACAAGTTCTCTATGGTTCAGATCCTTCAATACTACTCATAGATGCATCGGAATAAGCAAACAACACACGAAAAACAGAATCTGTCAAAAAACAGAATAGTCTGTAGTAATCTGATGGGTTCGCCTACTTCTGGAACTCAAAAAAATTCAAACTAAATTGTTATAGTTGCCCAATTTGTCTACCAATCAGGAGAAAAAGAATCAACTAAAAATCACACTCCAGTAAAATCTGAACACCACTTTAGCAAGCGCTAACGATTCTGTTTTTCACAGCAAGATCAAATAAACTTCACACAATTCTTACCAAAGGTTCTACTTGGCCCGAACACTAAACAAAACATGAACACACATATAATCAGAGGCTAGATGCAATATTTATTCCCTAAAAGCAACAAAAGCAAAAAACATAAAATTGGGTTGCCTCCCAACAAGCGCTATCGTTTTACGCCCCTAGCTAGGCACGATATTTCAATGATGCTCACATGAAAGACAAGGATTGAAGCACAAAGAGAGCATCATAAGACATGTGACAAACACATCTAAGTCTAACATACTTGCTATGCATAGGCATCTTATAGGAAAACAAATTACCTAGAAAAACAAGATCTAGCATATGCAAGGAAGAACAAAGAAAAATAGCAATCTCAACATAACGAGAGGTAATTTAGTAACATGAAAATTTCTACAACCATATTTCCCTCTCTCATAATAATTGCATGTAGGATCATGATCAAATTCAACAAAATAGCTATCACATAACATATTCTCAACACGATCCACATGCATGCAAAGTTGACACTCTTCCAAAATAGTGGGATTAACATTAACTAAAGTCATGACCTCTCCAAACCCACTTTTATCAAAAGTTTCATAAGATTGAACATTCTCCAAGTATGTGGGATCTAAAGTTGACAGTCTTCCAAACCCACTTTCAATATTAATGCACACATTATTATCAATCTTATATTCATCATGGGGGTTAAATAAATTTCCAAGATCATATGAAGAATCACCCCAATCATGATCATTGCAACAAGTAGTGGGCATACCAATACTAGCATCCCCAAGCTTAGGGTTTTGCATATCATTAACACAATTGACATTAATAGAATTTATAACAACATCATTGCAATCATGCTTTTTACTCAAGGAGCTATCGTGAATCAATTTATGTTTTTCTTTCAATATTTTGTCACAATTTTTAGATTCACAAATTTCAAACAAAACCCCATAAAGATAATCTAGTGTAGTCAACTCACTAGCAATAGGTTCAACATAATTGGATCTCTTAAAGAGATTACCAAGTGGATGAGGATCCATACTTTAGCAAGCGCAGATGCAAGCTAATTGAGGGCACATAGCACACAAGAAAACAAGAAGCAAGCGAACGATAAACACACAGCGGAAGAAGGGCGAATAAAACAGCAAGGGTGAAGTGGGGGAGAGGAAAACGAGAGGATAATAAATGTAATGCGAAGAATAAGGGTTTGTGATAGGTACTTGGTATGTGACTTTTGCGTAGGCCTCCCCGGCAACGGCGCCAGAAATTGGCTAGTTGACGGGGTGGCAATTCTTGTCTTGACTTGGCATGAGTCTCCCCGGCAATGGCGCCAGAAATTCTTCTTCCTACCTCTTGAGCTTGCGTTGTATTCCCTCGAAGAAGAAAGGGAGATGCAGCACACTAGCATAAGTATTTCCCTCAGTTTTTGAGAACCAAGTTATCAATCCAGTAAGAGACCACGTGTGAGTCCCTCGCACCTGCACAAACAAATAAGAACTTCGCAGCCAACGCGATAAGGGGTTGTCAATCCCTTTACGGTCACTTACGAGAGTGAGATCCAATAGAGATGATAATTATATATTTGGTATTTTTGGTTTAATAAAACAGCAAATAAAAGCAAGAAAAGTAAAGTAGATGTAGATTGATATGTTGAGAATAGACCCGGGGGCCATAGTTTTCTCTAGTGGCTTCTCTCATGATAGCGATATTCTACGGCGGGTAAACAAATTACTGTCGAGCAATTGATAGAAAAGCGAATAATTATGAGACTATCTAGGCACAATCGTTGTATATAGGCATCACGTCCGAGACAAGTGCACCGAAACGATTCTACATCTACTACTATTACTCCACACATCGACCGCTATCCAGCATGCATCTAGTGTATTGAGTTCATACGAACAGAGTAACGCCTTAAGCAAGATGACATGATGCCATGGTGAGCAAGCTCCCCAATGTCACTTGGCTTAAAGGCAGCTTCGTGGAGACCATGAAGGGATGGCAGCAGGAGTAGTTTTACGTCACGGAACCCCATGACTACACATGAGCTGCTCCCCGGAATTCAAGTCCGGGCCTCCCCTGTGGCTGACATCTTGGGTCAATAAGGGCCTGGACTGGGCGTCATACGATGAAGTGACGATGCTACAAAAGCACACCAAGAACATGGTAGACAAAAATACCTGTCTCGCTAGCGCGATCCAGATAATGCTTTTCGCCGGATTCTACCTTGCCAAGACCGGACTAAGCTTATGTGGGAGTGTGACCCGGCTGGTCCCCGGACCCTGCAGTGCACTAGTACATTTTTGGAACAGACGCAACCCAGAAGACTTGGAGTACATGCCTGGGAAGCCACGAGGCGGCCATGAGGCAGGAGGGCGTGCCCAGGGGGTAGGCGCGCCCCCACCCTCGTGGGCCCCTCGTAGCTCCATCGACGTACTTCTTCCTCCTATATATACTCATATACCCTGAAAACATCCGAGAGCACCACGAAACCCTATTTCCACCGCCGCAACCTTCTGTACCCGTGAGATCCCATCTTGGGGCCTTTTCCGGAGCTCCACCGGAGGGGGAATTGATCACGGAGGGCTTCTACATCAACACCATAGCCTCTCCGATGATGTGTGAGTAGTTTACCACAGCCTTCGGGTCCATAGTTATTAGCTAGATGGCTTCTTATCTCTCCTTGGATCTCAATACAAAATTCTCCTTGATCTTCTTGGAGATCTATTCGATGTAATACTTTTTGCGGTGTGTTTGTCGAGATCCGATGAATTGTGGGTTTATGATCAAGATTATCTATGAACATTATTTGAGTCTTCTCTGAATTCTTATATGCATGATTTAAATATCTTTGCATGTCTCTTCGAATTATCAGTTTGGTTTGGCCAACTAGATTGATCTTTCTTGCAATGGGAGAAGTGCTTAGCTTTCGGTTCAATCTTGCGGTGTCATTTCCCAGTGACAGCAGGGGCAGCAAGGCACGTATTGTATTGTTTCCATCGAGGATAAAAGGATGGGATTGATATCATATTGCATGAGTTTATCCCTCTACATCATGTCATCTTGCTTATGGCGTTACTCTGTTCTTATGAACTTAATACTTTAGATGCATGCTGGATAGCGGTCGATGTGTGGAGTAATAGTAGTAGATGCAGAATCGTTTCGGTCTACTTGTCACGGACGTGATGCCTATATACATGGTCATGCCTAGATATTCTCATAACTATGTGCTTTTCTATCAATTGCTCGACAGTAATTTGTTCAGCCACCGTAAGATTTGTTATCTTGAGAGAAGCCACTTGTGAAACCTATGGCCCCCGGGTCTATTTTCCATTATATTAGTTTCCCGTCAACTTGCCAATTTCCGTCGCCTTTCTTTTATTTTGCAATCTTTACTTTTCAATCTATACAACAAAAATACCAAAACAATATATCTTATTATCTCTATTAGATCTCACTTTTGCAAGTGGCCGAGAAGGGATTGACAACCTCTTCATCATGTTGGTTGCAATGTTCTTATTGGTTTGCGCAGGTACGTGGGATTTGCATGTAGTCTCCTACTGGATTAATACCTTTGTTCTCAAAAACTGAGGGAAATACTTACGCTACTTTGATGCATCACCCTTTCCTCTTCAAGGGAAAAACAACGCATGCTCAAGAGGTAGCAAGAAGAACTTCTAGCGCCGTTGCCGGGGAGATCTACGCACAAGTCACATACCAAGTACCCATCACAAACTCCTATCCCTTGCATTACATTATTTGCAATTCGCCTCTCATTTTCCTTGCCCCCACTTCTAAAACGATTTTCGAAAACCTTTGCCTTTTTTCCATTCGCTTTTTTATTTGCTTGTGTTGCCATGTGCCCTCTATTAGCTTGCATCTTCGCTTGCTAAATTATGGATCCTCATCCACTTTCGAATCTTTCTAAGAGATCCAGTTATGATGAACCAATTGCTAGTGAGTTGCGTGCACTAGATTATATTTATGAGGTTTTACTTGAAATTCGTGAGTCCGAAAATTGTGATGCAGTGTTGAAAGAAGAAGATTATAAAGTGATTTGCGATAGCTCCTTAAATGAAAAGCATGATTGCAATGTTGTTATTATAAATTATATTAATGTCAATTGTGCTAATGGTATGCAAAACCCTAAGCTTGGGGATGCTTATTTTTCTATGCCCACTACTTGTTGCAATGATCATGATTGGGGTGATGCTTCTTACGATCTTGAAAACTTACTTAAGCCCCATGATTTATATGAGATTGATAATAATGTTTGCAATAAATATTGAAAGTGGGTTTCGAAGAGTGTCAACTTTAGATCCCACATATTTGGAGAATGTTCAATCTTATGAAATTTATAATAAATGTGGGTTTGGAGAGGTCATGACTTTAGTTAATGTTGATCCCATAATTTTGGAAGAGTCTACACTTCGTACGCATGTGGATTGTGTTGAGAATATGTTTTCTGATAGCTATATTGTTGAATTTGCTTATGATCCTACATCCAATTATTATAAGAGAGGAAAATATGGTTGTAGATGTCTTCATGTTACTAAATTACCTCTCTTCATGTTGAGGTTGATCTTGTTTCTTTTTCTACCTTGCATATGCTAGATATTGCTTGTCTTGATTTGTTTTCCTATAAAATGCGTATGCATAGGAAGTATGTTAGAATTAGATTGGTTTGTCACGTGTTTTATGATGCTCTCTATGTCCTTCAATTCTTATCTTTCATGTGAGCATCATTGAATTATCAATTCCTAGCTAAGGCCGTTAAACGATAGCGCTTGTTGGGAGGCAGCCCAATTTTATTTTATTTTCTTTTAATTCTGTTTAGTAATAAATAATTCATATAGCTTCTAGTTAGATGTGGTTTTTTGTTTTAATAAGTGTTTGTGCCAAATAGAACTATAACATCCCAAATTTTCAATTTGGAATGTTATACATAGATCATATTGCATTGCATATTTTATTGCATTTTGTGCATGGCGACCCTCAAAAGTTCTAAGCAACTCAAGGACCTACGGAGAGAGTTGGGAATTCTACCGTTTTCGTATTTGATTTTTCTCGAATACCGGTACGAGGATCGCGTTGGTTTTAATTATTTTTCTCTCCCTAAAAATATTTCTAAATAAAATATATGAGCGAAGAAACTTCTCCCAAAATAAAAGAAATATTGGAGGAAAAATGTTAAAATCACTTTTGGTTTTTATGCAGATTTATTTGCGATTTTATTTGCATAGGAAAAATGCGCGTTTTTCAAAATTGCATTTAGGTCCCAAAAAGTGTTCACTTTGTCCTAAATATTATTAGAGGACGGTGAAAATTTATTTCGCAATTTTTGGAGTCCGTTTAGTATTTATTTCGTCTGTTTTCGTTCGTAGGGACTCGTTTAAAAAAAATGAACCGACCTTGAGCCGTAACCGACTAGGACTCTTCCTAGCCGGACCCTTTATAAGCGCAGCCCGAGCCCCAGCCGCCAGCCCAACTCGCCGCCTCAGCCCGCCCACGACGAAACCCTAGCCGCCACCGCCGGATCCCGCCGCCGCCGCCACGTCCCGCCCCGCCGCCGCCGCAGCCGCAGCCGCCGACGCGTCGCCCCCCGCCGCCGAAGCCGCCGCCCCGCACCGCCACCGTCGGAGCCGCCACCCACCGCCGCCGGAGCTTCTGCCGCCGGAGCCGCCGCCGCCACCTCACGCCGCCGTCGCCGGAGACCGCCGCCGCCGCCGTCTTGTTCAACGAGGTAGCCGCCGTCGTTTTTTTAAACCAATCTGTTCTTTTTGGAACCAAAGATCTGTTTTTTTTCAGATCGGTTCGGTTTTTTCGGTTTAGTTACTTTGCGGACGTTCGTCTGTATGTTCATTTTAACGAACGATGTTCGCCCGTTAGTTACAGACAGTGAACGTTCGTTCGTTAGCCTATTCGTCAGTTTTCTTTTTCGGGGTTTCTATCCGCGATTATTTCGATCGTGATTTCTGCCCTGATCTTGTTTTTCGTTTTTCTTTTCGCTCGAGAGTCAGAATCAGGTGATTCAAAATCCTAGATCTTCGTCTCGACGCCCTCTTTTCGTTTAACGAACTTGAACAAGGTTTTGCTACTGTAAAATTTGTCCCTAGATCAATCTAGTAAACGGATCTTCTTTCTTTCGCAGTTTGAGTTTCGTTGCCCTTTTGATTTGATTCTATTTGCAAACCGGAGTTCTTAAGTTGAACTTTCTGGTTAGATCTTCTTATTTGGAGTTTTTTTTGTGCATCTTTGCTTGATTGCTTATGTATGCTATTGTTTGCTTGCGATAGAATACCCGGACTGTGAAGCGTGCTACTACGAGTCTCTAAGTTTAGTGAATCATCAGCAAGGCAAGTAACACATTCATCATACCCCTTTATTACCTAGTCTTTATGCATTAGATCAAACCCTCACACATTGCATGAGTAGGATCTCTTTGCTTGTGGGACTGGGAAGTAGATTGAGGTAGAACCTATTACCTGCATTACTTTAAAACCCTTGGGAGTTAATTCTACGCTATGCTTAGGTTATCATGCTATGCTCGTAGACGTGGTTTGGGTTTGAAAGAAATCCATGACAGATGTCAGTTGTTAATTAATGGTTCAACTTAAGATGGCTACTTGAATACACATCTGGGTGGATTTGTTGCAGGGCACCTGGATAATCCAGTGTTGTCCTAGGAAATCCCGGGGTTCCGTGTGATTGTCCTTTGGAATGCCACCCAGGCTCAAAGGGATCATAAAACTATTCATGCTAGAAACTTCCGTGTGCAGCACAATGCCATTATGGGCTCTGGCATAATATGAGTAAGTTGTGTGAGCTCTTTCAGTGGTGGACTAGCAGATGTAGGGGAAAGTAGGTGTACCGGTCCACCCGGGGTAAAGAGTGAATGCTTCTGAAAGACTGTGTCTCGGTCATCCGTTTCTCAAACACCATGTAGTGCGAGAAATCCAACGGAGGAGATCGAGTCTTGTGGCAAAAGTGCACGAACTTCTGCAGAGTGTACAAACTGATCATGATTAGCCGTGTCCCCGGTTATGGACAAATCTTGAGTATCTGGCACTTGAATTATTGGTTGATTTCATCACTCTAAACTTAATTTGTTGGGTTAATGATTACTTTAATTGGGATTGAGTTGGAGGTACCTTCTCAATGATGTTTCAACTACCATGATAGTTAAAATAAAGTTTATTCCTTTTTTGTAGGGAAAAATGGCTTTATGCAAAAACTTTAACCTTAGAGCCTCCACCAGCCAAATATGCATATAGTGTTAGCCTTTATTCTGTTACTTGCATTCTACTGTGTTATCTTGCCAGCATATTCCATGTGCTGACCCATTTTGGGCTGCAACATGTTAAGTTGCAGACTTTTCAGATGAGAAGTAAGACGTTCTAGGTCGTTTGTCATGCACTCAGCTATGCCGTTGGAGTTGATGGACTCACTTATCTTCCAAACCTTCCGCTGTTATTTTGTTAGATGGCCTTAAGCCATAGACTTTTGTAATAATTCTCTTTTGAGACATTCGATGCAATAAGTGTGTGATTGCCACTCTGTTATGAATCCTTCAAGTATTGTGTGTCAGCATTACCGATACAAGATGGTATCAGAGCACACACTGAATGTAGGACACAACCACTAAGATAAACCCTAGGTCGCTCTTCTCTACTCATTTCTAACTCCTCTCCATTTTCTACTTCTTTAGGATGGTGGACCCAAGGAACAAGTTCACTCAACCAGATGAGGACACACCTTTTGGACGGCACTTGAAGGAAGTCACTAGGTACCTAAACATAGGAATACCAAGTTTCACCGGGACCTACACCGCCACTTTACCAGAAGAGGAGCGATGGAGCATTCAAGTTCAAATTCCCAGGAGAACCTTCGCACCATCCACTGAGCCAATAGAGTTTTCTTTTGATGCACCAACCTGGAGCCTAGGCAAGAGTATGGTAGCCCACATCACTATGGGAAGGATCAGAGAAGTCTACAAGCAGGAGCTGAAGGACACTATCTAACAGATTTGTGGACGGCGAGATGAGCGTTGGGACATGATTAGCACCCGGAAGGACAGGTCCATTGCAGCGTTCATCCAGGAGTTAAACCAGCACATTCGTCGACAGGAGCACCAGATGTGTGTAGGGATGATAGATTCGAAGAAGGCACTAACCAGGAACTTGGAGCTAGAAGAGAAATTCAAGTCTACACGTGACGGATACGAGGAGGAGATGATGATATTTGTGGAGAAGAATGATGATTTGACAAGGAAACTAGGAGTATTCATGGGAGATCCAGCACCAGGAGGAGAAGAAGAGGAAGAAGAACCCAAGGACATTCGTTCTGAAGACTACATCATCATCGACGACATGGATTCAGACCCCGATGATAGTGATGACGAAGACTATGAAGATGAAGCTGGAGCAGACATCATGGAATCTTCCGCCGATCAAAATTTCTAGATGACCATCCTATGACTAGCCCCCCCCCCCACAAAGTAGACTTTAGAGCACTTTTCTAACGTTAGATCTGTGTAAACACTTGTTTTAAATTGATTGGTGTGATATTATTGTGTTTGTCTCATGTGCATACGGGTACTGATTTTCCCTTAGACCTCATTTCTATTCTAATATCTTCCCTCTACACCCGTCAGATGCCTCCGAGATGTGAGCCCGGATTCCAGTTTCCCCCTGAGCTCACTCAGTTGATCCAGCAGTAGAACACTTTGATGCAACTTCTTGTCCAGAACACTCAGAACAACCAGAACAACAACAACAACAACCCTCCACCACCACCACCCGTGGACAACCTGACACGTTTCTTACAGTTGCAACCACCGGTGTTTGCTAGCATCATTGAAGCAATAGTTGCTGATGACTGGCTGCGCAAGATTGGAAGGGATTTGACCACCGCCAATTGCACGATGCTGAGAAGGTGCGATTTGCCGCACATTAGTTGTCTGGACCAACCGCAGCATGGTGGGAGAATTACACATCCACTTTCCCTGTAGCTAATGTCACTTGGGATCAGTTTCAGCAAGCTTTTCGCACTGCCCATGTCTCAACTGGAGCTATGAGCATGAAGAAGCGAGAATTTCGCAACTTGCGCCAAGGAAATCGTACTGTGGCACAGTACGTAGATGAGTTTAGTACCCTATCTCATTATGCCCAGATGATGTGGCCACAGATGCCGCTAAGCAGGAGAGGTTTATGGAAGGGCTGAATGATGATATGAGCGTACAGTTGATGGTGGCAACCTTCAACAACTTCCAGGAGTTGGTAGATAAGGCTCTTATGATTGAAGGGAAGCAGCAGCAGATTGAGAGCCGCAAGAGGAAGTATGGACAAGGAAGGAATAATTATGGAGCCCAGCAGAAACCCCGATTCACCCCGAATTTGGGAGGATACAACCATAACCATGGAAGCCACACCCACACAGGAGGAAGTTCTCACAGCCACAATGGCTCCAAGAATGGGAATGGGAGTGGAGCACATAATAATCAGAACTGCTCTACTCCAACCACACCCGCCAAGAGGGATTTGAGTCATGTTACCTGTTTCAAGTTCGGGAAGAATGGACACTATGCCACGGAGTGCCCTGAAGCTAAGAATGGGAACGACAATGGAAGCGCTGGGAAGAAGCCCAACCAATTCAACAAAGGACAAGTGAACCATGTGACCGTGGAGGAGGTTGAAGAGCACCCAGATGCGGTGATCATTAAGTTTTGGTTAAGTCATTTACCGCAGTAGTTCTTTTCGATATTGTTTCATCGCATTCATACATTTCAAGGGGATTCGTAAATAGACATAAGTTGCCCACCCAAGTCCTTGAGACCCCCATGTTAGTAAGCTCTCCAGGAGCGGAGTATATGGCACATCAGGGATGTTTTCACAAGCCATTAGTCATAGGACGCCATGTTTTCCCCTCAGACCTGATAGTTTTGGAGTCACAAGGATTGGATGTGATACTAGGAATGGATTGGGTATCGATGTATGGAGGGAACATCAATTGTGCCAGCAAGTCTATTTTGCTTACCACCCCAGAGGGAAAAAGGATCAAGTATGTATCCAGGCATTCGCCTAGAAGGACACAAGTACATTCTCTCACGAGAGTTGTTCAAGAGGAAGTGCCTGTAGTAAAGGATTACCCGGATGTTTTTCCAGAGGAGCTACCCGGCTTGCCACCGGATATGGCGGACCAATATCAAAGAGACTGTACCGGATGCTAGCAAATGATATGGAGGAGATCAAGAAGCAGATTAATGAGTTATTGGAGAAAGGATTTATCCGCCGGAGTTCATCACTTTTGGAGCCCTAGTGCTTTTGGTCGAGAATAAGGATGGATATTTAAGAATGGTCTTTGATTATCGAGCACTGAATGAAGTGACTATTAAGAATAAGTACCCGCTGCCGATGATCAATGATTTGTTCGACCAACTCCAGGGAGTGAATGTATTCTCCAAGATCGATCTACGATCTGGATACCACTAGTTGAAGATCCGAGAGAAGGATATACCTAAGACAGCCTTCACCACAAGGTATGGGCTATATGAGTATACGGTTATGTCATTTGGATTGACTAACGCCCCTGCCTATTTCATGAGTATGATGAATAAGGTGTTCATGGAGTTCTTGGATAAGTTTGTCGTGGTATTCATTGATGATATTTTGGTGTATTCGAAGAACGAAGAGGAATACGGGGAGCATTTGCATTTGGTATTGGAGAAGCTCAGAGAACATCAGTTGTGCGCCAAGTTTAGCAAATGCGAGTTTTGGTTGAAGGAAGTTGGATTCCTAGGGCATGTTATATCAGGAGAAGGTATAGCAGTGGACCCCGTCAAAGTGCAAGCCGACACTGAATGGTTGGTACCAACTTCAGTTGGAGAGATCCGTAGTTTTCTTGGACTCGCGGGATATTACCGGAGATTCATAGAAAATTTCTCCAAGATTGCAAAGCCAATGACGACATTGTTGAAGGAGACAAAATTCCATTGGACGGAAGAGTGCGAAAAAGTTTCCAGGAGTTGAAGAAACGATTGACAACAGCCCTAGTGCTGATCTTGCCAGATATACACAAGGATTTCCAAGTGTATGGCGATGCTTCACGCTTAGGACTTGGAGGAGTACTCATGCAGGATGGAAGAGTTGTTTCTTATGCGTCCCATCAACTACGACCGCACGAGTTGAATTATGCGACGCACGATTTGGAGTTAGCAGCTGTGGTGCACGCACTCAAAACTTGGAGACATTTCCTTATTGGAAATCGTTGTGATGTGTACACGGATCACAAGAGTTTGAAGTACATTTTCACTCAGAAGGAGCTGAATCTCAGACAAAGAATAAGGTTGGAGCTTATAAAGGATTATGACATGAAGCTGCACTATCACCCAGGAAAGGCCAACGTCGTGGTAGAAGCTTTGAGCCGGAAGAGTTATGCAAATACCCTAGTAAAGGGGGGAATGCCAATGGAACTAGCAGAAGTTCTCAGGGAGCTTTGTTTGGAGATAGTTCCTAGAGGATTTGTTGCAACATTGGAGGTTCAGTCAACATTGTTAGGAAAGATACGAGAAGCCCAGAAGGATGACAAAGAGATTGCCGAGATAAAGGAGAAGATGAGTGAAGGAAAAGCCAAGGGATTTCGTGAGGACGAACACGACACCTTGTGGTTAGAGGATCGAATCTATGTGCCCAACAACCCAGAGAACAGGAAGTTGATATTACAGGAAGCACATGATTCGCCATACTCGATACACCCCGGAAACACAAAGATGTATTTGGATTTGAAGGAACTTTTCTAGTGGACGGGAATGAAGAAGGATATTGCCAAGTATGTAGCAGTATGTGATGTATGCCAGAGAGTGAAGCCGGAGCATCAGAAGCTAGCAGGATTGCTACAGCCTATGCCGATACCCGAATGGAAGTGGGATAAGCTTCGCATGGACTTTATCACCGGATTGCCCAGAACCAAATCAGGTTATGACTCAATCTGGGTAGTAGTGGATCGCTTGACGAAAGTAGCCCACTTTATCCCCGTGAAAACCACGTATACCAGTGCGAAGTTGGCCAAGATATACATGACGAGGATCGTATGTCTGCATGGAGTTCCGAGGACCATTGTATCAGATAGAGGAACACAGTTCACCTCAAAGTTTTGGCATCAGCTACACCAGACTTTGGGAACGAGGCTGGAATTCAGTAGAGCTTTTCACCCGTAGACAGATGGACAGACCGAGAGAGTCAATTAGATTCTGGAAGACATGTTGAGAGCTTGTGCGTTAGATTAGCGATCTAGTTGGGATGACAACTTGCCCGACGCGGAATTCTCATACAACAACAGTTACCAGGCCAGTTTAAAGATGGCACCATTCGAAGCACTGTATGGAAGGAGATGTCGAACACCGTTGATGTGGGACGAAGTCGGAGACCGTCAGTTGTTTGGACCAGACCTGATCAAAGAGTCAGAAGAGAAGGTTAAGTTGATTCGGGATAGACTGAAGGTAGCTCAGTCCAGGCAGAAGAGCTAGGCAGACTCGAAGCGCAAGGAAGTAGTCTATGAAATTGGAGATAGAGCGTACCTGAGAGTGTCACCTCTGCGAGGAGTGAAACTTTTCGGAGTTAAGGGAAAGCTAGCCTCGAGATTTGTGGGACCTTACCGTGTTTTGGAACGCATGGGAGAGGTTGCCTATAAATTGGAGTTACCTGAAGGATTGTGACGAGTGCACGATGTGTTTCACGTTTCTCAGCTTAAGAAGTGCCATGCGGAGATGGTCGATATTCCTTTAAGAGACATAGTACCCCTGGAGTCAATTCAGTTGGATAGTGATCTGACTTACGAGGAGAAACCCGTCAAGATTCTCGAATTTTCGAGTAGAGTCACCCGCAGTAAGGTTATCATGTTTTGCAAGGTTCAGTGGAGTCACCACTCCGAGGAAGAAGCCACCTGGGAACGAGAGGATGATCTACGCAAGGACCACCCACACCTGTTCTCTAGCCAAGCCGAATCTCGAGGGCGGGATTCAATCTAAGGGGGGTTGGTTTATAACATCCCAAATTTTCAATTTGGAATGTTATACATATATCATATTGCATTGCATTTTGTGCGTGGCGACCCTTTAAAGTTCTAAGCAACTCAAGGACCTACGGAGAGAGTTGGGAATTCTACCGTTTTCGTATTTGAGTTTTCTCGAATCCCGGTACGAGGGTCGCGTTGGTTTTAATTATTTTTCTCTCCCTAAAAATATTTCTAAATAAAATATATGAGCGGAGATAATATGACTTCTCCCAAAATAAAATAAATATTGGAGGAAAAATGTTACAATCACTTTTGGTTTTTATGCGGATTTATTTGCGATTTTGTTTGCATAGGAAAAATGCGCGTTTTTCAAAATTGCATTTAGGTCCAGGAAAAATGATCACTTTGTCCTAAATATTATTAGAGAATGGTGAAAAATTATTTCGGAATATTTCGAGTCCGTTTAGTATTTCTTTCGTCCATTTTCGTGCGTCAGGACTCGTTTAGAAAAAGTGAACCGACCTTGGGCCGTAAACAACTAGGACTCTTCCTAGCCGGGCCCTTTATAAGCACAGCCCGAGCCCTTGCCGCCAGCCCAACTCGCCGCCTTAGCCCGCCCGCGCCGAAACCCTAGCCGCCGCCGCGGGATCCCGCCGCCGTAGCCGCCGTCCAGCACCGCAACTGCCGGAGCCGCCACCCGCCGCCGTCAGAGCTGCCGCCGCCGGTGCCGCCACCGCCACCCTGCGCCGCTGTCGCTGGAGACCGCCGCCGCCACCGTTGGGTTTTTTTAAAACCGATGTGTTTTTTTTGGGACCCTAGATCTGTTTGTTTTTCAGATCGGTTCGGTTTTTTCAGTTTAGTTACTTTGCGGACATTCGTCCGTACGTTTGTTTTAACGAACGCTGTCCGCCCGTTAGTTACAGACAGCGAACGTTCGTTCGTTAGCCTGTTCGTCGGTTTTCTTTTTCGGGGTTTTTATCCGCGATTATTTCGATCACGATTTCTGCCATGATCTTGTTTTTCGTTTTTCTTTTTGCTCGAGAGTCGAAATCAGGTGATTCAAAATCCCAGATCTTCATCTTGATGCCCTCTTTCCGTTTAACCAACTTGAACAAGGTTTTACTACTGTATAATTTGACCCTAGATTAATATAGTAAATGAATCTTGTTTCTTTTGTAGTTTGAGTTTCGTTGCCCTTTTAATTTGACTCTTTTTGAAACGGGAGTTCTTAAGTTGAACTTTTTGGTTAGATCTTCTTATTTGGAGTTTTGTTTGTGCATCTTTGCTTGATTGCTTATGTATGCTATTGTTTGCTTGCGATAGAATATCCGGACTGTGAAGCGTGCTACTACGAGTCTCTAGGTTTTGCGAATCATCAGCAAGGCAAGTAACACCTTGATCATACCCCTTTATTACCTAGTTTTTATGCATTAAATCAAACCCTCACACATTGCATGAGTAGGATCTCTTAACTTGTGGGACTGGGAAGTAGATTGAGGTAGAACCTATTACCTACATTACTTTTAAACACTTGGGAGTTACTTCTGCGCTATGCTTAGGTTTTCATGCTATGCTCGTAGACGTGGCTTGGGTTTGAGTGAAATCCATGACAGATGTGAGTAGTTAATTAATGGTTCAACTTAAGGTGGCTACTTGAATACACATCTGGGTGGATTGGATGCAGGGCACCTGGACAATCCAGTGTTGTCCTAGGAAATCCCGGGGTTCCGTGTGATTGTCCTATTGAATGCCACCCAGGCTCAAAGGGATCAGAAAACTATTCATGCTAGAAACTTTCGTGTGCAGCCACAATACCATTACAGACTCTGGCATAGTATGAGTAAGTTGTGTGAGCTCTTTCAGTGGTGAACTAGCAGATGTAGGGGAAAGTAGGTGTACCGGTCCACCCGGGGTAAAGAGTGAATGCTTTTGAAAGACTGTGTCTCGGTCATCCGTTTCTCAAACACCATGTAGTGCGAGAAATCCAATGGAGGAGATCGAGTCTTGTGGGAAAAGTGCACAAACCTCTGTAGAGTGTACAAACTGATCATGATTAGCCGTGTCCCAGGTTATGGACAAATCTTGAGTATCTGGTACTTGAATTATTGGTTGATCTCATCACTCTAAAATTAATTTGTTGGCTTAATGATTACTTCAATTGGGATTGAGTTGGAGGTACCTTCTCAATGATGTTTCAACTACCATGATAGTTAAAATAAAATTTATTCCTTTGTTGTTGGGAAAAAGTGGCTTTATGCAAAAACTTAACCTTAGAGCCTCCACCGGCCAAATATGCATATAGTGTTAGCCTTTATTCTATTACTTGCATTCTACTGTGTTATCTTGCCAGCATATTCCATGTGCTGACCCGTTTCGGGCTGCAACATGTTACGTTGCAGACTTTTCAGACGAGGAGTAAGACGTTCTAGGTCGTTTGTCATGCACTCATCTATGCCATTGGAGTTGATGGACTCACTTATCTTCCAAGCCTTCCGTTGTTATTTTGTTAGATGGCCTTAAGCCATAAACTTTTGTAATAAGTCTCTTTTGAGACATCCGATGTAATAAGTGTGTGATTGCCACTCTGTTATAAATCCTTCAGGACCTGTGTGTGTCAGCATTACTGATCCAGGGATGACACTGAAACACAGAGAAATCGGTCCATTCGGATCATGGTCGCTACAAGAACCTTTGGGAAGTGATGAAGACATCACTAACAAGGTTACACCAACAGCTCTAACTGACACACATACAGGACCAATTACTAGAGCTCGCGCACGCCAATTAAATTACCAGGTACTTTCGTTTCTTGGTAATGAATCTAATGTTCATGAGAATATGATGCTGCCTAAATTGGATACATTTGTCTTGCTTACCAATGAAGGGCCTAGCTTGGACAAGAAGGATGAACATTGGAGCAAGATCAAGCATGGAGATGATGGCATGCGCAAGGGGAACAAGAATGGAGTTTCAATTGATGATTTCAGGACTTTGAAGCCACCATAATGAGTGCGAGAAGCCTTGGACGAAATATACAAGATGCCACTTCATAAATTTCGTCCAGAAGGCTATTATAGGTGTTGCGTCACCTTATTATTGGGCCAGGCCCATGTAATTTCGAAATACTTGAGTGTAGGCTGTTTTTAGAGTCCGTATGTGTGGGGAAACAAGAGTTAGCGTTGGTTTCGGACCCCTCCACCAAGGGCCACGAAATTGCCCCCTCTTTCCCCCATATATACAGCCCTTAGGGCGTCGTTTAGACTTTGGGTTTTGTTTAGATTAAAGTTCGCCATAGCTGCAACTTCGCGTACTTCATTTGTGTTCAACGACCAGACCAAGACGTCACAGAATCCCACTTGATCAATAAAGCTTTCCTCTTGAATTCGCAATATCCAGATTGCAATCTCAGTTTCTCGCTTGTTCTTCGTTTGCCTGCAGGAAACATACCATCGTGGTCAGGTTGATCGTGCTCCGGCGTGGTCAATAACCTCTCGGAGTTGGCTTAGAGATTGCTAAGGCGCGACGTCCACGCATGTTCGTAGTCGGATCGTCAAAGTTGACTTCATCCAAATGATAGCCACCATCTCATCGAAAGACGGGACACCTTTGCCTCTATCAGGAAGACTTGGGTCAAGTCTTTGCGATCTTGCTGTAAAAAACAAAAACTTTTGCGCTCATGAGATTAGCTGCCATTTTTTTACTAGAGATTGCTTTTAATTTGATTCTTTTTCCAGATGATTAATTGACAAATTCCTAACGTCCACTAATTTATTTCAGAATTTTTAGAGAGAAGTATTCGAAAGTTACAGATTGCTAGAGATTGTTCTGTTTTTGACAGGATTTGTTATTCGTGTGTTGTTTGCTTATTTTGATGAATCTATGAGTAGTATCAGGGGGTATGAATCATAGAGAAGTTGGAATACAATAGGTTTAACACCAATATAAAAAAGAATGAGTTCAATACAATACCTTAAAGTGGTCGTTTGTTTTCTTATACTAACGGAGCTCACGAGATTTTCTGATAAGTTTTGTGTTGTGAAGTTTTCAAGTTTTTGGGCAAGGATTTGTTGGACTATGGAGAAAAGAGTGGCAAGAGCCTAAGCTTGGGGATTCCCAAGGCACCCCAAGGTAAAATTCAAGGACAACCAAAAGCCTAAGCTTGGGGATGCCCCGGGAAGACATCCCCTCTTTCGTCTTCGTCTATCGATAACTTTACTTGAGACTATATTTTTATTCACCACATGATATGTGTTTTGCTTGGAGCATCTTGTATGATTTGAGTCTTTGCTTTCTAGTTTACCACAATCATCCTTGATGTACACACCTTTTGGGAGACACACACATGAATCGGAATGTATTAGAATACTCTATGTGCTTCACTTATATCTTTTGAGATAGATAATTTTGCTCTATTGCTTCACTTATATCTTTTTAGAGCATGGTGGTGGTTTTACTTTATAGAAATTATTGATCTCTCATCCTTCACTCATATCATTTTGTGAGTCCTTTAGAACAGCTTGGTAATTTGCTTTGGCTCTAAAATTAGTCCTAATATGATAGGCATCCAAGATGGGTATAATAAAAACTTTCATATAAAGTGTATTAAATACTATGAGAAGTTTGATACTTGATGATTGTTTTGAGATATGACGATGGTGATATTAAAGTCATGCTAGTGGAGTAATTGTGAATTTGAGGAATACTTGTGTTAAAGTTTGTGATTCCCGTAGCATGTACGTATGGTGAACCGTTATGTGATGAAGTTGGAGCATGATTTATTTATTGATTTTCTTCCTTTGTGTGGAGGTCGGGATCGCACGATGGTTAACTCCTACCAACCCATCCACTAGGAGCATGCGTGTAGTGCCTTGTTTTGATAACTTGTAGATTTTTGCAATAAGTATATGAGTTCTTTATGACTAATGTTGAGACCATGGATTATACACACTCTCACCCTTCCACCATTGCTAGCCTCTCTAGTATCACACAACTTTCGCCGGTACCATACACCCACCATTGATACGTCCATTTTGCATCATGCTTACAAGTTGATATTTATTGCATTATGGGCTGCTCATACATGTTTTGTTACAATACTTATGCCCTTTCCCTCTTATTTTGCAAGGTTTACATAAAGAGGGAGAATGCCGGCAGCTGGAATTCTGGGCTGGAAAAGGAGAAAACTCTGGAAACCTATTCTGCACAACTCCAAATGCCCCGAAAATCCACAGAACATTTTTTCGGAAAATATAAAAAATACCTGGCGGAAGAACCCCACGAGGGGGGCCACTAGCTGGCCTCGAGGGTGGGGAGCGCGCCCCCTTCCCAAGGTGCGCCCCCCTGCCTCGAGGGCCAGCCGGTGGGCCCCAGGTGACCATCTTCTCCTATATGAAGCGTTATAACCTAGAAAAAATCAAGAGGAGGCTTTCGGGACCAGACGCCGCCGTCTCGAGGCGGAACCAAGGCGGAAACCAATCTAGGGCTCCGGCAGAGCTGTTCTGCCGAGGATACTTCCCTTCGGGAGGGGGAAATCATCACCGCTGTCATCACCAAAAACTCTCCCATCTCGGGGAGAGCTATCTTCATCAACATCTTCACCAGCACCATCTCCTCTCAAACCCTAGTTCATCTCTTGTATCCAATCTTTGTATCCAAACCTGAGATTGGTACATGTGGGTTGCTAGTAGTGTTGATTACTCGTAGTTGGTGCTAGTTGGTTTATCTGGTGGAAGATCAGATGTTCAGATCCATTATGCATATTAATACCCCTCTGATCATGAACAATATTTTGTCTTGTGAGTAGTTGCTTTTGTTCCTGAGGACATGGGAGAAGTCTTGCTATTAGTAGTCATGTGAATTTTGTCTTTGTTCAATATTTGGATGAGATGTATATTGTCTCTCCTCTAGTGGTGTCATGTGAACGTCGACTACATGACACTTCACCATTATTTGGGCCTAGAGGAAGGCATTGGGAAGTAATAAGTAGATGATGGGTTGCTAGAGTGATAGAAGCTTAAACCCTAGTTTATGTGTTGCTTCGTAAGGGGCTGATTTGGATCCATATGTTTCAGGCTATGGTTAGGTTTACCTTAATACTTCTTTTGTAGTTGCGGATGCTTGCATTAGACGTTAGTCATAAGTGGGAGGCTTGTACAAGTAAGGGAAGCACCCAAGCACCGGTCCACCCACATACCAAATTATCAAAGTACCAAACGCGAATCAAACGATCGTGATGAAAACTAGCTTGACGATAATTCCCATATGTCCTCGGGAGCGCTTTACCTTGCATAAGAGTTTGTCCAGGCTTGTCCTTTGCTACACAAAGGATTGGGCCACCTTGCTGCACCTTATTTACTTTTACCGTTTCTCACTTGCTAACAATTATCTTATCACAAAACTATCTGTTACCTATAATTTCAGTGCTTGCAGAAAATACCTTACTGAAAACTGCCTATCATTTCCTTCTGCTCCTCGTTGGGTTCGACACTCTTACTTATCGAAAGGACTATGATAGATCCCCTACACTTATGGGTCATCAACCATCACCATATATCTTCCTCAAAACAGACACCATACCTACCTATTATGGCATTTCCATAGCCATTCCGAGATATATTGCCATGCAACTTTTGACTGTTCCGTTCATTATGACACGCTTCATCATTGTCATATTGCCTTGCATGATCATGTAGTTGACATCGTATTTGTGGCAAAGCCACCATGCATAATTTTTCATACTTGTCACTCTTAATTCATTGCACATCTCGGTACACCATCGGAGGCATTCACATAGAGTCATATTTTGTTCTAAGCATCGAGTTGTAATTCTAGAGTTGTAAGTAAATAAAAGCGTGATGATCTTCATTACTAGAGCATTTTCCCTGTGAGGAAAGGATGATGGAGACTATGGATCCCCCACAAGTCGGGATGAGACTCTGGACGATAAAAAGAGGCCATAAAAAGGAGAAAAAAGTGAAAAGGCCCAAAATAAAAATAAAAATGAGATAAAAAGAGAGAAGGGGCAATGCTACTATCCTTTTTCCACACGTGTGCTTCAAAGTAGTACCATGATCTTCATGATAGAGAGTCTCTTGTTTTGTCATCTTCATATACTAGTGAGAATTTTCATTATAAAACTTGGCTTGTATGTTCCAATGATGGGCTTCCTCAAAATGCCCTAGGTATTCATGAGCAAGCGAGTTGGATGCACGCCCACTTAGTTTCTTTAGTTGAGCTTTCATACACTTATAGCTCTAGTGCATCCGTTGCATGGCAATCCCTACTCACTCACATTGATATCTATTGATGGGCCTCTCCATAGCCCATTAATACACCTAGTTGATGTGAGACTATCTTCCTCCTTTTGTCTTCTCCACAACCACCACTCTATTCCACCTATAGTGCTATATCCATGGCTCACGCTCATGTATTGCGTGAAAGTTGAAAAAGTTTCAAAAAAATTAAAGTATGAAACAATTGTGTGGCTGAAACTGGGGTTGTGCATGATTTAAATATTTTGTGTGATGAAGATAGAGCATAGCAAGACTATATGATTTTGTAGGTATGAACTTTCCTTGGCCATGTTATTTTCAGAAGACATAATTGCTTTGATAGTATGCTTGAAGTATTATTATTCTTATGTTAAATCTTTTGGATCTGAACATTCATGCCACAATAAATAAAATTACATAGAGAGTTATGTTGGGTAGCATTCCACATCAAAAATTCTGTTTTTATCATTTACCTACTCGAGGACGAGCAAGAATTAAGCGTGGGGATGCTTGATACGTCTCCAACGTATCTATAATTTTATTGTTCCATTCTATTATATTTTCGGTTTGGATGTTTAATTTGCTTTATTATGCACTTTTATATTATTTTTGGGACTAACCTACTAACCCAAGGCCTAGTGCAAATTGCAGTTTTTTGCCTATTTCAGTGTTCGCAGAAAAGGAATATCAAACGGAGTCCAAACGGAATGAAACCTTCACGAGGATCATTTTTGGAACAAACACAACCCAGAAGTCTTGGAGTACACGCCTCGGAAGCCACGAGGCGGCCACGAGGCAGGAGGGCGCGCCTAGGGGGGTAGGCACGCCCCCACCCTCGTGGGCCCCTCGTAGCTCCACTAATGTACTTCTTCCTCCTATATATACTCATATACCCTGAAAACATCCGAGAGCACCACGAAACCCTATTTCCACTGCCACAACCTTCTGTACCCATGAGATCCCATCTTGGGGCCTTCTCCGGAGCTCCACCGGAGGGGGAATTGATCACGGATGCTGAATCCGGCGTTGACCGCCATGTCTTCGGTATTGTCATTATTGCTGCGTTGCTTGTGTTTGTTGCGTCGGGGCCTTCCATTGTTATTCCTGCCTTCGGAAGTGACAGGCTCACTCGTATTTTATTACCGCTACGAGCTAGCCAGCTATCCTCACCCGCGCAAAAGTGGGACATGAGTGTCGTGAGGGCTGCCATGGACTTTGGCTTCTCTTGGCCGAGGTGTCAGGCGAGCCATTCATCGCGAATGCTATGTTTAAAGGCCGCTAGGGCTTCGGCGTCTAGACAATCGACAATCTAGTTCTTTTTAATGAGAAACCTAGTCCGGAATTTTTTGGCGGACTCTCCGGGCTGCTGGTCAATGTGCCTGAGGTCATCAGCATCCGGAGGCCGAACATAGGCGCCTTGGAAGTTGTCTCTAAAGGCATCCTCCAGGTCTTCCCAGCATCCAATGGAGTTTTCTGGAAGGCTGTTTAACGAGTGTCGAGCTGGCCCCTTAGGTTTTAGGGGAAGGTATTTGATGGCGTGTAGATCATCATCGCGAGCCATGTGAATGTGGAGAAGAAAATCTTCAATCCATACTATGGGATCTGTTGTGCCGTCGTATGATTCAATGTTCACGGGTTTAAACCCTTCTGGGAACTGGTGCTCCATTACCTCATCGGTGAAGCATAGGGGGTGTGCGGCGCCTCTATATCGGGCCACGTCACAACGCAGTTCGGATGAAGTCCATATGCGGTTTTTGGCCCAGTCGTGGTTTCTCTTGTCGTGCCAGGATTGGTAACCGTCCTCTTGTGCTGGGGCACGCCCCCGCGATCCATAAATAGATCTGGTCTGACCTGCTGTATTTTCTAGGTCCCGTCGTAGGTCGTATGTGTATCCCCGAGATGTTGTCTCTCTGCCTTTACGGCGAGGTGGTGCAGGCTGGTGTTCGGCTTGAGTTGTCGTTCTATGCCGACCACGTGGCGGTCGGCCAGGTTCGTCAGCCGCGTTACGCGCGGGTGGTATGGGCTCCGGCGCTTCATCATCGAATTGGGGTAGCAGCCTATGCTTCGGATAACTCTTTGTTGGGCGTTCAAGGCCGTACTCCTCGGCTGACAGGACACCAGTCCATCTGCCGTTGAGCAGTTCTTGGTCAGCTTGAAGCTGCTACTGCTTCTTTTTAAGGCTTCTTGCCGTGTCTATTAGCCAACGCTTGAAGCGTTCTTGTTCAAGAGGTTCCTCTGGCACAATAAAATCTTCGTTGCCGAGGCTCACGTCATCCTCAGAGAGTGGCAGATAGTTGCTATCTTCCCAGTCTTTGCTCCCTGCTTGCTTGTCAGGGTCGACTTGCCCCTCCTCCCGATCATCCTGTTCGCATGTTGGTTCGATGGGGTTTCTTGTTCTTCGGCGTGTTCCGGAGTATCATTTTCTCCAGTGTCGGTGTCGTTGTCTTTTTCGCGACGCGATTTAGAGCGGCGTCGCTGACGTCGATGCTTCGGTGGTATCTCAGTAGGTTCTTCCTCGACTGGATTCTTCTTATCATAGCCATCGCCTTCTTTAGGCATACCCACCATGTACATGTCATACGAGGAAGTGGTCGTCCAACGTCCGGTGAACGGCGGGTTTTGGGCCTGCTCCTCTCCGGCATCATCGTCTATACCGTCGATGTCCTCGGAGGCATAGTCGAGCATGTCAGATAAATCCTCGACGGTGGCTATAAAGTGGGTGGTGGGTGGAAGTAAAGTTCCCTATTTTCAGCCCCTAGTCCGGGCTCAGTGCAATTCGGAAGTGGTTCCTCTGTGATGGCTAGGGATTGCATTAAGTCCAGAGCCTCGTTTAAGAGCGATGTTTGGATGGGGACCGAAGTTCCCTCACCGAGCTCACAAGATACGGATTCCGAGGGTTCAGAGCTAGAGTCCGGACAAGAGTCCGGCTTTGTGATAACTGCCGGTGAAACTATCCCCTATGGTTCTCCAGTGTTGAGCTTTATGGTCGCACACAGTCCGGCGGGCTCGAGACTCCCGTCTTCGGACTGGTTGACACTCTCGAGATCTAGGGCCGAAGCAGTGATTGGAGCCGCGAACCCTTGGAAGATCATGTCACCTCAGATATCAGCGACATAGTTCAGGTTTCGAAAACTGATCTGACAACCAGGGGAGCAGCTGTTGATCTGCTCCAGGTGGCCAAGCGAGTTGGCATGCAGCGCGAAGCCGCCGAATATGAAGATCTGGCCGGAGAAAAAAATCTCCTTCCCAGCGGCATTTTTGCAGATGATCGGTGAAGCCATCGAGCCTTTCGACGACAGCACATGGGAGCTCTCAATGAAAGCACCAATATCGGTGTCAAAATCGGCGGATCTCGGGTAGGGGGTCCCGAACTATGCGTCTAAGGATCGAAGGTAACAGGAGGCAGGGGACACAATGTTTACACGGGTTCGGGACCTCTTGATGGAGGTAATACCCTACTTACTGCTTGATTGACTTTGATGTGTATAGGGGTTACAAGAGTTGATCTACCTCGAGATCGTAATGACTAAACCCTAGATGTCTAGTCTGTATGATTGTGAATGCCTCTACGGACTAAACCCTCCTGTTTATATAGACACCGGAGGGGGTTAGGGTTGTACAGAGTCGGTTTGCAGAGAAAGGAATCTTCATATCCGCACGGCAAGCTTGCCATCCACACCAAGGAGAGTCCCATCCGGACACGGGGGAAAGTCTTCCATCTTGTATCTTCGTGGCCCATCAGTCCGGCCCACGTTAGATAGCCCGGACGCCAAAGGACCCCGTAATCCAGGACTCCCTCAGGTGTCCCTAGCCCCCTCGTGCCCGCCTCCGCCGATTACCTTGCCTTCTTCACCAGGGCCGTGGAGCACCTCGAGGGGGCGCTGAGAGGATGCGCCAACTGATCAAGGAGAAGAGTCGCGCCCTTCTGGGGATGGCGCCACTTGTATCTTCAACAACCTTATTCGTTTGGACCCTGACTTTGATTTCGAGGCCGTGATAGCCCCCGTGCCTAGCGTGATTCAAGGCGCCTTGGAATACTGGGTGGAAGACCACGTGGGTGATCTAGTCGCGGAACTTGACACCGACGACTGTGAGGGCCAGGCGGGGGCCGAGACGTGTGAGGCCAGGGGCAGTGGTGATGAAGACGCCAATAGCAGCGAAGACACCGATGCATCTTCTTATGTGTTTCCTTCCTGTTTGCCTACCAAAACTTTAGACGTGGCCCCGCGGGGACGTGAAAGCATTTTCTAGAGGGGTTCCCCCTATGATGTATGAAACAATGATATGTCTCCTAAATTATTTTGAAGAAAACACTTTGTGAGCGGGAGAGCTCCTCACAAGGGTGGTTGGCACGACTTAGTTTTTGTGCTCGCGATACTTGATGAGTTCTTGTATCGCAGAGGTGTTCTTCTTCCTGAGATGAAGCCTCCGGAGCCCCTAGTCCACGGAACCCCAGGAGGGGCTCGCGATAGCTTAGGGTCCCCCGATGTGCCTCTTCCAGACGTCGAGCTTCGCGGGAGTGTGAGGAGCGCATGATGCTGAGAGCTCCTAGGACCCAGGGCTGAGTACTCCTGAGGCTGAGAGCTGGATACTCCTGAGGCCGAGAGCCAAGTATTCCTGAGTCTAAGAGCTGAGTGTCGGGCATTGCCAGCTAGCTCATTTGAGAGCGCCGCGCGAGGAGCCATGCACCAAAGCTTTGGCGAGGTGTGCACACGGGTGGACCCATGGCAACAACGCCCTTGGCACCGAGGGGGCCCAGGAGCCACTTGGGCTGGCTTAGGTGTGCATGCCGTAAGCCCGCGCTCACGGGACGCTCTGGAGGGGATATCATGTAGCAGACGCGCCCCCAAAACACAAACATGAGAAACAAAGAACACCGCGAATCGAAAAAAAATTCCCCCTTCCTTTTATCAAAGGCACAAAAACTTCAAATTTCATTCCAGTGAACAACAAATCATATAACAAAAGAGAGCACCAAAGACCGCCGCGTCCGGCGCCTATACTAGTCTTCTCACTAGCGTGGAGCTCAGTGCTTCCACTAGGCGTGGACATAGTCATTGGAGGACAGTGTCGTCAGCCAGTGCGGAGCATGGAGCTTCCACTTGGGCGTGGGCGGGAACCCCCGCGGGGCCGAGGGGCGGCACACCGGGGACTCCGGGGCGTGTACAACCCCACTCATTATTACGTGAGAGTGTCATAGTAGGAATTGGGAGGCGCCCCATACCCACTGGGCAGGGGGGCCGCCCAACGCATACCCCGACCACTATTGGGGCGTCTAGAAACCAGGACAGGACAAGGGCTAGGGGCTACGAGGGCGGTGGTAAAGTGGTCACGGTAGGAACTGTAGAGGTGCTCCGTGCACCCTCAGTGGGGGTCCCCACCCCGCGCATACCCCGGCCACCGTTGCGGCGTACAGAAACCAGGACTGGACCAAGGGGCAAGGGGCTACGTGGGCGGTAAGGACCTGCTTTCGGACGGCGCCACACGCCTCACGATGTGCGGGAGGTCCCGGCGCCGTGCTTCCTCGCCTTACGCGGGGCGCGCCGCCGTGGCACGATTTACCTATGATCCAAGGTTAGCGAGACATGTCCCAAAGATACCGGATGTAACTGATGACCGTCGCTGTCGAAGATGCCGGCGGGGCGTAGGTGCGGCTCGTGAGGGACCCTGGTCCCGCGTGGCCTTGATGATCATGCCGTCCATGCCGATGGAGGGAACGTGGACGGGATCCTCCCTTGCTCTTGTGGCAAGCTTCCTGATGGCGGCATGGAGGCGCCAGGGGCCATAGCCCTGAAGCTATCCCCCATTCCCTCTGCTCTGTTGCACAGCATCTCTTGTGTCCGGCCTTGCCAACCTAGGGGTAGCTCTTCGTTGTTACTCCCGGGGATTCCGCCTAGCCTGGTCATACTCCGGGGGAGCGCTTCTTGGGTCAGGTGGGCAGCGCTGCGCGTGAGACCATCATAGCGGGACCCACTGGGCTCCCTCAAAGGGATGAGAAGACGCAGCCAGAACATGTGTGAGTCCCCGGTGGCGTTCGTGACACTGGCATGATGCTGAAAGGCGCCACGCCTTCGCAGGCGGCGTCGAATAGCTCGGTGACCCGGCGAAGCAAGGCACCGTGACTACCTTCTACCAGTGGCATCGCAGAAACTCGTGCACCACAAGGAGCGCGGCTCGCGTGTTTGCCTGCTCCCGACGAGCGGGCAAGGACGACGCCATGACGTAGCTGGAAGACCGCACGGTGTGTCACACCCTGCATTTTGTAACATGTTATTTGTATCTTTGAAGCATGAAAATTTGGACCAGCAAAATTTTTTAGCATCATTTGGCTTTTATTTGGAATTGAGTTTTCTTCATGTGCTTTTTCATGTGCTCATTAAAGTCAACTATGACCTCTTGTAGAATTCATCTCCATACCCAAAACTTCTGCCCAATGATCATGCCAAGTGTTATATAGCAGTATAGTATTTTCCTACAAAATTAATTTGGCCAAAAAGTATTTTATAAATTTAGTTTTCCAAAAACCCCTGAATTGAGATTTGCACTGCAAGTACTTGATTTAGGGTGAGAAAATTATTTCAAAAGGTTTATTTGAGACCTAGTAGTCATAGGACTCCCAGAAACCTCAAGGGTATAATTTTAAAAGTTATTTTTCTATTTTATTTAAAAGCTTTTTCTTAAGGCTAGAAATGGTCTTTAATAGGAGAAAATTATTTAACTATTTCAAAAATATTTGCCAAAATTCAGAGAGACTCAGAGGACATATATTGTCCATATATAAGAGTTTCAACACTTGGTCATGTTCATAATAATGGGCTAAACCCTCTAAAACCCTTTCTGGATATTTCAAGCTTTTGAAATATTTACAAAGGGAATTTTCTCCAAAAATTCTAGGGAAATTCTATCATGTCATATATGACATATTTGATGATCTTGCTAAGTCCCATGCCTTGGGAAGCAAGAAAACATCCTCAAACCCCTTCATAACCATTCTGTCCATATTTGAAGTTTGAGCAACTTTACATTGCCAAACTTGTCCAAATGCTCTCAAACTTGGTGCACATGCTAGAATGACCTAATAAGGCATCTAGACCAAATGGCACAAGATTTGGAATAGAGCAACTTGATCAGATCACCTCAAAACCCTTTCTGTTCAAATGCAAATTTGAACAACTTTACATTACCAACTTTTTATCTGGAGCTTCAAACTTTGTGGGCATGATCAATACCCCAAATAATGATGCTACACCAAGTGGTGCATCAAGGGGAGATGATTAGCTTGACTCAAACAAGATGAAGCTGTTTCTGTTGATTTCTAGGGTTCACCAAAGTTACATTGGCTAGTTTCTTCAAATGAGCCCAAATTTGGTGAAGCACCCTATTTTCACATATCTTTCAACCCTGTTAAGTGCCATATCAAGTGGAGGTCATTTACTTGACCAAACACTGATCAAACACCTTCTGGCTTTTTATTAAAACCTCCAACTTGATCACTTTTACTCTTCTCCATGGCCTCAACTTTTTACCACCTGATCATTGAGTTACTAGCTACCCCCAGTAACTTCCCCAGCACCCCAGCTCCATGATTGAGGGGTAAGAACCCTGTTTTACCTTGCTGGACAGCAAGTTTTCACCAAGTCCCCAGCCTCCTCCCTCTCTCTCAGCATCTCCAGGGCATCCAAGGCCTCAGGCCATTTCTTTACTTCCCCCCTGACCTTCTAGACACTGCTGGACACGTTGGTTTTGACCAGGACGGCGAGAGCGCGCCGATGCCAGCCAAACGCGTGCTCTGGAGCACGTAACAGTGCAGACAAGCACTGTAGCTTCAGCCAATCGGCCTCCCCCGACACCCTCGGGCCTCCCCTTCATGCCAGTCGAGGCCTCTCGACGTCCGCAACCTCCCCAGCGTTGTCCCCCCTCCTCCTGCGCCCTCCAGTGGTCGTCGTCGCACACGCGCTGGCCGCCCGCGACGGCCACTCTGCTGCTTCACACGCGCGCGCGCTCCAGACGCTTCCCTGCTCCTCTTTTCCCCTCAGGTGGACGTGGAGCAAGTCCACGGTCCTCCCTGGCTTGATCCCAGGCTATAGAACCCCTCCTAGCCTCGCCTGCAACCTCGCCGGCGCACGGGTACACGGTGGACCGTGGGCGCGGCTATATAAGCCCCTCCCGAGCCTCTCCAGCAGCACCACCAGCCTCACTCCACTCCACTGAGCCCCCAGCACCTTCAGTTCGACCCCAAGAGGTCCCAGTACTCGGGATCGACCAGAGCGCCACCGCGTCGGGCCGCCGGCGATCTCGCGGTACGGGCCTCCCCTGCCCTTCCTTTCGCCTGATTCAGAAACCCCTCACTCCACTAATCCTTTCCCCCTTGTTTCCCCCTTCGTTTGCAGCCGGGAACTGCCACAGCAACCACCTCCCGACGAGCCTCCGCCGTCCCACCTCGCCGCCGGCGAACCGGACCTCCCCGGCGTGCCGCACCACCACCACTGCATCCGCGACACGACGCTGAGTCTATCCCTGGCCTCCGTTGCCGTCGCCGTAGCCGGAAAACTCGCCGGTGAGCTCGCCGTCGCCGTGGCCGCAAGGTTGGAGATGACAGGCAGGCCCCGCCTGTCATCCCCACACCTCTCCCCCCTCCTCTCTGCCACTGACCCACGGGCCCCGCCCGTCAGGTTCAAAAACCTGACGTGCGCGCGCAGGCTCCCGTGCGGCTGGGCTGGACCGCCCAGGGCCGTGCACTGTGGCCTTCTCTGGCCCAGTGCACAGGTCACATTTTACTTTTTCTTTTCTGTAAATGTTTTAAACATTTCTACAGAAAAGAATAATGGTCCAAACTAAATAATTCCAACTCCTAAAAACTTGTAATATTCCAACCTATTTAATGGTACCACTTTCACTCAAATCCATAAAACTTTTCTGTACTATTCAAATTTAAATTCAAATTTGGGCAGTAATACTCCTGTTCAAAAATCAATATATTCCATTCTGTTACTCCAAAACTCCAACTAAGATTTTTCCCCACCTTAGAAATCCCTCTAGTATTTTACAAAAATGAGTTGACATTTTTCTGAGCACTTTGATTTTTCTGTTTTGTTTGTATTCTTATTTTCCCGTGGTTATTATGTGACGTATAGATCCCGTATTTGACGAAGTTGCTATGGAAGAAGAAGGAGAAGGATTTGAAGACTTTGAAGACCAAGCCAATCCAGGCAAGCAGCCCTTTGACCATGATACACTTGTTCCTCGGAACCCGTTTGTTTCCGATGCATGATGTTAGGGTTACGATGGTAACCTAGTTGATTCCACCACATGATGCATGCTTGATCTTGATCTTGCTAAGTGCTAGATGTCATGCAAATAGTTGGTCATGATGCTTAAATGATGTATGTGTGATTTGAACCCTCGTAGTTGAAATCTTTGCATGAACCCATCGGGTGCCCCTAATGCCCGAGGGTGATGTTGAATTAGGTCATCACTTGAGAAAGAAGTGATGTGCCGGTAAAATCATGTGCATGGTGGAATGATGGATTAGATTTATGTGTGACTACCGTCCCAACCAAACATGTGCAACCACACTACCCCTTATGGGACGGGGCTTTATTGATTACTTAGGTCGATACTAGCATGGTGCCCGCATTACTAGTGACGGGAAGACTTGAGGTCTTTCCCGGGACGGGGTCGTGCTTGGATAGACGACCATGACTGTTTTCACAGGGCACCGGACACACTGTTGGTCCCTTCGGGTACGCGTGAACATTGAAATTAGGGCAAGTCCCGTGATCTATTGTTTGTACCCGAGGGCCGTGTACCAACGAGTGGACTCTATGTTAGTGTCGTCTAAGGAAAGGTAATGACCGGGTGCTTACCCCGGGTACTTGAGGTACCGCGGGTCGTGGATGACACGGAAGTTCCCCGGATCTTGTGGGTAAAGTGCGCAACCTCTGCAGAGTGTCAAACTATTCGAATAGTCGTGTCCACGGTCATGGACAGTTGGGTGGTGCCACTTAAACTATGTCCAGAATTTTACTTCATCGGTGATACTATGTGTGTGATAAGTCAAGGATGGTGACTTGACTCGATGAGTTGAATCGTATTCATGTTGATATCGGTAACCTGTCCTCAAGGTTACGCGAGTTTATTGATGCATAAACTTGATGGTAGAATATTTGTTCTAGCCTTGCTAGATTGATCATTATTATTCAAATGCACTATTACTTTGAACCACATCATGGGTTGCTTGCGAGTACATTCAAAGTACTCATTGGCTTGCCACTGGTTATTTAATTGGCCAGGCATGGAAGAACAGGATTATGAGGAAGAATTCTTTGGAGACGAACATGTGAACTAGGACGCTATCCCAGTCAGAATGCCTGTAGGGTTAAGGCAGATGGCATGGGTTCTACCCGTTATCGAAGACTTCCGCTATTTGAGTTATTTGCTATTCAGCCCGTGAGGCTCTATCTATGTAAGACTTGGCCATAATGGCCATAATTCGTGTAAGACTATTTGTATGGATGTAAGACTCTCGTTATTTCAGCTTCTGTGTGTTCAGTGAGCATTGATCTCTGGGATCACTGTACACGTGCATTCAGTGATCTCGATTTCTAAGTCGGGGTCCCCACAAAGCTGGTATCAGAGCCATCCTGACTGTAGGAAGCCTTAGTTAGCATGGGCGTTAGTTAGATGAGACCCTTTTTCAAAAACCTTCTAAACCTCTCTTCTTTTCTAAACCTGAGATTTCATCAGCTTATTAACCCCTCCTATTCCACCTTTGTAGATGGCCGCTGTTCCCGAAGAGCACCTGACCACTGGGTTTCCCTTACTTCTCGAGGATAGCCTCCAGGAGTGTCAGTTTCACCGAGCACCCATCCTCACCTACCTTGAGCATTGGGTGAGTGATACTGAGGTGGAGTACCATGTGGAAGTGATCGTGAAGGCAAACGATCCTCCCACAAGTTGGTTCTTCGAGGGACCCTAGATGGCAACACAACCACTCGCTGTTGAGGCTGCTGCACTCAAGGCATTAACCCGTCTCCGCGAACTTCTTCCGGAGATGGCAGCCAAGTTGACAACTCGCTTCTTACCTTACCAGAAGGAAGGTGAAGAAGAAAGCAGCGCACTAGCCCCTCCACTGAAGGAAGGACTCTCGCTTTGGTTCCAGACCTACTTCAGTCTATGTGCCGACAGTCTGGCACAAGACTTGGCCTCGGAATCAATGAAGCTTCGAGAAGAACTTCACAAGACCAAGGCACTTCTTCGTCGAGCTCAAGAGAAGGCAAATAGGATCAAGAAGGAAGGAGCACCTTCTGGACAATCCGCTATCGCATATCGAGGCGGAAGGCCCTCCGAGGATGTATCTTCCAAGGGTGAAGAACCACCTCGGCGACGCCGGATGACGGCAAGGGAATATCGCAAGCTTTTCCCTGCACCACCGACGAAGCACCGTCGTATCCAACTCCTCCACTCCCCCACACCCTCTAGTGACAAGGGAGCCCAGACAAATGAAGACAAGGAGGAAGACCCAGAAGAGCCGGAATACGCGACCGAGCATTCCGCCGCTTAGGCATTATTCGCTATTCGGATATGCCAGTTGTAACCTCTACGGTAGGATAGGTCGTGTAACCCCTATGCGCAGTCGAGTCCTTGTATGGTTCATATGAAACCATCTAGTGTTCGCTTTTGTTGTGTCTGGATGTATGTCATATTCTTCCTTCGGGAATGTGTAAACGACTACATCACCCATTTGGATTTTAATGAATGTGTTTTGGCCTCTCGGCCCTTGCATGATTTGATTTAGTGTCACACCCACCCCCTTACTAGGCACCCATCTATCTTGCTTTCCCTCTTCCGAGTCATGAGACCTTTTACCGCTCCAACAGGATGCCTGTTGTAACTCGTACTGGTACCTCTACCCAGCAGCCCGAAGCCGGAGCATCCTCTCAGCCAGAGGCAGGCCACGACCAAACCAACGACCAAGCTCCACCACCACCTCCTCCAAGCATGGACATGGCTCAGCTTCTCCAAGCTTTCCGAGAGGAACGCCAAGCCAACACTGCAGCTCTTCAGCTGATTGCTCAAGCTGTCGCCAACAACCGCCAGCCGGCGGGGAATGGCAATGGACGTTCCACGTTGGCAGAGTTCAAGAAGCATGCACCGCCAACCTTCATCGAGACTGCAGAACCCCTGGATGCAGATGACTGGGTCCGTTCCATTGAGGAAATTCTGGAACTAGTCGGATGCACCGAAGACCGCGAGAAGGTGGCTTATGCAGCCCACTGCCTCGGGGGGACTGCTAGAGCTTGGTGGGATGGATTCAAGGTCATGCATGCTGAACAAGACATCACTTGGGTTAACTTCAAGGCAGAATTCCGCAAGGCCCACATTCCTTCCGGAATCATGGCTATCAAAAAGCGCGAGTTCCGAACCCTGAAGCAAGGAAGTGGCACTGTCAAGGAGTACATGCGGAAGTTCAGTATTCTGTCAAGGTATGCCCCTGAAGATGTCAGCACTGATGCTGCCAAAAGGGAGCGCTTCATGGAAGGCCTCAATCAGACTCTGCAGTACTCGCTTGTCGTGTGCGACTGCCCGTCTTTCCCTGACCTGGTGAACAAGGCACTTATGCTTGAAGACAAGCGGCGTGCTTTGGAAGACACTCGCAAGCGCAAGTTGGTCAGTAAGGGAAGTTCCAGCAACCAGAAGCCTCGTCCGTGGCAGTCAGCCCCGGCCAAGCCAACCTATCAGCAACCAAGAGCTCCTGCACCTCGTGCCAATCCTCAGCCTCAGCAGTATGCCAACCCCAGGCCAGCTTTCAACCCCAATACTAGTGGTGGCAACAAGATCAATCCAAACCAAGTCACTTGCTTTGGATGTGGTCAGTCCGGACACATCTCAAGGGTGTGCCCCAACAAGAAGCCTGATGCCCCGCGCCCCAATGCGTAGAACCAGGGACAAGGCCGTGGAATGCCACCAAGGAACCCAGCTCCTCGCAATCCACCGAACCATGGGAAGGGGCATGTGAATCACGTCACTGCTGAAGAAGCCCAGGAAGACCCGGACGTCGTGCTGGGTACGTTCCTTGTCAACTCAGCACTTGCAACTGTCTTGTTTGATTCTGGAGCAACGCATTCATTTGTCACTCAAAGATTTGCATTAAAAAGTGGCATGACCCCTACACCCCTGAATAACCCTATGGTGGTACAAACCCCCGGAGCCGAGATGAGAGCCAAGATAGGCTGTAAAGGAGTCAGTATTACCATTAACGGTGTAGACTTCCTAGCAGACCTTATCGTCCTGAGATCGCAAGGCTTGGATGTGATCCTAGGCATGAATTGGCTCAGCAAGCACCAAGGCTTGTTAGACTGTGCCAATCGGACAGTCACTGTGACCAATGACCAAGGAGTCGAAGTCAAGTTTGCTCCCAACTCCTCTTCCGCTCAAGCCGCTAAAGTCAACTGTCTGTCTGAAGTTGGGCTAGATCAAGTACCGGTGGTATGTGAGTATCCTGATGTCTTTCCGGATGAACTACCGGGAATGCCCCCTGACCGTGACATTGAGTTCATCATCGAGCTCGTGCCCGGAGCAGGACCCATCTATAAGAAGCCTTATAGAATGGGGACGGAAGAATTAGCCGAGTTGAAGAAGCAGCTGGAAGAGCAGCTAAGGAAGGGATTTATTCGCCCAAGTGCCTCCCCTTGGGGATCTCCTGTTCTGTTTGTGGCAAAGAGGGACGGTACCATCCGCTTATGCATTGACTATCGTTCCGTCAATGAAGTTACAATCAAGAACAAGTATCCACTTCCCAAGATCGAAGATCTGTTTGATCAACTCAGCGGAGCCAAGGTATTCTCCAAGATCGACCTCAGATCTGGGTACTACCAGCTGAAGATCAGACCCCAAGATATTCCGAAGACGACATTCGTAACCAGATATGGCCTGTACGAGTGCACGGTCATGTCTTTTGGGTTAACCAATGCCCCAGCTTACTTCATGTATCTCATGAATAAAGTCTTCATGGAATACTTGGACAAGTTTGTTGTTGTCTTCATCGATGACATTCTTGTGTCCTCGAAGTCGGAGGAAGAGCACGAGCAGCACCTAAGGTTGGTCCTAGACAAGCTTCGTGAGCACCAACTGTATGCCAAATTCAGCAAGTGTGAGTTCTGGCTGCATAAAGTTGGATTCTTAGGTCATGTCTTGACCCAGGAAGGATTATCTGTTGATCCTGCAAAAATCGAAGCTGTGACCCAATGGCAATCTCCAACGACCGTCAAGGAAGTCAGAAGCTTCCTCGGACTAGCAGGCTATTACCGCAAGTTCGTGGAAGGATTCTCTAGCATTGCACGACCAATGACTCAGCTCCTCAAGAAGGACAAGAAGTTCGAGTGGACGCCAAAATGCGAAGAGAGCTTCCAAGAGCTCAAGAAGAGATTGACCACCGCCCCAGTTCTGGCAACACCTGATATTCACAAGGAGTTCGTGATATATTGTGATGCCTCTCGAACCGGATTGGGTAGCGTTCTGATGCAAGAAGGCCGCGTCATAGCATACCTCTCCAGGCAGCTACGACCCCATGAGGAGAACTACGCTACTCACGATCTTGAGCTAGCGGCAGTAGTTCATGCCTTGAAGACATGGCGGCATTACCTCCTAGGGAAACGGTGTGAGATCTACACAGACCACAAAAGTCTGAAGTACATTTTCACCCAAAAGGAATTGAACATGAGGCAACAGAGATGGTTGGAACTCATCAAAGACTATGACCTCAGTGTTCAGTATCACCGTGGGAAGGCTAACGTGGTGGCCGATGCCTTAAGCAGGAAGGCTTGCTCTTTGAATGCCGTTATTCAAGAAAGGCAGCCAGCCTTGTTTAAGGAGATCGAACAATTCAGTTTGGAATTGGTCACCCCTGGATTTCTAGATCATTTGGAAGTCAGACCGACCCTGGAGGACGACGTCAAGAAGGCACAAGATGGACACGCAAGCATCGAAGGTATCAAGAGGAAGATGAAGCTGGGCAAGGCTCCAGGATTCTCCGAAGACGAGCACGGGATTGTTTGGTACAAAGGTCGCATCTGCGTACCAAACAACACCGAGCTGAAGACGCTGATTTTGCAAGAAGCCCACGACACTCTGTATTCCATCCACCACGGAGGAACCAAGATGTACCAAGACTTGAAGGCACGATTCTGGTGGCACGGGATGAAAAGAGAGATTGCAACCTATGTTGCAAAGTGTGATGTGTGCCAAAGGGTCAAGGCTGAATATCAGCGACCTGCTGGATTGCTTCAACCACTCAAGGTTCCTGAGTGGAAGTGGGATAAAGTCGGAATGGACTTCATCACTGGATTACCAAGGTCGAATAGAGGACATGACTCTATCTGGGTCATAGTCGATTATTTGACCAAGGTAGCCCATTTCATTCCTGTCAAGACCACTTATGATGGCAACCGGCTGGCAGCTCTCTACATCGACCGAATCGTAAGTCTTCACGGCGTTCCCAAGGAGATTGTGTCAGATCGAGGAACCCAGTTCACCTCAAGGTTCTGGAAGAAGTTCCAAGAAGCCTTGGGAACCAAGTTGTCTTTCAGCACAGCTTTCCACCCACAGACCGGAGGTCAGACAGAGCGAGTCAATCATATTCTCGAAGACATGCTCCGAGCCTGTGTCCTGGCGTATGGAGCCAAGTGGGAAGACTGTCTCCCTTTTGCCGAGTTCTCCTATAACAACAGTTACCAGTCAAGCCTTCAGATGGCACCATTTGAGGTGTTGTACGGACGCAGATGCCGCACACCCCTCAATTGGTCGGAGACTGGAGAAGGACTAGTCTTTGGACCGGATATTCTCCGCGCAGCAGAAGAGCAAGTCCAACTAGTCAGAGAGCGATTAAAGGCAGCCAAGTCAAGGCAGAAGAGTTATGCTGACACTCGACATCGGAACATGAGTTTCGATGTCGGGGACCATGTGTACCTGCGGGTAACTCCTCTGAAGGGAACCAAGCGTTTCCATGTCAAGGGGAAGCTCGCACCAAGGTTCATTGGACCCTTTGAGATCACTGCACGACGAGGAGAAGTGGCTTACCAGTTGGAACTACCACCTGAGCTATCCGATGTGCACAATGTTTTCCATGTGTCACAACTACGGAAATGTCTCCAAGTTCCAGACAAGCCCAATCTCTACAAGGATGTGGATCACCAAGCCATTGATCTGCAGCCTGATTTGACCTACCGCGAGAAGCCCATTCGTATTCTGGACGAAGCAGAACGACGTACGTGGAGCCGTACCATCAAGTATTTCAAGGTCCAGTGGAGCAACCACACCGAAGCAGAAGCAACCTGGGAACGAGAAGACTATCTTAGATCCGAGTTTCCCGACCTCTTTTAAGCCCTAGTTTAGGAATCTCGGGGACGAGATTCTTGTAAGGGGGGTAGGTCTGTCACACCCTGCATTTTGTAACATGTTATTTGTATCTTTGAAGCATGAAAATTTGGACCAGCAAATTTTTTTAGCATCATTTGGCTTTTATTTGGAATTGAGTTTTCTTCATGTGCTTTTTCTTGTGCTCATTAAAGTCAACTATGACCTCTTGTAGAATTCATATCCATAGCCAAAACTTCTGCCCAATGATCATGCCAAGTGTTATATAGCAGTATAGTATTTTCCTACAAAATTAATTTGGCCAAAAAGTATTTTATAAATTTAGTTTTCCAAAAACCCCTGAATTGAGATTTGCACTGCAAGTACTTGATTTAGGGTGAGAAAATTATTTCAAAAGGTTTATTTGAAACCTAGTAGTCATAGGACTCCCAAAAACCTCAAGGGTATAATTTTAAAAGTTATTTTTCTATTTTATTTAAAAGCTTTTTCTTAAGGCCAGAAATGGTCTTCAATAGGAGAAAATTATTTAACTATTTAAAAAATATTTGCCAAAATTCAGAGAGACTCAGAGGACATATATTGTCCAGATATAAGAGTTTCAACACTTGGTCATGTTCATAATAATGGGCTAAACCCTCTAAAACCCTTTCTGGATATTTCAAGCTTTTGAAATATTTACAAAGGGAATTTTCTCCAAAAATTCCAGGGAAATTCTATCATGTCATATATGACATATTTGATGATCTTTCTAAGTCCCATGCCTTGGGAAGCAAGACAACATCCTCAAACCCCTTCATAACCATTCTGTCCATATTTGAAGTTTGAGCAACTTTACATTGCCAAACTTGTCCAAATGCTCTCAAACTTGGTGCACATGCTAGAATGACCTAATAAGGCATCTAGACCAAATGGCACAAGATTTGGAATAGAGCAACTTGATCAGATCACCTCAAAACCCTTTCTGTTCAAATGCAAATTTGAACAACTTTACATTACCAACTTTTTATCTGGAGCATCAAACTTTGTGGGCATGATCAATACCCCAAATAATGATGCTACACCAAGTGGTGCATCAAGGGGAGATGATTAGCTTGACTCAAACAAGATGAAGCTGTTTCTATTAATTTCTAGGGTTCACCAAAGTTACATTGGCTAGTTTCTTCAAATGAGCCCAAATTTGGCGAAGCACCCTATTTTCACATATCTTTCAACCCTGTTAAGTGTCATATCAAGTGGAGGTCATTTACTTGACCAAACACTGATCAAACACCTTCTAGCTTTTTACTAAAACCTCCAACTTGATCACTTTTACTCTTCTCCATGGCCTCAACTTTTTACCACCTGATCATTGAGTTACTAGCTACCCCCAGTAACTTCCCCAGCACCCCAGCTCCATGATTGAGGGGTAAGAACCCTGTTTTACCTTGCTGGACAGCAAGTTTTCACCAAGTCCCCAGCCTCCTCCCTCTCTCTCAGCATCTCTAGGGCATCCAAGGCCTCAGGCCATTTCTTTACTTCCCCCTGACCTTCTAGACACTCCTGGACACGTTGGTTTTGACCAGGACGGCAAGAGCGCGGCGATGCCAGCCAAACGCGCGCTCTGGAGCACGTAACAGTGCAGACAAGCACTGTAGCTTCAGCCAATCGGCCTCCCCCGACAGCCTCGGGCCTCCCCTTCACGCCAGTCGAGGCCTCTCGACGTCCGCAACCTCCCCGGCGCTGTCCCCCCTCCTCCTGCGCCCTCCAATGGTCGTCGTCGCACGCTCGCTGGCCGCCCGTGACGGCCACTCTGCTGCTTCACACGCGCGTGCGCTCCAGACGCTTCCCCGCTCCTCTTTTCCCCTCAGCTGGACATGGAGCAAGTCCACGGTCCTCCCCGGCTTGATCCCAGGCTCCAGAACCCCTCCTAGCCTCGCCTGCAACCTCGCCGGCGCACGGGTCCACGGTGGACCGTGGGCGCGGCTATATAAGCCCCTCCCGAGCCTCTCCAGCAGCACCACCAGCCTCACTCCACTCCACTGAGCCCCCCAGCACCTTCAGTTCGACCCCAAGAGGTCCCAGTACTCGGGATCGACCGGAGCGCCGCCGCGTCGGGCTGCCGGGGATCTCGCGGTACGGGCCTCCCCTGCCCTTCCTTTCGCCTGATTCGGAACCCCCTCACTCCACTGATCCTTTCCCCCTTGTTTCCCCCTTCGTTTGCAGTCGGGAACAACCACAGCAACCACCTCCCGACGAGCCTCCGCCGTCCCACCTCGCCGCCGGCGAACCGGACCTCCCCGGCGTGCCGCACCACCACCACTGCATCCGCGACACGACGCTGAGTCCATCCCTGGCCTCCGTTGTCGTCGCCGTGGCCGGAAAACTCGCCGGTGAGCTCGCCGTCGCCGTGGCCGCAAGGCTGGAGATGACAGGCGGGCCCCCCTGTCATCCCCACACCTCTCTCCCCCTCCTCTCTGCCACTGACCCACGGGCCCCGCCCGTCAGGTTCAAAAACATGACGTGCGCGCGCAGGCTCCCGTGCGGCTGGGGTGGACCGCCCAGGGCCGTGCAGTGTGGCCTTCTCTGGCCCAGTGCACAGGTCACATCTTTCTTTTTCTTTTCTGTAAATGTTTTAAACATTTCTACAGAAAAGAATAATGGTCCAAACTAAATAATTCCAACTCCTAAAAACTTGTAATATTCCAACCTATTTAATGGTACCACTTTCACTCAAATCCATAAAACTTTTCTGTACTGTTCAAATTTAAATTCAAATTTGGGCAGTAATACTCCTGTTCAAAAATCAATATATTCCATTCTGTTACTCCAAAACTCCAACTAAGATTTTTTCCCCACCTTAGAAATCCCTCTAGTATTTTACAAAAATGAGTTGACATTTTTCTGAGCACTTTGATTTTTCTGTTTTGTTTGTATTCTTATTTTCCCGTGGTTATTATGCGACGTATAGATCCCGTATTTGGCGAAGTTGCTGTGGAAGAAGGAGAAGGATTTGAAGACTTTGAAGACCAAGCCAATCCAGGCAAGCAGCCCTTTGACCATGATACACTTGTTCCTCGGAACCCGTTTGTTTCCGATGCATGATGTTAGGGTTACGATGGTAACCTAGTTGATTCCACCACATGATGCATGCTTGATCTTGATCTTGCTAAGTGCTAGATGTCATGCAAATAGTTGGTCATGATGCTTAAATGATGCATGTGTGATTTGAACCCTCGTAGTTGAAATCTTTGCATGAACCCATCGGGTGCCCCTAATGCCCGAGGGTGATGTTGAATTAGGTCATCACTTGAGAAAGAAGTGATGTGCCGGTAAAATCATGTGCATGGTGGAATGATGGATTAGATTTATGTGTGACTACCGTCCCAACCAAACATGTGCAACCACACTACCCCTTATGGGACGGGGCTTTATTGATTACTTAGGTCGATACTAGCATGGTGCCCGCATTACTAGTGACGGGAAGACTTGAGGTCTTTCCCGGGACGGGGTCGTGCTTGGATAGACGACCATGACTGTTTTCATAGGGCACCGGACACACCATTGGTCCCTTCGGGTACGCGTGAACATTGAAATTAGGGCAAGTCCCGTGATATATTGTTTGTACCCGAGGGCCGTGTACCAACGAGAGGACTCTATGTTAGTGTCGTCTAAGGAAAGGTAATGACCGGGTGCTTACCCCGGGTACTTGAGGTACCGCGGGTCGTGGATGACACGGAAGTTCCCCGGATCTTGTGGGTAAAGTGCGCAACCTCTGCAGAGTGTCAAACTATTCGAATAGCCGTGTCCACGGTCATGGACAGTTGGGTGGTGCTACTTAAACTATGTCCAGAATTTTACTTCATCGGTGATAGTATGTGTGTGATAAGTCAAGGATGGTGACTTGACTCGATGAGTTGAATCGTATTCATGTTGATATCGGTAACCTGTCCTCAAGGTTACGCGAGTTTATTGATGCATAAACTTGATGGTAGAATATTTGTTCTAGCCTTGCTAGATTGATCATTATTATTCAAATGCACTGTTACTTTGAACCACATCGTGGGTTGCTTGCGAGTACATTCAAAGTACTCATTGGCTTGCCACTGGTTATTTAATTGGCCAGGCATGGAAGAACATGATTATGAGGAAGAATTCTTTGGAGACGAACATGCGAACTAGGACGCTATCCCAGTCAGAATGCCTGTAGGGTTAAGGCAGATGGCATGGGTTCTACCCGTTATCGAAGACTTCCGCTATTTGAGTTATTTGCTATTCAGCCCGTGAGGCTCTATCTATGTAAGACTTGGCCATAATGGCCATAATTCGTGTAAGACTATTTGTATGGATGTAAGACTCTCGTTATTTCAGCTTCTGTGTGTTCAGTGAGCATTGATCTCTGGGATCACTGTACACGTGCATTCGGTGATCTCGACTTCTAAGTCGGGGTCCCCACACGGTGGCACGATTGTGGTACCGCGCGGGGGAGCGCCGGAATGGCCCGTGCCACTGGTGGTTGTCGACACCAGCAGCGGCGCCAGCTGGGGGGCACGGAGTGATGATGAGCTCCCGAGACTGGAGGCCGCCGCCTTGGCGGCGTGAAGGGCCCATCGCTCACCATGAGCCCGGGATGCCCCCGCCATGAATACGACTCGAGAAGGACGGAGCGAGGTCGGCGGAAGGGCGAAGATCTTGACACGCCCTACCTGGCGGGCCAAATGCTAGATTTAGGGCTCCGCAGACCCAAGAAGATTCGAACACTAGGGCGTGTGCAAAGATCCTCACCCACAACTCGCTATCCCACGACCTAATGAAACTAGATTCATGTGAGAAGGGAAGAAGAAGAACACATCAGTTTACCCAGGTTCGGGCCACCTTGCAGTGTAAAACCCTACTGCCACTTTGTGGTGGATTGGCCTCATGAGGGGCAGAGCATGAACTTGCTATAGTGGGGAAATGGCCTCAGGAGGGCTCTCGTGAGGAAGGAGGACTCGATGGATCGATCCCCCTCTAAGGTGGATGCTAGTCTCAATTTATAGTGGCCTCGGTCCTCCTCCCGCGTCATTTGGGTGGGAAGGGATCCCACAACGGCCAATTTCTAAGGGGGACAAGTAGTACATCTTATCCTGACGAAAGGTGGTCTTCGCCTACAAAGCTTCCTGCCGTGACGCGGCGGTGGGCTCGGCAATGACATCCGTCCTGTCGCGCCCGTGGTCTTGGTCTCGTTTCACTAGAATGTAAACATTTTCCAGATTCCCCGGACACCCCCGCGCGCATGTCCTTGCCTCCTTAGCACCAAAGAGGAAACTGCCTCCTCTGCGCCCGCCTGGCGTCGGTCGTCATGGCTCACTTCACCGCACCCTCCTTGTAACATCCCAAATTTTCAATTTGGAATGTTATACATAGATCATATTGCATTGCATGTTTATTTGCACTTTTGTTCGTGGCGATCCTCGAAATTCTAAGCAACTCAAGGACCTACGGAGAGAGTTAGGAATTCTACCGTTTTCGTATTTGAGTTCACTCGAATACCGGTACGAGGACGGTGTTGGTTTTAATTATTTTATCCTCCTAATAATATTTCTAAGTACAATATATGAGGGGAGATAATATGACTTCTCCAAAATAACAGAAATATAGGAGGAAAAATGTTAAAATCACTTTTGGTATTTTTTCTGGATATATTTGCGATTTTATTTGCATAGGAAAAATGCCCGTTTTTCAAAATTGCATTTAGGTCCGGGAATTTTTTTCACTTTGTCCTAAATATTATTAGAGGATGGTGAAAATTTATTTCGGGATTATTGGAGTCCGTTTAGTATTTCTTTCGTTAGTTTTGTTACATCAGGACTCTTTTAGAAAAGAAAAAAAAAAGGCAAACCGACTCCGGGCCGTAAGAGGCCAGGACTCTGGCCTTTATATAGCGCCAGCCGCCGACCCGCTAAGCCTCGAGCCGCCCCGCCAAACCCTAGCCCGCCTAGCGCTGCGCCGCCGCCACCAGCTGCCGCGCCGTGCCGCCGCCTGCCGCCGCCCGCGCGCCTCGCCGCCGCCGCCCGTCGCCGAGCCGCCCGCCTCCGCCGGACCCGCCGCCCGCCGCCGCCGGAGTTCGTCGTTTTCGAGGTAGCCATCGGTTTTCTTTTTAAACCGATCGGTTCTTTCCGTAAAACCCTAGATTCGTTTTTTATAGATCGGTTCGCTTTTTCTTTCGGTTTAGTTATTTAGCGGACGCTCGTCCGTACGTTCGTTTTAACGATCGCTGTTCGTCCGTTACCCACAGACAGCGAACGTTCGTTCGTTAGCCTGTTCGTCAGTTTTCTTTTTCGGGGTATTTATCTGCGATTATTCCGATCGCGATTTCTGCCCTGATCTTGTTTTTCGTTTTTCTTTTCGCTCGAGAGTCGGAATCAGGTGATTCAAAATCCCAGATCTTCGTGTCAACGCCCTCTTTTCGTTTAACCAAGTTGAACAAAGTTTTTGCTACCATAAAATTTGACTTTAGATCAATTAGTAACCGGAGCTCGTTTCTTTCGCAGTTTGAGTTTCGTTGCTTCTTTCGATTTGACTGTTTTTGCAAACCGGAGTTCTTAAGTTGAACTTTCTGGTTAGATCTTATCTTTTGGAGTTTTGTTTTTGCATCTTTGCTTGTTTGCTTATGTATGCTATTGTTTGCTTGTGATAGAATACCGGACTGTGAAGCGTGCTACTACGAGTCTCTAGGTTTTGCGAATCGTCAGCAAGGCAAGTAACACTTTGATCATACTTTTATTACCCAGTTTTTATGCATTAGATCAAACCCTCACACATTGCATGAGTAGGATCTCTTAACTTATGGGACTGGGAAGTAGATTGAGGTAGAACATATTACCTGCATTATTTTCAAACCCTTGGGAGCTACTTCTATGTTTGCTTAGGTTGCTTTGCTATGCTCGTAGATGTAGGTTGGGTTTGAATGAAATCCATGGCAGATGTGAGTTGTTAATTAAGGATTCAACTTAAGGTGGCTACTTGAATACACCTCTGGGTGGATTGGTTGCAGGGCACCTGGGGAATCCAGTGTTGTCCTAGGAAATCCCGAGGTTCCGTGTGATTTTTCCTATGGAATGCCACCCAGGCTCAAAGGGATCATAAAACTATTCATGCTAGAAACTTCTGTGTGCAGCCACATGCCAATATGGGCTCTGGCATAGTTGAGTAAGTTGTGGGAAACCTTTCCGTGATGGGCTAGCAGATGTAGAGGGATTGTAGGTGTACCGGCCTATCTATCCGGTTAAGGGGACCTCTTCGAAAAGACTGTGTCTCGGTCATCTGTTTCTCAAACACCATATAGTGCGAGAAACCAAACGGAGGCGATCGAGTCTTGTGGGAAAAGTGCACAAACCTCTGCAAAGTGTACAAACTGATCATGATTAGCCGTGTCCCCGGTTATGGACAACTTGAGTATCTGGTACTTGAATTATTGGTTGATCTCATCACTCTATAATTTAATTTTGTTGGGTTGATGATTACTTTAATTTGGGATTGAGTTGGAGGTACCTTCTCAATGATTTTCAACCTACATGATAGTTAAAATAAAAATGTATTCCTTTGTTGTAGGGAAAAATTGGCTTTACGCAAAAACTTTAACCTTAGAGCCTCCACCAGCCAAATATGCATATAGTATAGCCTTTATTCTGTTACTTGCATCTTCTGTGTAATCTTGCCAGCATATTCCATGTGCTGACCCGTTTTCGGGCTGCAACATATTACGTTGCAGACTTTTCAGACGAGGAATAAGACGTTCGAGGTCGTTTGTCATGCATTCAGCTATGCCGTTGGAGTTGATGGACTCACTTATTCCAAGCCTTCCGCTGTTATTTTGTTAGATGGCCTTAAGCCATAGATTTTTGTAATAAGTTCTAATTGGAGACATTCGATGTAATAAGTATGTGATTGCCACTCTGTTATAAATCCTTCAAGTACTATGTGTGTCAGCATTACCGATCCAGGGATGACACAGAACAGAGAGACTTCAGTCCATTTGGATCGTGGTCCTACAAAGATGGTATCAGAGCACACGCTGACTGTAGGACACGACCACTAAGACAGACCCTAGATCACTCTTCTCTACTCATTTCTGACTTCTCTCCATTTTCTACTTCTTTAGGATGGTGGACCCAAGGAACAAGTTCACTCAACCGGATGAAGACACACCATTTGGACAACACTTGAAGGAAGTCACTAGGTACCTGAACATAGGAATACCAAGCTTTACCGGGACCTACACCGCCACTTTACCAGAAGAGGAAGCTAGGAGTATTCATGGGAGATCCAGCACCAGGAGGTGAAGAAGAGGAAGAAGAACCCAAGGAGATTTGTCCTGAAGATTACATTATCATCGACGACACAGATTCAGAACCCGATGATAGTAAAGACGAAGACTATGAAGATGAAGCTGGAGCATACATCATGGAATCTTCCGCCGATCAATATTTTTAGATGACCACCCTTTGACTAGTAGTTTTCCCCCACACAGTAGTATTTAGAGCACTCTTTGTAACGGTAGTTAGATTTGTATGACCTTGTTTGAAATTGATTGGTGTGATATGATTGTGGTTGTCTCATGTGCATATGGGTAGTGATTTCCTTAGACCTCAATTATATTCTAATCTCTTCCCTCTACACCCATCAGATGCCTCCAAGACGTGAGCCCGGATTTGAGTTTCCCCCTGAGCTCACCCAGTTGATCCAGCAGCAGAACACCTTGATGCAACTTCTTGTCCAGAACACTCTGAACAACCAGAACAACAACAACAACCCTCCACCACCACCACCCGTGGACAACCTGACACGTTTCTTAAGGTTGCAAGCACCAGTGTTTGCTAGCAGCATCGAACCAATAGTGGCTGATGACTGGCTATGCAAGATTGGAAGGGATTTGACCACCGCCAATTGCTCGGATGCTGAGAAGGTGTGATTTGCCGCACACCAGTTGTCTAGACCAACCGCAGCATGGTGGGAGAATTACACAACCACTTTCCCCATAGCCAATGTCACCTGGGAGCAGTTTCAGCAAGCTTTCCGTACTGCTCATGTCTCAACTGGAGCTATGATCATGAAGAAGCGGGAGTTTCGCAACTTGCGCCAAGGAAACCGTACTGTAGCTCAGTACGTGGATGAGTTTAGTACCCTGTCTTGTTATGCCCCAGATGATGTGGCCACAGATGCCGCTAAGTAGGAGAGATTTATGGAAGGGCTGAATGATGAGATGAGCGTATAGTTGATGGTGGCAACTTTCAACAACTACCAGGAGTTGGTAGATAAAGCTCTTATGATTGAAGGGAAGCAGCAGCAGATTGAAAGCCGTAAGAGGAAGTATGGACAAGGAAGGAATAATTCTGGAGCCCAGCAGAAGCCCCGATTCACTTCGAATTCGGGAGGATATACTCATAACCATGGAATTCCCCACAACCACAGTGGCCCTAAGAATCGAAATGGAAATGGAGCAAGTAGTAACCAGAGCCGCTCTACCCCATCCACACCCGCTAAGAAGGATTTCAGCCACGTCACTTGTTTCAAGTACAGGAAGAATGGACATTATGCCAATGAGTGCCCTGAAGCCAAGAATGGGAACGGCAATGGAAGCGCCGAGAAGAAGCCCAACCCGTTCAACAAAGGACAAGTGAACCACGTGACGGTGGAGGAGGTAGAAGAGCAACCAGATACTGTTTTCGGTAAGTTTTTGGTTAAGACATTTACCGCAATAATTATTTTCGATACTGGTGCATCGCATTCATACATTTCAAGGGGATTCGTGAATAGACATAGGATGTCCACCCGAGTTCTTAAGACCCCCATGTTAGTAAGTTCACCAGGTGCAGAGTATATGGCACATCAAGGATGTTTTCAGACGCCATTGATCATAGGACGCCATACTTTCCCCTCTGACCTAATCGTTCTTGAGTCACAAGGATTGGATGTGATATTAGGTATCGATTGGCTATCGAAGTATGGAGGTAACATCGATTGTGCCAGCACGTCTATTATGATCACCACCCCGGAGGGAAAAAGGATTAAGTATGTATCTAGGCATTCGCCTATAAGGACACAAGTACATTCTCTCACGGGAGTAGTTCAGGAGGAAGTGCCAGTAGTAAAGGATTATCCGGATGTGTTTCCAGAGGAGTTACCTGGCATGCCGCCGGATAGAGATATTGAGTTTTTGATAGAGTTGTTGCCTGGCACCGGACCAATATCTAAGAGACCGTATCAGATGCCAGTGAATGATCTGGAGGAGATCAAGAAGCAGATTAAGGAGTTGTTGGAGAAAGGATTTATTCGCCGAAGTTCATCACCTTGGGGAGCCCCAGTGCTTTTGGTCGAGAAGAAGGATGGATCTTTAAGAATGGTCGTTGATTATCGTGCGCTGAATGAAGTGACTATTAAGAATAAGTACCCCCTGTCGATGATCAATGATTTGTTCGACCAACTCCAGGGAGCGAAAGTATTCTCCAAGATAGATCTACGATCTGGATACCACCAATTGAAGATCCGAGAGAAGGATATACCTAAGATAGCCTTCACCACACGGTACGGGCTATATGAGTATACGGTTATGTCATTTGGATTGACTAACGCCCCTGCCTACTTCATGAGTATGATGAACAAGGTGTTCATGGAGTTCTTTGATAAGTTCGTCGTGGTATTCATAGATGATATTCTAGTATACTCGAAGGATGAGGAGGAACATGCGGAGCATTTGCGTTTGGTTTTGGAGAAGCTCAGAGAATATCAGTTGTATGCCAAGTTTAGCAAATGCGAGATTTGGTTGAAGGAAGTCGGATTCCTAGGGCATGTTATATCGGGAGAAGGTATAGCAGTAGACCCCGTCAAAGTGCAGGCAGTCACTGAGTGGTTGGCACCCACTTTAGTTGGAGAGATCCGCAGTTTTCTTGAACTCGAGGGATACTACCAGAGATTCATAGAAAATTTCTCCAAGATTGCAAAGCCAATGACGACATTGTTGAAGAAGGCGACGAAGTTCGATTGGACTGAAGAGTGTACAGAAAGTTTCCAGGAGTTGAAGAAACGGTTGACGACAGCCCCAGTGCTGATATTGCCAGATATACGCAAGGATTTCTATGTGTACTGCGACGCTTCATGCTTAGGACTTGGAGGAGTACTTATGCAAGATGGAAGAGTTGTTTCCTATGCATCCCGTCAACTGCGACCGCACGAGTTGAATTACGCGACGCACGATCTGGAGTTAGCAGCTGTAGTGCACGCATTGAAAACCTGGAGACATTTCCTTATTGGAAATCGTTGTGATGTGTACACGGATCACAAGAGTTTGAAGTACATTTTCACACAGAAGGAGCTGAACCTCAGACAGAGGAGATGGTTGGAGCTTGGTTCAGTCGACATTGCTGGGAAAGATACGCGAAGCCCAGAAGGATGATAAGGAAATTGCAGAGATAAGGAAAAGGATGAGTGAAGGAAAACCCAAGGGATTTCATGAGGACGAACACGACACCTTGTGGTTTGAGGATCGAATCTATGTGCCCAACGACCCGGAGATCAGGAAGTTGATACTGCAGGAAGCACATGATTCGCCATACTGGATACACCCCAGAAACACCAAGATGTATTTAGATTTGAAGGAAAATTTCTAGTGGACGGGAATGAAGAAGGATGTTGCCGAGTATGTAGGCGTATGTGATGTGTGCCAAAGAGTAAAGGCAGAGCATCAGAAGCCAGCAGGATTGCGGCAGCCTATGCCGATACCCGAATGGAAGTGGGAAAAGCTTGGCATGGATTTTATCACCGGATTTCCCAGGACCAAAGCAGGATATGACTCAATCTAGGTAGTGGTGGATCGATTGACGAAGGTAGCCCATTTTATCCTTGTGAAAACCACATACACCAGTGCGAAGTTGGCCAAGATATACATGACCAGGATTGTTTGTCTGCACGGAGTGCCGAGGACCATTGTATCAGATAGAGGAACACAATTCACCTCAAAGTTTTGGCATCAGCTACACAAAACTTTGGGAACGAGGCTGGAATTTAGCACATCGTTTCATCCACAGACCGATGGACAGACCAAGAGAGTCAACCAGATCCTGGAGGACATGTTGAGAGCCTGTGCGTTAGATTATGGATCTAGTTGGGATGATAATTTGCCCTACGCGGAGTTCTCGTACAACAACAGTTACCAGGCCAGTTTGAAGATGGCACCGTTCGAGGCATTGTATGGAAGGAGATGCCGAACACCATTAACGTGGGATGAAGTTGGAGACCGACAGTTGTTTGGACCAGACTTGATAAAAGAGTCTGAGGAGAAGGTGAAGTTGATTCGAGATAGATTGAAGGTAGCTCAGTCCAGGCAGAAGAGTTATGCAGACTCGAAGCGCAAGGAGATAGCCTACAAAAACGGAGATAGAGCGTACTTGAGAGTATCGCCTCTGCGAGGAGTTAAACGTTTCGGAGTTAAGGGAAAGCTAGCCCCGAGATATGTGGGACCTTACCGTGTTTTGGAACACATGGGAGAGGTTGCCTATAAGTTAGAGTTACCCGTAGGATTGTCAGGAGTGCACGACGTGTTTCACGTTTCGCAGCTTAAGAAGTGCCACGCGGAGATGGCCGATATTCCGCTTAGAGACACAGTACCCCTGGAAGCAATTCAGTTGGACAGTGATCTGACCTACGAGGAGAAGCCTCTTAAGATTCTCGGATTTTCGAGCAGAGTCACCCGCAGTAAGGTTATCAAGTTTTGCAAAGTTCAGTGGAGTCACCACACCGAGGAAGAAGCCACCTGGAAACAAGAAGATGATCTACGCAAGGAACACCCACACCTGTTCTCTAGCCAAGTCGAATCTCGAGGGCGAGATTCATTCTAAGGGGGGTAGGTTTGTAACATCCCAAATTTTAAATTTGGAATGTTATACATAGATCATATTGCATTGCATGTTTATTTGCATTTTTGTTCGTGGCGATCCTCGAAATTCTAAGCAACTCAAGGACCTACGGAGAGAGTTGGGAATTCTACCGTTTTTGTATTTGAGTTCACTCGAATACCGGTACGAGGACGGTGTTGGTTTTAATTATTTTATCCTCCTAAAAATATTTCTAAGTACAATATATGAGCGGAGATAATATGCCTTCTCCAAAATAACAGAAATATAGGAGGAAAATGTTAAAAATCACTTTTGGTATTTTTTGTGGATTTATTTGCGATTTTATTTGCGTACGAAAAATGCGCGTTTTTCAAAATTGCATTTAGGTCCGGAAAAAATGTTCACTTTGTCCTAAATATTATTAGAGGATGGTGAAAATTGATTTCGGGATTTTTGGAGTCCGTTTAGTATTTCTTTCGTTAGTTTTGTTACGTCGGGACTCTTTTAGAAAAAAAAGGTAAAATCGACTGCGGGCCGTAAGAGGCCAGGACTCTGGCCTTTATATAGCGCCAGCCGCTGGCCCGCTAAGCCCCCAGCCGCCCCGTCGAACCCTAGCCCGCCTAGCGCCGCGCCACCGCCGCCAGCTGCCGCGCCGCCGCCTGCCGCCCCCCGCGCGCCTTGCCGCACCGCCCGCCGCGAGCCGCCCGCCTTCGCCGGACCCGCCGCCCGCCGCCGCCGGTGTAGCCGCCGGAGTTCGTCGTTTTCGAGGTAGCCATCGGTTTTCTTTTTAAACCGATCGGTTCTTTTCGTAAAACCCTAGATTCGTTTTTTTATAGATCGGTTCGGTTTTTCTTTCGGGTTAGTTATTTAGCGGACGCTCATCCGTACGTTTGTTCTAACGAATGATGTTCGTCCGTTAGCCGCAGACAGCGAATGTTCGTTCGTTAGCCTGTTCGTCAGTTTTCTTTTTCGGGGTATTTATCCGCGATTATTCCGATCGTGATTTCTGCCCTGATCTTGTTTTTCGTTTTTCTTTCGCTCAAGAGTCGGAATCAGGTGATTCAAAATCCCAGTTCTTCGTCTCAACGCCCTCTTTCTGTTTAACCAACTTGAAGAAAGTTTTGGCTACCGTAAAATTTGACTTTAGATCAATTAGTAACCGGAGCTCGTTTCTTTCGCAGTTTGAGTTTCGTTGCTTCTTTCGATTTGATTCTTTGCAAACCGGAGTTCTTAAGTTGAACTTTCTGGTTAGATCTTATCTTTTTGAGTGTTGTTTGTGCATCTTTGCTTGTTTGCTTATGTATGCTATTGTTTTCTTGCGATAGAATACCCGGACTGTGAAGCGTGCTACTACGAGTCTCTAGGTTTTGCGAATCGTCAGCAAGGCAAGTAACACTTTGATCATACTTTTATTACCCAGTTTTTATGCATTAGATCAAACCCTCACACATTGCATGAGTAGGATATCTTAACTTATGGGACTGGGAAGTAGATTGAGGTAGAACCTATTACCTGCATTATTATCAAACCCTTGGGAGCTACTTCTACGTTTGCTTAGGTTGCTTTGCTATGCTCGTAGACGTGGGTTGGGTTTGAGTGAAATCCATGACAGATGTGAGTTGTTAATTAAGGATTCAACTTAAGGTGGCTACTTGAATACACCTCTGGGTGGATTGGTTGCAGGGCACCTGGGGAATCCAGTGTTGTCCTAGGAAATCCCGGGGTTACATGTGATTTTTCCTATGGAATGCCACCTAGGCTCAAAAGGATCATAAAACTATTCATGATAGAAACTTCCGTGTGCAGCAACATGCCAATATGGGCTCTGGCATAGTTGAGTAAGTTGTGGGAAACCTTTCCGTGATGGACTAGCAGATGTAGAGGGATTGTAGGTGTACCGGCCTATCTATCCGGTTAAGGGGACCTCTTCGGAAGACTGTGTCTCGGTCATCCGTTTCTCAAACACCATGCAGTGCGAGAAACCAAACGGAGGCGATCGAGTCTTGTGGGAAAAGTGCACAAACGTCTGCAGAGTGTACAAAATGATCATGATTAACCGTGTCCCCGGTTATGGACAACTTGAGTATCTGGTACTTGAATTATTGGTTGATCTCATCACTCTATAATTTAATTTTGTTGGGTTAATGATTATTTTAATTTGGGATTGAGTTGGAGGTACCTTCTCAATGATTTTCAACCTACATGATAGTTAAAATAAAATTTATTCCTTTGTTGTAGGAAAAAATTGGCTTTATGCAAAAACTTTAACCTTAGAGCCTCCACCAGCCAAATATGCATATAGTATAGCCTTTATTCTGTTACTTGCATCTTCTGTGTTATCTTGCCAGCATATTCCATGTGCTGACCCGTTTTCGGGATGGAACATATTACGTTGCAGACTTTTCAGACGAGGAATAAGACGTTCTAGGTCGTTTGTCATGCACTCAGCTATGCCGTTGGAGTTGATGGACTCACTTATCTTCCAAGCCTTCCGCTGTTATTTTGTTAGATTACCTTAAGCCATAGATTTTTGTAATAAGTTCTCATTGGAGACATTCGATGTACTAAGTGTGTGATTGCCACTCTGCTATAAATCCTTCAAGTACTGTGTGTGTCAGCATTACCTATCCAGGGATGACACAGAACACAGAGACTTCGGTCCACTTGGATCGTGGTCGCTACACTCCTGAGGGAGGGTGCTTGCATAGGAATCTCCGCTCCTCCGGAAGAAACCTGGGGAGGCCGCTCCCTCGGGAGGTCTTGGTGTCGTCCGCCTCGTGAAGCTTTCCCCCGCCCCCCGCGAGGGTCTTGTCTTGGTGGTCCTGTGGCGGGGCCGTACCGGGCCGTCGATGAAGCCACGCCATGGTCCGCAGGTAGGCAAGTCTGGGGACCCTTGTTCCCAGAACGCTGACACCTCCCTAACCGGACGTACAATTGTCACAGCAAGTGGAACTGGTCAAAAAAGCCATTATCTTCATTGGGCAATCCGGTTCTAATTTTTTCAACTCTTTAATTTCCACAATTGTGTGTTGAAGAATATGTCTCCCTCCTCTTGAAGAATTTCACAATTTCATCAACTTGCATTGCATTTTATTTATCTTGTCTTGTTGTACTGAGCTCATTCTTCTTTGTGTTTGTATGCTTACATGTTATGCTACTCTCTATGCAACTTCCGTTTCATCATGATGACCTTGCCACTATTCAAATTTGCATGCATAGTGTAGCGACTCCTCTGTTGAGCCACTCGCCGCTATGTTATTCTTCAGGAAATTCGCCTTTTTGAAGAATCTGTCAAAATCTCCCAACACCCCCCTCCCGCCCATAACTTGCACTTTCACTTTCTACTGACCAGGTTGTTGGTTTGTCATGTCCGGCCAAAGAAGAACATGGGCAATGATTACGGTTGTCTATCGTTGGTAAATATACATGACAGATACAAATGCAATACAAACATAATCATTTGCAGACCATTCACAACAAACATCCTTCAAATAGCTTGCCTAAAGTTTCAGATGTATTAGTTGCTTTCTTGGCTGCAGTTGATCTCTGCGTCAATGGCTGCGATGTCGCAACAAGTCAGCTTCACATAGTTTTATTTTATGTTTGCAGTTGTTCACTTAACTTCCGGTTTGTAGGTGGTCTCTTCACATAGTTCACTTAACTTTCATTTTATGTTTCAAATAGTTCACTTAATTTTTAGGCTGCAGTTGATTTCTACACCAATGGCGCAATAGGTCATCTAGTTGATACAAATGTTGCATGCAACCATAGAGAAAGAGGCACCACATGCAACATGTTTGATTAGCCTGAAAAACAAGAGGTTTTCCACACAATTAACCATGCTATTTATTATTTGGCTTTGTCTCCTGTGTATTTAAAAATGAGAAAGAGCCCTTGTATACAAAAGTAGAGGGAGTACAAGTTTCACAAATTGGCACAGCGCGGCTCACGTACCACCACGACGGCAGGTGCCCGCGGCCCTGCTGCTCGCCGGCACTATTATGATGGAGCCATTCCATGCCCTGTTGGTCGTTGGTCATGATGGAGCCCTTCCATGGCCTTGCTGCTCGTCGGCGGCGTCGGACATGACGGAGCTCGATGAATCCACTCCGGGAAGTTCGACAGTGGATGTGTACACCTGTTGCCTGATTTAGTGAAATTCCTCGCCGCCGGCGGGATTTCGACACCGGCGAGTATAATCGGAGGTGCAGGAGCGGTGCAAGGCTCCGTTTTCTCGATCACCAAGGCGGCGGACGACCGGCGGTGCGAGATCCGACACGGCGTGCCTTCGGCTCGCTTCAGTGCTTGTAGTCGTCGCTAGGTGGCATATATATTTAGATGTAAGTTTTTTCCCGCAAAAAAAAGAGAGAGAAGAATTGAACCTAGTATATATGTTACTATGCACATTGGAATATCATTTTTCTTTCTGGGCCTACCAATTAATTTGTTTTTTATTCTCGAATTTCGTAGCAGAGTAGATGCATGTGTGTAGTATTATTCCTCTTCGAAATTTGTTTTAGGCTATCTAAAATGGGCAATAAACGTATATATCGTCTAAAAGAACAAATGGATGTATCGAATGTCTCTAAGTGTGACTGTGCGAGGCAAGTTCTCCTAAAAGACGGGGAATCTCACTTGTGCTAATGCCAAAATGGACAGGTTTGATCCAATAGGTAAATAACTTGGACAAGCTAGTGAGACGCAAAAGCAGCAACTCCTAGAAACGGCAACTTGCAAGTTGCATGCACTGCACAGGTCGCGCTCGATCGGGTCGAGTCGGAGGAGTAGTCTTGCGTCGAGCCATTGAATTTGCAGCAGCAGATGCTGCGAAAGCTACACCGCACGATCCGCGCCATGCTCGAGACACGTTTCGCCTTGCGTTGGGGCAAAGCTAATGTCTGGCGTAGGCTGGTGCTGTAGCTAGGCTGTAGGGGGAGGAGCACGCGCCCCCTCCCAGTCGAATGGACAGGAGGTTCTTTTTCCGCGCGACGCCGACGCGCCACTATATATATTCTGTGCATGCCAGCATCCACTAGAAATTGGAATTCCACTTGTAAATTAGCCGGATGATGCACTACCTTTTGAAGAAACTTCTCTTTCTGCTGGATGCTAGTCGTTCTAGACGAGATCTGGACGACAAAGGCGTATTGGCCAGTCGAGGAGACGCGAATGATGTGAATCCGCGCGGCTTGAACCGGTCGTGCAACACAAGAGATAAATTGAAACGAAACTTAGCCACCTCCTCCCTTAGAGCATCTCCAACAGCCGCGCAAAAAGGCGCGCGCGCTAAACTTACGATTTCGCGCGCGGGGCAGAATTCCGCGCTACAGCGGCGGCGGGAAAAACGCGCGCGCGGGAACCGCTTGCGCTTGCGCGCGAAACGGCCGCCTCTCGCGCGTTGTTTTTGCGGCGTCTCCTCCCGCGCGCCTATAAAACGCAGCGCGTGCTGCCCTCGCTATCCACCGCGCTCTCTCTCCCTCTCTCCCTGCCTCTCGCGCCACCGCTTGCGCCCGTCGCCCCCGAGCGTCGCCGCCGCACCGGAGCACCGTCGCCGCCCCCGACGCGCCACCATGCCGCCGCGCCGCCGTTCTTCGTTGGGCTACCGCGGCGTCCGCGAGCGTCCGAACGGCGGCGGCTTCTATGCCGGGATACGCTCCGGCGATCTCCGGCTTCCCCTCGGCACGTACGAGACGGCGCACGAGGCCGCCCGCGCGTTCGACGCGGCGGCGTGGCGCCTAGGCGGGCCGCGCCGTCAGATGAATTTCGACGACGCCCGCACGCTCGAGCAGGCGTTGGAGCTCGCCCCCCCGCCTCGTCTACACTCCGCACGAGACCGTGCGGAGCACACGGCGTCGCAGAACCGCCTCCTCGTCGCCCAGGAGGACGAGCGGCGCATGGCGGAGTGGCGCCGGCTCCACCCGGAGGACGTCGCCGCCGAGCAGCAGTACTGGGCACGTCGCCGCGAAGAGGACACGCGCCGCCGCCGCGAGGACAGGCGTCGTCGGAGGGAATTGGCGTGTCAGCAGTGCGCCATCCGCCATGCAGGCGGGAGAACGATCTTCGCCGCAGAAGATGACCGTTGGTTCGACGTCTGGCTGTCAACCTCCTCCGACACCAACGACGAAGCCGGTGATGATGGAGATGACTGGAGCGATTAGTTTTTTTTATGTTTTCGAACTATCTATCTATGTTTTAGAACTATCTATCTATGTTTTCGAACTACCTATCTAGTTGCAATATGTAAAATAACTTTGTATCCTTTTTATTTTAATGCAATTTTACGTATTAAAAAATATGATGCGCGCGCTGCATTTTTTGGCACCGCTGGAGCGGCGCGCGCGCGCTGCTAGAGCCAACGCTGCGCGGCGCGGCAAACCAGACGAAGCGCGCGCAGCATATGCTTTTTTTGGCGCGGCGCTTAACGCGGCTGTTGGAGATGCTCTTGGCTGCAGAAAATATTTAGTCCAGATTTTTCCCAAGCGGCGTGTACTTCAGAGTTTTTCCTTCACGAAAAGGAGGACAAGCATTATTTCTTCTGAGATCTAGTAGTACTTGAAAGGATAAGATCGGGCATATAATGCACGTATCTTTCATTTATACCTCCCACTTCTTTCAACAGAGCATAAGTGCATGTGCTAATGCATGAAAGCTAGTACCTCCTTCCGGCCAAAAAAAAAAAAAACTGCCTCTAATTCTCAGTTTTGTTCCCTGACAACGACGGTGGCGCCATAAGTGAAATAAAAACCAACTAATGAGTCTCTATCGAACATTGCGTATTAGCCACCCCTCTAAAAGAATACGTATTAGGAAGGCTACGTTTATACTTAGGGTTCGCTTGTATATTTTGTCATATTATTAGATAATGATGAGAAAGTTAGAGCATACTCTCTCTCTCCTTTGAAGAGTGTACTTTCAATTTTATTGAAAAGTCAAACATTTTTATGTTTGACCGTATTTATACAATAATACACCAAGATTTATACCATCTAATTAGTAGCATTAGATTTATGATAAAATATATTTTCATGATATACCTATTTGATTTTCCAAACATTGATGTACTTTTGCACAAACTCGGTCAAAATTTGAGATAGTTTGACCCTCCAACAAAGTTGGTAGTATACTCTTTAAAGGACGAATGAAGTACAATATTCTCGTGCAAAGAGAGCCTTGGCTTAGTGGTTGGCCATGCGGTTGTGCAGCCTAACGACCATGTTTATTTTGATACTCATACTAAAATAATGGGGTAATCCTCCTTTTCTAGAAATAAAAAGAAATATAATATTCTCGTGATACTATCATGAAGGATTTTGCATCTCCCAAAGAAACGACGACTTTAAGGCGACTAGGGTTTTGTCTCCTCCGGTCAGAGCCTGTGCCAGTACGCACCGCCTCCGATGGCCTTTGTGCCGTGAAGGTGTGGAGGACCCGGCCTCTCATTGGCGGGAGGGACCCGGTCGGTGCCGGCCTTCGGTGGATCTGTTTGAAACAATGTTCTTTTGTCCCCGGTTGTGTGTCTACAAGTTTGATCATTCTGATCTACACTTCTCTTTATTGACGATGGTTGTTTGTTCTGGTGCGTTGGTCTTGTGGAGCTTTAGCATGATACTTTCCAACTCTCTACTACAGTAAGATTTACCAGGCTGCGGAGAGGGAGGGGCGATGACAGATGTTGTCATCGCTAGGTGGTCCACAGACCTAGTTGTAATTTTATAACTTTGTGTTTTCCATATACTGCCATGTCAGATGATGAATAGATTGGAAATTTCTCCCACAAAAATAATAATGAGAAAATTTATATTTATATTTTTGTTCCCTCAAATTGTCACACAGTTTAAATTTGGTCCCTTACAAGAAATAAACCACAAAAAATTGGTCCCTCATCTTTTGAAATCAGACACGGTAGGGCCATAACCAGATTCAACAAGGACAATAGGTGAGGTGGCATAGTCTTAACATAAAGATACATGTGTCCGACCACCCCATCATCATCTTCATATCTTCTCTTTCCCTCCACACCAGATCTCACCTGAGGCATTTCATCAAACACAAAGTGTTATCTTTGTACATCGTCCATGCACCACTCTTCCGCGACACCTTCACCGACAACTACAGTAGGTCCTCTAGGTTGAAGTTGTCTGACCAAAATTACTGCTCTGACCTTGTCAGAAATCTTTGCATGAAACCCTCGCAAGTAATTTTAGCACGATCCGACCCTTTTAAGAAATGCCCAATCATGTAGCATTTCTGGCCAACACAGAAACGCCAAAGTGAGTCGCATTTCTGGTATGGCCCATGACTAGGACGGGTCGCCGTGGACGGCTTATGTGGCAGGTGGAAACACCAATGTGAGTTGTCTTGCTAGAAACACATGAGCTCCTGGCATTTCTAACCAAAAAATGTAGGTGGCCATGGGGTCGTGGGTGGGACCCAGCCCATTCGCAGCCCGCACGGTTCTTCTTCCCCAGTTGCCACTGACGGAAAAATGGTCGCCACTCTTTCCTTCTCCATTAACCCCCCCCCCCCCTCAAATTTGCTCGTTTGACTGCCAAAATTTGTGGATTCGATCCTCCCCATGTTTGTTGAGGTATTTCCCTCAATTCCTCCAAAACTTTTCGGGTCAAAACTTTCTATTTTAGATGCATTTTGGTAGTTGGTGGAACTCAAAGACTGGCTTTTCCTTAAAATAATAAAGTATGTTTGGGCTAGATTTGGTTAAGGAGCAAGATATATTTGTTGTAGGAATGTATTTGGTAATCTCTATTAATGGATTTAGAGAGAAATTGTAAGCATTGTGTATGTATGTGGTAACTTTCGGGTGATATCTGTATGTGACTTTATATAGATTTTTTCTAGGGATTGTATATATGCTTGTTCAAATGTTTTTATTTGATATTGTGTACTCATGGCCTTAGAGAGAAAATTTGTACGGATTGTGTATGTAGGTGCTTATGTTTTGATGAAATATGTATGTGGCTTTAGAGAGAAATCTTGTAGGGATTGTATGATTATATGTGCTTGTTCAAATGTATTTATGATTGTATATGTTTTTTAAAATGTTAGTGGTATTGCTAGTAGGATGTATTTATTGTTGTTTTTATCATCTAGGACATGTATGATATAATTGTTTGTAATAATATGCCTATATGTATTATGTAGGATGTTAAAAAATGATAAGTACCCTAGACTTGTTGATGCCTATGAAGTGAAGTACCATACAAGGGACATGGAAAGAGAGGTAATTACCTCAATATATTGTTCAATTCTTGTTATTTCTTATAAGTTGGAAGGAAAGCAACAAGGTGTTTGCTCTTTGTGGGCTCCACCTCTTCTTCGTTCGAGGGGCCATAATCCTAATGAAGCCATGCAATATGATAGTCGGTATGGGGCCTATTTCAGAAGATTGGGTCTTCTCCCATTTGATCTCAACTTTAAAGGCATGTTTCCCATTATGAACTCCCTGACCATGACTGCCCTTTTGGACCGTTGGAGGCCGGAGACAAACTCCTTCCACCTACCCCTTGGCGTGATGATGGTCACTTTGGAGAAATTTGCGATGATCATCGCCCTTCCGATCGAGTGGCAGGCTCTTTCTCAAAGGTGAAGTCCGAGGGGTGGCAACGATGGGTTGCATATTTCATTGGTGGTGAACCTGAGATGTGGAACCACCCAACCAAGAAGGGTCCTAGGCTAGTTGGTATCTTATACTCAAGGCTACGATAACATAGGTGGGCTTTCCTGGAGAATGCTCGTGAGGCAACTATGCAGAAGTACACCAAGGTGTATTCGTGGAATCTCTTGAATTTCATGGTTGATATGTCTCAAATGTATCCACGATTTTTTTTATTGTTTCATGCCATGTTTATATCATTTTGGCATAATTTTGCCACCAATTTGTATTATTTTCCTGGACTAGCCTATTACGTTCAGGAAAATCAATTTTATAAAGCTAAAAAATCCGAAAAAATCAACCAATGTTTCTAGTTCATAAGCTTTGAGGGAGCACGGACATAGGTCAAGCCCCCACGCGCACCCACCATGCGCCAGGGTGGGCACTAGGTTGTGCGCCCCCTAGTACTCTAATTTACCGCCTCTTGATCCTTGTGCCTTTATATACCTCTTGGGGGTTTCGTGCAACATATGCCAAAGGATGGCTTATCATGGAGGGGGTTAATAGAACGTCGTTGGATCTTGGAAACAGGATTAGGCGATATCTCGAACGCCTACAGGATTTACCCAGGTTCGGAGCTCTCCGTGGAGATAACACCCCTAGTCCGGCTCTGCGGGGACTCCGCGTCATAACTATCGTCAATAGAGTGGCTACAAGGATGCTCCTTGAGCTGTTCTGGCTAGAGGAAGGAGAAGAGCAATGCTAGCTCTAGCCCCTCCTTCTCTAGATAAGTGCAAAGCGGCTAGGATTCTGAACCCCTTGCACGGGAGACCGGGGGAGTTTATATACGCCTACCCCCAGGGGTAAATAGTAATCCGGCCGGGTGTGGGACCCGGCCGTCACTGTCTGTGGGCGCCAGCTTCTCAGCCGGCTACTAGGGCCCGCTGCTTGGTGGGTCCCGCCGACTACCGAAAACTCGGCTGACAGGTAGGGCCCGCCGTCCGTGGGCAAGGTTGGCTGCTTTATACTTTACCTTCACCTTTGATGATGGAGGCTTGGTCAGGGGGTGTATGGCTACAATCCCGCCGCTTGGCGGGCGTTCACTGTAGTCACACCCCGTCTTATCAGTTTAATGGTTTCACGGACTCCGAGGGAAGGGAGGGCCACCTTCTGATAGCCGGCCCGCCCTTAGCACTGCTTGTTGAGGCCTCGCTGTCTTCTGGTGTCTCTCGGACAGGTAGGGCCCACCGCCTACGGGCCGTACCGACCGCTCATCGTGGGGGCATGGTCCTTGCCGATGTGGGCGACGTCATGGATTGCGTGGCTACAGTGCTGCTCTGGACCGGGGGTGTGTCCGCATGTTCCACCCGCACTGTGGCCATGCTCCGCCCAAGATTCGGGGGCAGCAGGTCATACTGCAGCTACGCCCCGTCTTGTCGTGATTGAATGGGTGCAAACTTCGAGGGAGCCTGTGGCCTCCTGCTAGGTGTCGGCTTCCTGGATCTGCTTGCTGGGCGTGCGTTGTCTCCTGGTAGCCAGCCGTTCGACTAGGCGGCCCAAGGAGCCGGGCTTGCGGTTGGACAGCTTGAGGGGTGCAGCCATCCCCGATGCCTTAAAATATTATAGGGCGTGGATGAAGATACCCGTGGTCAATATCTATGACAGTTGTCCCCGAAGCTGGTGAGGCGCCGCGGCTGAAAGAGGACCAAGGGGCCTTAGCAGCTTCCTACTATGAGTGAGCTAGGAACATTTCTTCGCCCTTCTTCTGGTAAGGCCGACTGTCTGGAGTGGGCCGAGGTGGGACCGGCCGACTGATGAATTCGAAACATCAGGGAAGGCACCGGGTGGTGAGCTGGCCGGATGGCGGGTGCGCCGCTCGCAGGTCGCACGCCACACGGCGCTAGCAGACCAGGCCGACCTACCTGCCCACACGCATGATGGGATGGTGCCGCCGGCCCGGGCCCGCCACTACCAGTCCTCGGCACGCGCGCGGATCCGCTGCGGCCGAGGTGGTCGGTTGCACTTTATTGGCGCATTGAATGCATGCCATTACAGCGCGAAAATAGCGGGAGTGTGCAGGGCGTGGGCGCAATTAATCCCACGTTGCCCCCATGTCCTGCCTCACCATCTCCGCCGCATGGACTATAAGTAGGGGGTGGAGGGGGCGGCAGAGCGGACGTGCGCCCTCCTTACCCGTCTCCTTCTTATTCCTCGCTCCTTCTCACCTTCTCGCCGCCGCCGTGCTTGCTGCCCCCGCCAGAGTGCGTAGCAGCCGGCCGTTGCGAGAGTGCGCGGAGCCGTAGTCACCTTGCTCTCGCGCCGCCGCCCACGCTTCCACCGAGCCACCGCTTCCATGGCGCAGGTCAACTGCTCTGGCGACTGGGACGACATCAATGTTCATTAGGACCACCTCGAATTCCTCCACCAGACGCGGCGGCTCCCACACGAAGTGAACATGAGGGCGCGCATCCAACCTGACGGCGAGATCTCACCGGAATCGGAGGACGGCCAGCGCGTCATCTTCCCGCCGCACTTCATCCGCGGCTTCGGCCTTCCGGCAAGTGGATTCTTTCGCTCTTTCCTTGACTTCTACCGTTTGCAACCCCGCCATCTTACGACAAACCCGGTGGTGTTGCTTTTGGCCTTTGTCACCCTCTACGAGGGATATCTTGGCATTTTGCCTTCTCTCGAGCTATGGGGAGAACTCTTCTACCTCAAACTCGGCACCTCCATCAAGGGTGAAGTAGCTTAGTGCGGGGCCTGCGTCGTGGTGACGCGCACCAGCTTCGGGGTTCGCTTCCCCACCCTCGCTCTGCTAGAGTCTACCAAACTCTGGCAGAAAGTTTACTTCTACGTCTAGAACACTCACGCCACCATGAACGACATCAACTTGCCGGCTTAGATAGTCGGCCCGCCTATCGAGCCGCGTACTAACTGGAAGTACCGGCCAAAAAACTTGTCGCCCATCAGCTCCGCCGCTCTCGTCCGACTCCAAGAAATGATAGAGTCGGAAGGCCTCAAGTCTTCAGACCTGCTGGCCGCCTTCGCAAAATGCCGGGTGCGTCCTCTCTAGGCCCGGCCCCACCTGATCAGCAATATGAGTGGGTGCCGGGACCCATGCCGAATGTCCACCAAGGCGATGTCAGACGTGGAGGTGGTCCGGCTGGTCAACTACGTCTCCGCCTGCAAGCTTGTTGAAGGGAAGTGGCGGTTCGTCAAGGAGCCGTACAGCCGGGCTAGTCCACCTCCGCCTGTAAGTTTCTTGTTCATTTCTCTTTGCTTGCTTCGAGCTCTTCGTGCCGCCTGACCACCTGGCAATGATGCAACGCTTTCCAGGCCACACGGCGGCTGGTGTGCCTGGTTTGGGCCATCAATTCATGGCCGACCGCACGATGAGCGATGTGAACGACCATGAGGCGGGGGAGGCCACCACGGTGGTGGACGATGCCATGGGAGGCGGCATCGGTGGAGCAGGCAGCTCCTCAGGAGGCGGCCTCCACTACTAGGAAAAGGGCTATAGATGATATTGACACTAATGGCGCACCATGCATGTGGTGCGCCACTCTTATATAGCAGTGGCGCACCAGATACTGGTGCGCCATTAGTGTCCTCATTACTAATGACGCACCAGACACACGGTGCGCCATTACTAACATATTTTATTTTTTCAAAACTACTAATGGCGCACTAGGGCAAAGTGCGCCATTACTAGTTTTAACTAGTAATGGTGCACCACACACTCTGTGCGCCACTACTAACAATTTTTTTATTTTTTATTTTTACTTTTTTTCAAAACTAGTAATGGCGCACCTGGGTACAGTGCGCCATTACTAGTTCAAACTAGTAATGGCGCACCACAACCACGGTGCACCATTACTAACAATTTCACCAAATGCACCCCCCATGTGGACCGCCTTTTCAGGTTTAAAAAAAATAAAAGAAAATGATGGAAATGTTAAAAAAATTAAAGAAAATAGAATTCAACAGGGGAAACCTCGTTGAACATTTTCAAAATCTCAAAAACCCTAACAGAACGAAAGTTATGGGGCTTTTAAGATCTAGAGGGGAGAAATAGGAAAAAAAATCAAACTTACTAGTGGCGCACCATTTGCTAGGTGCGCCACTAGTAACAATTTTTTTTTATTTTTTATTTTTGGAAATTGTTTTCAAATTATGATACGTAATATGACCGGGAAGTTTGAAATATTTATTCAAAATTTCATCACACTCATGAACATGACCGGGAGGTTTAATAGGATTGATATGATAGATATATCAACAAGTGCATGTGAAGTGAGCTGGTGCTGGGTTGGATAGAAGTGCGAAGTTAAGCGTGCTCGGGCTGGAGTAGTGTGAGGATGGGTGACCTTCCGAGAAGTTTGACCATGGAGTTCGGTTTGACTTGAGATTAAGAAGAAAAGAAAAAATATGATTTTTTTTTAAATTAAAAAAAAATCTGATTTTTTTTTTGATTTTTTTAGTAATGGCGCACTTCTATGTGGTGCGCCATTACTAAGTCAGATAGTAATGGCGCACCTCTAGGCATACTAATGGCGCACCAGGTGGTGCACCATTAGTGTCTGGGATACTAATGGCGTGCTATGTGGTGCACCATTAGTATTAATTACTAATGGCGTGGTTGTAGTGGCGCACCTGTAGTGCGCCATTAATGGCCAAAACAGGTGCGCCACTAACAGGCCTTTTCCTAGTAGTGCTCGGCGAATGGCCGGATGAGATGAGTAGAATGATGAGCCGCGTCGTGCTCCCAGCGCCGACAGGGCAGCCGCCGGCTCTTCGGCGGCGTCGACTGGAGTGCCCGACTCACCGAAACGCTCGGCCGATGCATGCTAGTATGGCAGCCGGCCTAAGAAGGCTAGGGGCTCGGTTGCTGCGACCAAGCGGCAAGAGGCCGCGAAGGCGGCCATCGTTACCGTGGGCCCAAAGCAGCGCCCGATGGTGTCCGCGTAAGTATGTTTGGACTTGTATTTGTCGTTTTCTTTTTCGCCCTGCTCAACTTTTGCTTGCTTACGTCGCCCAGGGCACCACTTTCTCTATCGCGGGCCCCGTCTGCCTCGGTGGTTAGGGCGGCAAGCAGCCCTGAGGTCTCCCACCGCGTGGACCCGGCGGCCCTTCTTCTGGAGGCGGCGAAGAAGAACGCGCAGGAGGCACAGCAGGAGCGGGAGGAGGCGGCCCGCACAGAGGAGGAGGCCGCTGAGGTGGCACGGGCAAAGGCCAACGAGGCGTCCAAGGCACAAGCCGACGCAGCCGCCAAGGCACAGGCGGAAGCAGCCTCCAAGGCTCGGGTGCCACCGGCCTGCAGCATGCGGAGCCGCCGGTGCTGGAAGGCCCGGTGCTGACTGGGGAGGCCGAGGTCGACCAGTCAACGCCGGAATGAGGAGGGGGCTACTCGGCGAGCCGGCGCCGGAAGTGCCTCTGCGCACGCCGGCTGCTGCTGCGCAGGCCAACAAGCCTAAGGCGCCGGTGGTGCCACCGTCTGGCGGTGAGCTGGGGCTGGGCCAGGATGGCGCAAGCCATGTTCCTGCACATCAACGACCGACAATAGCAGTCTCGGCGCCGAGGGTGGTGGAGGTTGGGCCGCGAGCTCCTCGGCACCCAACGCCGGGGCCACTAGCACTGCCCCGCCGGACTGGGCGCCTGGTTACGGTGGGTGGTCGGGGCCGAGCGATGCGTGTTTCTCTCATACACGCACGCGCGTGGGTGCGAGGCATTGGGCTCTAACTGAACCCGAGTGAGGCGTTGGGCTCTAACTGAACCCAAGCGATTGCACAGCAGGCTACGCGTTACTGGACCAGAACGATCGATCGATCGCTGTTAATTGAACCCGATCGAACGATTCCTTCGCTACTGCTGCTAACTGAAGCCGATCGATGCTGCCTCTGCATGAACAGTGAGCGTTGCTGGGAGGCCTGGATGAACAGTTCCCGATGGGGGTGGCTGAACAGGACCCCGTGGTGTTGCCTCTGCATGAACAGGACTCCATTAGATCGAGCCGGTTGGGGCTGCATGAACAGGACCCCGTGGAGGGCTGCATGAATAGGACCACCCCGTGGAGGGCTGCGTGAACAGTAGACGGTGGAGGGCTGGATGAACAGTAGCCCGTGGAGGGGTGGGTGAATAGGAGCCCGTGGAGAGGGCTGGTTGAATAGTAGCCGGTGGAGTAGCGCGCGGTGGAGGCTGAACAGTCGCAGGTGGAGGCTGGAGAAGGTCAACGGTGGATGAACAGTAGCCCGTGGAGGCAGGAGGGGGTCGACGGTGGTGATGAACAGTATCCTGTGGAGTCCCGTTTTGCGGTACGCCACACCCCTCCCGATGAATAGGACCCCCGTTTCGACCGTAGCGCTCCAACACAAGTCCGCTTCCTCCGTTTTGCGGTACGCCACACCCCTCCCGATCAACAGGACCCCCGTTTCGACCGTAGCACTCCAACACAAGT
>LR738714.1:214587223-214601686 GCA_902687465.1 Secale cereale
GGGGGGGGGCGCCTGGGCCCCCCAGGCCTCCGCTGATGCCCCCCTTTGGCATATATTTATATCGTGTCCCGAAACCCTCGAGACGGGAACCCTTTTTCGCGATCTCATCTCTGTTCCGCCGGCGCCGCGCTTCCAAGATCGGGAGCACCAGGAGAACTCTTCCCGGCACCCTGCCGAAGGGGAGGATCACCACCGGGAGCTTCTCCACCACCATGGACGCCTCCCGGATGAGTTGTGAGTAGTCTCCCTTGGACCATGGGTCCATGACCAGTAGCTATGTGATGTTCTCCTCCCATTCTTGTGCTTCACTATTTAGTCCTCGTGAGCTGCCCTACATGATCGAGGCACATATGTAATCCTTATGCTGTTGCTAGGATGAGTTTGCTGGGATCCGATGGATTGTGAGATTATGTTCAGATTGTGTTTGAGTAATATATTTGATCTACCTCTTTTATATTTATGTTCGTAAGTAATTCTTGCAGGTTCTCCGTTGTTATTTATTGCTTTGGCCAAGTAGTAGGTAGTGACTCCAAGAGGGAACGTTATGCTTGATTGTGGGTTCATGCCCCTCGATGACTAGCTTGAGTGACAGAAACATGAGTCTAGGGGATGTGCTGTTGCCACAAGGGGGAAAACAACGGTGCTTGTGCCCGCGGGTGCAAGGATTGTTTACTTTATGCAAAGTTCTTATAATGCAGTTGTCTGTTGCTTTGAATTTACACTATGGGTGGGACTCGCAACTTAATACCAGCGAGATGTTCTGTATAGATATCTCAAGGTGGATGATTAGTAGTAGATGCCGATGGATTTCGATCTACTTGCCTTGGCGTACCGCCCATGCTTTGAACCTCTACCTTTCTTGTAACATAGTTAGCATTGGTTTGCGCACATAATTCTGTCAATTGCCCAGCTGTAATTCGTTTACCTCACATAGCTGTTTTATCGTCTTTTGGGAGAGAGACATTACTAGTGAACATCATGGGACCCCGGTCCATATTACCATCACTGATCACATCCGCTATTTACTTTCCGCTTTTTACTTACTATTGCAGCAATACCTATCACTATTATCACTTGCGTTTGATCCTTTGTAAACGACAAGGCCGGAGGGATTGACAACCTCTCTGTACTCGTTGGGAGCAAAGTTATTTGTATCTGTGTGCAGGTCCACGTTGATTGCTAATATCTGGCGCAGTTAGCAGTTGACACCTTCTTGTTGAAACTGGGAGTCTCAGGGGAAATCGATCCTTGGTATCTTTGCCAAGGGAAAACTTCCGCTACACTGCATCTCAAACCTTCCACTTAGGGTAACCAACGAGGGGCGAGAAGCCATCACTCCCCGATACACCTTCTGCCAGTGATGAACATCAGTGTACAACGGTAGTACAAGGAGGGGCCTTGAGACATTCAAATCTCTATTTTTGTGCAGATCAACTAAAATTAAGCACCCCGATTTGTAGAAACGCTTAAACATTAGTAATGAGACTAGTTGATGAAACATACATTAACAAAGAGAAGCACTTTCTTTATCTACATTGAAAATGAAATGATAGAGAGGACACTTGCTCTACTTTTAAGTTTTTAACTGTATTATTACTTCATTTTATTAGTGACACTAGGGTCGAGCAGGTGGCAAGCGAGGTGTACCGTGCGTCGCAAGGTCGGGGGTGCTTAGACTGGGATGTTGAAGCTGGCTCTTTCAGTCCCTATCTTCCCCCTGATGTTTCTGTGGTAGCATTTGGGTAGTAATCCAAACTTGGTCGAGCTGGTGCTGCGTCCCCCTACCTGCCTAGCTTATGTGGCAAACTTGTCTCCTGCTAGTACTCAGTCCATTTTAGTAGTAGTTGCATAACTACCCATTTACACTGAGATGTTGTCGGATAATGGTTCTCTATGGTTGGGTTTCTGTAATGAAATCGGAGGGAACCCCCTCTTTCTATATATATATATATATAAATAGTGGCACTAGCGGTGCCAAAACATTGCCTCAAATTAATAGTGCCACTAGATTAAGGTGCAAAATAATAACACTACTACTTTATCATGGCAGTGCCAAAACAGTAGCACAAGAGCAGGATCAACATGCAGGATCTTTGACAAAGGGTCAGACCAAAAAGGAACATGCCTCGTGATGGGAACCATATCTACAGTCAACGCCATCGTAGAAGGGATGACACTAGTCACCAAGATGGATGATTCAATTCATGGGACCTTTTGGTGCAGTTCACCTAAAATGAAGCAATGTCCCATGAGCTAGCTTCTTCTTCTTCTTTTTTTAAGAAAAGGGCTCCTGCCCCGGTTCCGTTTCCATCATAAAACGAAAAGAAGCAATTTATCTTATTGGGAAATTTAGCAGGACATGAAAAAAGTGCCATTGATTCATATTACTGGAGGCATTACATTGAAAACAACGATGGATTAACGTGTCCTTATTTTTAACAGTGTAACTGCTACATTTTACTAGTTGCATTACATAAGAGCGGCTCGGGGCAACAAACATTAGAAGAGGATATCTGGGTTGGTCCCATTTTTGTTCGGTATATAGCCACCTTATACTGTGTGAGGCTATCAAATCTAGTGCTGGACTTACTCTGTTGACTTGTCCCCCAGACCCCACTTTCTTTCCTTTTTCAACCAATAGATCGGGTTTATATTGAGTTTCTACTGCGTTCCCTTTATTTCCCTATTAGTCCTAAAGACCAGTTGGATAGCCAGCCTCTGCTACTTTTCGCCCCCATTATTTCCTCTTTCGACCAAGTCCTAGATTCAGGTAAGAAATCTTCCCCCACCCCCACCCCTTTCTTCCTTGTTTGAACCAAGTACTACTAGATTCGAGTGCATGAACTATTTTTACCCCTTAACAGTAAAAATTAGGTGGTTTTCGAATAGCCGATCGATCCTATCTACACGAGGGGGTCATAGAAATAGTAAAAGATACAAATGCAGCGACATCAGGAGCTCGGGAAGTAGAGCAAGGACAGTTTCGAAGGAACTTATACCTGAGGGTCGCCGGGATATCGCTAGGTGGGCGGCGGGAGGCCGGATCTGCCCACACTACGGCAACAAGGAAGAAGGGGTGGGAGGCCCTCCCTCGCCAGCGATGCTTGGGAGAGAACGACAAGGCACGCTGATTGGGACGCGCCGGCAGTGGGTAAGAGCCGTCGCCGAGGACGACCGCGTGATCATTGCACCTTCTCACCTTCCCCGGCGGAGAGGATCCGGTTGGATCTGTGACCAGCGGTGAGTAGAGAGAGAGAGAGAGAGTGTGGCCACCGCTGTCGTGTTTAGATCTGGAGAGGACGAGACAGTGTGAAGAGAGCAAGACTAGCAAGCTGGCGCGAAGGCTCCTGCCTATACAGTCGAGTACTAGTTTTCTTTTCTCTACCGACCGGAGCCGGCTTGACCTCGGCAATGACTATCGAGAAGTCTTCATGCACGTGCCTCGGAGGTGCAGTTGTCGTCATTTTGATCCGAAGCACCGGATTATAACATATAACATGAAAAAATGCCACATGACAAGAAATCGTAACCTCACTGCCCAAAGGAGACAAGATGAATCCCGTCGGACAAACTAGATGAGGATCAAAGCTCAAATTAAAGATAAACTCGTAGAAAAGGGGTCCGTCGATAGATGTCCTAATTAACATAGCCGGCTTGGCCTAGATGGCAGCCGAGTAGTCTTTGTGCATGTGCCCCCAATGACTAGCCCAACTCAATTGTCGCTGTTTAACCCTCGCAGTGATCCGAAGCACATGACACCTAATTTTGCGAGATGACAAGAAACCTTTCATTAGATTTCTCACCAGAACTATAGCCCTATACAACACAGCCTGCACGATATGTAGACGATAGCCAATCGAGGCGTGTCTGCTGGAGTCTGGTCACATGCATGGACGAACAGATCCTCCGTGTCTTGCAGGGATCGTCCAGGTACCAACGTATGTACTTCTGTTAACTCACCCAACTTGCGGGGCCGGGGAGTGTGCCTATGGTTGGTTCTCAATTGCGGTGCCACATGTGTGTGCAAACGCAATATGACGCGCATTCCATTCGGAGAGCGGCGTGCCAGACCGACCGGCCGTCTGGGGTGCGACGCGAATGCGACGGGCGTGTTGTACACTCCGTACATGTGTACCGACAATTTCTTGAGGCTTTGCTCCATGGCGCAATCCATGGATACAAAATTAGTATACTATACTGTTTACAAGTCGAGGATGGGGCTTTTCCCGCGTGGTAGGCGGGGCAGTTCCGCCTAGTCGGTTCGACAGAGACGTGAGAAGATGAGGGAGTAGGCTGCTGCAAACGTAGGGCTGTGTGATTTGACAGTGAGTTACTGCTAGATAGGTGGGGCCCGGTGATTTGACTTGCCATTATTATTTTAACTGCCAAGCCAGATTCTTGACCACCTCCATACAGGTGCCTCTCCCGATGCTCCACCATGTAGAGGCTGGCTCTTGCTTAAGTGCCCACTCCTCCACTTTTTCCTTGCCTCTTTCCCCCACATATGCAAACCCTAAACCCTAAACCCCACATATGAAAAAATGCCATGTAAAGCGGGCTTATAGCCCACTATTGTACTTGATCCTACAGGTGCTAAGCCTTCCACATAGGCATAAAGTCTGATGTGCCAAGTTTATTAAGAAGAGAGAGACTAGCTTGGTGACCCCAGGAAGAAACGGTGATAAGCATGTGCACCTATATGAAGCAAACTTAGCAACCAAAAACTAAGCACATATGCATTGGGGACTTGAGTTGCTAAGCCATTTAATGCCCATAGTACCTCATCTAAGCACCATTTGATTGGAAGAGGTCACTCCTTGGCAAATGCAATAAATACTACGAAGAAAGAGATAGAGAGAAGTAAACAAAAAATACTCTTATAGCCAACCCTATAGCTAACCTTGATGACCATGTATGACATGCCAACATCAGATAGCTTAACGCACCGTGTTAAATCTCCAACGGCGCGACCGCGCGAGTGAGGCGATGGTCGTGGTAGGCGCGACCATGATATGGGCTTCTAGCAGCCCTTGGATCTGAGATCGAACGGTCGCATGCTAAGTTGCTGAAAATTTGCAGAATAACCCTCCAGGATAGGATATTCACCCATAGATCTAGAATCACGCCATGCAACCGTTCGATCACAGATCCAAGGGCTCTTGGAAGCCCGTATTATGGGAGAATGGAAATCTTCGTATCACCTGTAATTTTCCCGACGCTTGACATGACATCGAAAGCCATTTAATAGGGCATCGAGTAGACATGAGATCTAATTGGGCCCCCATAGTACCTTGCATGAATCTATTTATCCACCAGGCAAGCCACTACCCTGCCATTCGCACCGCCCCCCACTCGACATTTTTACAATCAATAAACCGCTCCTAGTCGTCCCGTCCTTTCACATTACGGCAGTTCCACTAATCCTAACCCTGCTCCCAAATCTATGGCGTCCCGAATCTCCATGATCGGTGGTGAGTACAAAGTTAGAACCATCACCGGCGATGAGTTCGACGTCATCTACACCCGTTCTTCCGCAACGGTGAAAGAATGCCTTACTCGCTTCAAACGCATGTTTGAAAACTCAAATGATGAGTGGGTCACTGGGCTAGATGTTGAGTACACCACAGTCATGGGAAGCGAAAAGAAACTAAAGGAGGCAGAGAAGAAGAAAACCGCCGTGATCCAGGTTTATGTGCATGACTTATGCTTGGTCTACCACATATGCCATGCCGACGTTGAGTGCGTGGAATTTAAGAACTTCCTCAAGGGCGGCCGAGTCAAATTCGTTACCGTAGACTTTAGGAACGACAAAGAAATCCTGGGTCGGATAGGCCTCATTGTAGGCCAGCCCTTCGATCTCCAGAAGGAGCGCCCGGTGTCCTCCTCTCAGCCTTCAATGCTGATCCTGGCAGGAGCCATGCTTCATCCTATGTACGGTGAATTGAAGAAACCTCAGCACACGTTTCATCGTGCATGGCAGTGGACTGTACTAGATATAGACCACATCCACTATGCTGCAATGGATGGCTACCTTTGTTTCAATATCTACAAGGGTTGGATGAAGAGCAAGAGCCAAGTGTGCGGTTCAAGCAAAGAAGTATCGCCCAAGAGGAAGAGGGACAAGGACGGAGTCGAGGACGTGGATGAGGACTCCGAGTAAGGTGGCAGTATCGTTGCTCATGGTGGTTCTAATGCAGTGTCTACCAGATTAGTTGCTTAGTTTAATTTCTGGTGTGCTTAGTTTTATTTGAGGGGTGTGTTGTGCTGAGCCCCCAGCAGAACTATGTTATGTTTCTTCTCGTTATATTTCGTACATTTCATCTTTTAGTTGGTATAGTACTACCACTCATTTCTTGACATTATATACGTACAATATATATATATATATATATATGGCCAACATCATATAGTCAGCAGTTTAGTTGTTAAAGAATTTCAGGGTGCTTAGTTTTGTCAAAGAATTCCAGGGTGCTTAGTTCTATTTGAGGGGTGTGTTGTGCTGGACACCATTAACTTATCATTGTGAGAATCTGCATATTTTTGTCATGTAACATGGTCAACGGGTTTGAGGTGAAAATAACAATGTCTAATGGCATTTCTGAGCAAACATCTAACTTAATGATGGCATTTTTAGATATCTAATTGCATTTTTGAGCAGGCATCTCATGGATCGATGGCATTTTTTGAGTAGTTGTAACTTCTAATGGCAAAACTGACTAGTGATACACAACTAGTGGCATAAATAATAAGAACCCAAGAATTAAGTAGGGCTAATTTCTTTATTTCTTTATACCTTTGTGTGCGAAATAATATACACTGCCTCCCGCCAAATTTTGTTTACAGAGGCAACATAGAACTATATGAGTGACCTATTAAATTTGGAATTATTCCGGGTTCGTTTGGCCATTTTTATACATTAGTTGAGTTTCTGGTCATTTAATGTGCACAATTCAAATTTGAACTACAAGCACATGCTCCCGTGCACCAAAGTTGATTGAAAAATCACATGTGTGTCCTCGGGTGAATTTCTAGGTCCCATGCAAGAAATGGGAATGAAATTCAAACATCTGGGCATCGTGGTTCGGCCGAGAACATTGAGAAGCTTGGTTTTAAAATTCTTGTAAATCCAAAACACGCCTGAAAATCATGAAACTTGGCATGGTGTCATGTCATGGTACTACCATGTTGTGCTAAAAAAATTGTAGAATAGAAACAAGTTTTGGTATAAGTTTCTTGCAAACTGGAGCTTCTCTCAAGAAGGCTTGTGGTTCTGAGAGGGAACATGTCACCTTTGTGTGCATAATTCAAATTTTAAATACAAGCACATGCTCCAGTGCACCAAAGCTGGTTAAAAAATCACATGTGTGTCCTCGAGAAAATTTCTAGGTCCCATGCCAGAAATGGGAATGAAATTCAAACATCTGGGCATCATGGCTCGGTTGGAAACGTTGATAAACTTGGTTTTTTAATTCCAGTAAATCCGAAACACACATGAAAATCATGAAACTTGGCTTGGTGCCATGACATGGCACCAACATGCTATGGTAATTTTGCTGTCCGATTTGCGAAGGCACACACATTAACAATCAACAAAGTCATTTTGGAACAAGTGCTGTCACGTTACAATAGGAAACACAAGTATTATTGAAACCGTGGGCGTTCTATTTACCATTTACTGGCTGCCACGCGTACCCTTTTTTTATTAGCTAGGAGGCGTCGTGCAGGGTAGCTATTTGAGTACAGGAGACGTGCGATCAGACCCCTGCGCGTGCTTATCGGGAGGAGAGCCCTTTGAGCTCCATCTGCCGTCCACCTCTCTCCCAAGGTCTCCATTAATGGCGCCCAAGCATCTATTTAATGGCGTGGCAATGTCTCACACGATTGAGATTTAAGAGAGAAAAAGGAAAATCTGAAAAGAAAATTTTGCATGGATCTTGATGTAAGATCCGTCGGACCTATATAGCATCTACTACGACTTATAGCAAGACTGATGAATATATATAAGGACGGCGAGAGTGGATAATAATTGTCTTACATAATTCGGAAGATAATTAGAAAAGCCACATGCGGCTACACCCGAAATACACAAGGGCAAAAGAAGAAGGAAGACGCATACATCGATCTGGCTCGCTGATCTCTACTTTCTTTATGCGCTGCATGTCGCGGAGACTAGTTCTCGCGGCGGGTGATGATCTCTTTCATCAGTATCATGTCCTTAATACACTGCTTGGTAGCAACCATGGATTCCTCCACCAGCCTGTTGCGCTCGATGCGGAGCATGGCATTCTCATCCATAAGTTTCTTGATGATGACGCCCGTCCTCTTCAACACGGCAGCGGTGTCCTCCTCCTGCTTCGCCCTTCCGGCGATCTTCTCCCTCCGCAGGTCATGCTCGCCCCGGAGCTTCGCATTGCTCTCCCCCAGTTGTCGGATGACGCCGGTAGCCTCGTCCTACATCCTCGCCCAGCCGCAGATCTGATCCATTTGGCTACGGACTATCGCATGCATGCGCGTGTAAGAGTCCTCGCCTGCCCGCGAGAAATTTTCCCAGGCCGCCGCGGCGCGGCGGGACATCCCTGCTGCTTTGGCGGCGCGGCGGGACATCTTTGCTGATTCCGCGGCGTGGCCGGACCAGTCTGCTACATCGACGGTGCGGCGGGACCTCCGTGTTGCTTCGGCGGCGCGGCGGGACCTCTGTGCTGCTACGGCTGCGCGGCTAGACATGTCGGCTGCTTTCGCGGCGAGGCGGGACATCTCTCGTGCTTCCTCTTCCATGCTCACCTCTCCCTGGTGGAAATCTCTCGACCCAGAACTCACGCTGGCTATGACTTGATTGACTTTGATTGGTTTTTGTGGATGAGTAGTTGAGGAGGAATGTGCAGTCATCTTATAACCGAGTACTACTAATACGCTCCTAAGTGGGAAACCGTTTAGGTTGTGATCGGTGTGAATAGGTTTGCAATTAAATATAGCGTGGTAGTAGTAGTAATTTGGAATGTGACGAGAGGCTCTCAAAATTTATTAAAAGACTACAGGGCGGGGTAGTCTAGCTTGGTCCTTTTCACGAGAGGCGAGGGGCCTTTGTGATTTGACAGCTCATTACTGCTGGAAGTCGGGGCCTTGTGATTTGACTGCTCGTATAAATGTGCCGATGACCTGAGGTTGAGCAAAGAACCATGCGGTATACTCAAGTTTTCTAGTGGAGTACGACGGAGGAGCACGAAACACGGCAGCCCAGTGCCATATCCTCTACTCTCTACTCTTATTATATATTACTAGCAAGAGACATTGTTCTACTGGCGATAAAGAATGATCTAATTTGCTAGTCATCTCATTTTTAGCATTGTTCTATTCATGCCTTGCAGAGAAGGTGACACGTGCGGCGAAACACCTGAAGCAAAATAAGAAACACAGGAGCAAAGGAAGAAGGAGGATTATCACCCCAAAAAAAGAAGGAAGACACACACAATTCTGGGGCGCTGCTCTCACAAAATGAAGGGTTGCTGGCCGCGGAGTCGTAACTACTACTTCATCGCCTCCACAACCTCCATCTCCTTGCGTGTCTCCTCCGTCATCTTCATCATTGTGTCCATGACGCGGGATTTCGCGACGCGAGCCTTCATCATCTGTTCCACGGCCGCATTACGTACCTTGACAGCAGCCGGGTGCTCGATGCGTAGCTTCACCAACTCCTCCTTCTGTTCGATTACGAGGGCCTGCAACATCTTCATCGAGGAACTACTATTCTCATGGAGCTTCTTCCAGCCGGCGTTCTCCTCCTTCAGCAGGCCGAGCTCGTGGCAGAGCTTCGCATTGTCATCCTGAAGTTGTAGGATTTCGCTGGTCGCCTTCTTCTCCGAGGCAATGCTCTTCTTCAGCAGCATCACCAAGCCGGTGGTCAACTCCCCCTGGTCATTGAGCTCAGCGGGCATGTTGTCGAGGCTCTCCTTCAGCAGCTCCACCAAGTCGTGGATGATCTTCTTCTGCTTATTGAGGTGCTTATTGAGTTGATCGGGCATGCCGCCGAGGGAGAAAGACTCCAGCGCCGCCAGCTCGGCATGTTCGCCTCTACGTCTAGGGCGCTCCTGGGGAGCCATCGCCCGCCCGTGAGAGATCTTTTGAGGTCTCTGCGTGCCGGCGAGCCCTCTCTTTTTTTCCGCAGCCATGGTTGCCGCTCGCTTGTTACGAGTAGTTCTCGACCTAGAGTTCTACACACCGGCCATGGCAAGGACGGACGAAGAAGGAGGACTTATGAGGAGGAAGGTAGAGTAATTTTCGGTTAGGTAGTTCCTATTTTTATAACCTAATTACTAGCATTAGTACTAAAACCGGCATGAACACATTTAGGTTTGGTACATAATGGTAGGTGTGAGCAGGCTTGCACTTAATTGTAGCACTAGTACTTTCGAATGTGATGGGAATAAGGTAAAGATTAATTGATGGTTTTTGTTTTCAATGCCCGAAATGGCTCCCGATGAGTTTAGTGGAACATAAATTTCAAGTAGACTACACTGCTCAGATGCGTAAATATTATGTTACTGTCAAAAATTGGCAGAAAATACGAAGGAGACCAATGGAAGTACTACTAGCAACACATGATTTAACTACTCGCATGCACGCAGTGGAGTGGTAATGTCTTTCTTCTGCCCTCACGTCCACTCAATTTGCATGCGCTGTATTAATTGACCATCAATGAAGTGAAGGACTTTACACGCGTCAAATTATCACATGGGGTGGATCTTGGTACAAAATTGCGTCCGCCTGTGTACCCGCATGTGCGCGTGAGGGAATGAGTGCGTGCGTGGCGTGCGTGCACATCTTCGCATCGTGCATGTACCACTAGTGCTGCTCAGGGAGGACGAGTAGATTCTTCTGGTACCAGCAGCACGTCACTATGATCAATCCACACAAGGATGTCGCGACAACGCCTCCACATGTGATACGTGGCTTCATGAACTGTAAGAGAGACACTGTGTAGCGTGCCATTGTATTTTGCACATACTCGAAGTACTAGTAAGGTACACGTGCATTGCACGCGTCAGATTTTGCAACCAAATTACGACTAAATACCACACAGTAGCATGTAAGCTCTGATTCATATGTGCTTGATGTAAACCTTCGTTTAATTCTTATAGTTCATATCATTCAAAATCAATTAGTTTTTATAAAAAATCTAGGGCCTCTATGATTCGTAGGATTTCCAAAATGCGGGAATAAGAAGAACATGGGATTAGAGTGGAATGTCATCTTGAATCCTACATGATGGTACGAGTGTTTGATTGTGCATAGAAAAAACGCAGAATTCTTTCAAAGAGGTTTGAGTGGATGGGATGTTTTCCTATGAAATCTAGTGCAAATGATTCATATGTAAAAATTCCTATAGTTTACAATCCTACGAATTAAACAACCAAGATAGGAAAAAATCCTAAGGATTAGTATCCTCCAAAATACCTTCGAGAATCCTTTGAATCAAAGAAGCCCTTAATCTATTTCATGATTCATGGAATTGTGCGTTGTAAAGCATAAAGTAAAAACAAATAATGGCAGTTCAACTAGAAAAAAGTTTGGGCAGTTATGATATGGAAGATTCTAGAACAAAGGAGAACCACTGTTGTTTTGAGATTTGTGCATTATGCTTAAGTTCAACCTTGTAGTCTGCTATATTGTACGTGTGGCAAAATTCGGTGGGGGGCTAGAAGATGGTGCGAGGGGCCGAGTGGAGGGAGACTATGAAGGAGTGCACAACTGCAATATCAATATTTAGAGAGAGGGGGCGAGAACATGCGCTATTGCGCGCAGTGGCGGATCCATGAAAAATGTCCCATGAGCTAGGAGGCCAAGCATTGCTAATCCTTTACGAGGAGGGCCAATTCATTAACTTAAACCATTTTTACCAGCAATTGTATAATGATCACATTCATATTAGCCTCGATATATAGTGATGTTAGGGGGGTAGGGCCCTTGCTGCCCCTGTATTCGCCATTGTGCGCGCGTCTGAGAGATGAAGCGGAAGGCATGGATGATGATAGGGGGGCGTCTGATATATAATTAATGATGGTGTATTAGCTATATATGTAATCATATATAGAGAGGTATATATTGATCGATGTGGACGTGGGAAAGAAGGTGATACCTCACTAGATATATAGATTTATCTGTTTATGTGGAAAACTATGAAAGACCTAGCTACACAAACACACACATAGAGGAACATCGATCGTTGCACATGCATGTGAAAGATAAAGAATGCCCGATATGATGGAGAGGGGGATGTGTGTGTGTGTGCCTTCATGGAAGACCGACCTGAAGAAAAAGATTGCATGTGTGCGATGGATAATGCCGACTCGTAGTGTGTGTGCATGCATGCACGTGAGAAAGTTAGTGGTACAATTATAAAGAGAAGGCTAATGTGTGGGTGTAAAAGACTAGGTGAGGTCATAATAAATGTAAAGTTGAATTCAAATATTTGAATAAGAGATCATGATGTTTGAAACCGATACATGCATGAATATAACGGAGATCTGCGCGGTGTGGTTTGGAAACGAGCATGTTGCAATGTATACACATTGAACAAGGTCAGATTGGTTTGAATCTGATATACCGATGTGCATCTATACCCCTATATATATATATATATATATATATATATATATATATATATATATATATATATATATATATATATATATATATATATATAGTGTGCAGATAACTTTAACTTTGAAATATGGTCGTTGGATGAGGCCAATCCGATGGTGCAGAGCTGGCAAATATGAGCACTACTGGCCGTTGGATATCACCTAGATTCCACCAGATTTTGCCACATGTACAATCTAGAAGACTCTATGGTTGAACTTAAGCATAATGCACAAATCTCAAAACACAAGCATTTCTTCTTTGTTCTAGAATCTTCCGTATCAGAATTGCCCAAATGTTTTTCTACATGATTTGTTTTTACTTTATGCCTTACAATGCACATTCCATGAATCTTAAAATAGATTAGCTTTCTTATAAAAACTAGATGATTTTGAATGAAATGAACTATAAGAATTAAACGATCATCTACATCATGCATATATGACTCAAAGCTTACATGCTATAATGTGGTATTTATTCATAATTTGGTTGCCAAATCTCATGCGTGCAATGTACGTGTACCTTACTAGTCTAAATGGTGTCTGTGTGTGTGTTGTGCATGTTAAACACATTGTACATAGTATATCATACTAGTCTAAATTGTCTTTTTTTTGGTACACGTTAAGCTTGTTCTCCCGAAATTTCAAGCCGCGCCTTTTTATGCCGAAATTTCAAGCTAGCGTCTCTGTCTATTGTGCTGGGAAACTCCCGCCTCTTCAACCTGCGCCTTGTTAGCCCGAAATATTTAAGATATATCTTTGTCTCGTTGTGCTCCAACAACTCCCTCCATCTCAACCCGCGCCTTGTTATTCCAAATTTCAACGCGCGCGAAAACTCCCACCTCCTATGAAATCTCGACACGTGAAATGCCCGTGATACCCCTGAACCAAAAAGAACCGCCTCAAATCGGTGGGGGTACTTTCGTAACTTACCGCACATTTCAGACAAGCGCGTCCCTAAGCCATGGTTCCCCACTCCCATCCCATTCGACCACCCATTCGTACACCGAGGCCGGCAAAACCCATGAAGCCCCACACCCTCCTCCGTCCACCACCCAGCCGGAGCCTCTTCCCCGACGACATCATCCACAGCAACACCTTGACGTCCCTCATCCACCGTACCAGATGAGGATCCGTTGTCGATCTGGTCGTCCTGCCGGTTCAGCCACCCCGTCCTCCGCCTCCAAGGAGCTGCCCCGACGTTCCCCACATCTTTCGCGCCACCTCCATTCCCACACCGCCGTCTTCACCTGCACCACCGGAAGAGCATCATCATCATCATTTCCTCGGATGAAGCGGCGGCCTAATCGGCACCAACAAAGAGGTTGTACATTAATCGCCGCATTTTCTTCTTGATTCGATCTCACGGTGCTGCCGGCACTCAGTCCTGAGCCGACACGGCGTGGCTCCATCGACAGCGGCGTTGCCGGCAACTTCCTCCACGGCGTCACTCCTTCTGCAGCGACGTCCACATCAGTAGGAGCTGCTGCTGCTTTAGCTCTCACTCGCGCTGCTGCTCTACTCTTGCTCTCGGTACCCTGCCTGGTCTGCTCTTGCTCTTGCTCTTGCTCGCATTGTTGTTCTCGCTCTTGCTCTTGCTTGCGATGCTGCTCCGATTTAGCTACACTTCAGTCGATTGAATCGACTTTTGGGTCAGTCGATTTTCAGGGGGTGGGTGGATCGCCGGAGTTAAGGAAGAACCAGCCGCAGCGGGGAGGGGGGCTCGCTGGAGAGGTACCCCACTATTTATCTTAGGGTTCAGCGTGGGGGCGGTGGTCGCCCGCGGTGGTGGGGCGGTGGTGTGGTGATCGCCGGAGAAAAAGCTTCG
>LR738714.1:214601745-214639444 GCA_902687465.1 Secale cereale
TGTTTTTCGGGTGGGCGGGGCGGTGGGGGGCGGCTATTTGGCAGGTGCTGGCTGGCGGCTCAGGGGGGTGGATGTTGAAGATGAACTGCAGGCCCTTGATTTCATATCCAACGGCTGCAAAATCGACTTACGAGAGATGAAATGGTCATTCGACTGACGTGTAGGCTCACCTCTAGTGCGTTCAGTTTTGATAGTAAAATTCAGTTTCGACAGCAAAATTCAGTTTCGACAGTTCAGTTCAGTTTCGACAGCAAAATTCAGTTTCGACAGCAAAATTCAATTTCGACAGTTAAGTACAGTTTCGACAGTTAAATTCAGTTTCGACGGCAAAATTCAGTTTCGGCAGTTATGTTCAGTTTCGATAGTTAAATTCAGTTTCGACAGTTAAGTTCATAGATGAGCGGCTGATGTATACATCTAGCACTTTGTGGTTATGTATTTTACGTCATATATTGCAGATGCTATTAGAATTCCACTCGGGTTAACGCTGTCTCTCTTGTCCTGCTTCAGCCTCGGCGTCGTACAACTCACCGGAGATGCTCCAACGACGAAACCCTCCATCACAGTTGAGTAGTACCTCGGGCTCCATCTCCAGACGCCTATTATCTTCTTCCCCTCCTCCGACAACCAAGTCAGCCGGAGCATCCTCACCGGCCAACCAAATCACGCTAAGAACGACATGGCTTTGCCAAAGAGGTTGTACACTTCTTGTGGTTTGACTTAATCTCACCATGCTTCTTTGCATCTTGTGATCTTCCAATTCTTGTAAACCAAACACCCAGATTGGCAGACATCCCGTGTTTTTAAATTCTCTGTTTTGCACGTGCATTCCTATCCTATTCCTGTCTATTTCCTATCCCTGCATTGTTAGAATCCTCAAATTCAAACAAGACCTTACACAATTACTTCTGTTACAGATATGTGTCAAGGAAAAACTTGTGTGGTTTGTCCTGCTCCTGCGGTGTTGTGTTCCACCCCAGCTCAGCTGCTCCAACGATGGAAGGGTTCACCATAGTAGGGACCCGCTCTCCAGACTGTCTTTCGCCGCCTTTGATCTTCTTCCCTGCCGCCGGCGGCCACGACAACTTCATTACCATCATCAACTGAGCAGATGACCTTGAGGACTACACGGGTCCGCAAGAGAGGTCACACTCTTCCGTGTCTTCTTACGTTATGCATCGCTTAATATGATGACATGCTACTTTATCGTCGTGTTCACCTATTAGACTCCAACTCAGGTCCAAACTTATGCTGAAACTTGAGTTTTTAAATGGTTGTGGGGTACATATTGGGCCAGCAATCAGTACTATCTGTCTACTATCTGGTTAATCTCGAGTGTCTAGTATGAGTTTCATGTTGGGTGCAAACAAACATTAAAGGAGCCATTATCTGTATTTTTTAACTAAAGCTATTATCTTCCTGCTATCATTGGTTTTGGGTCTATCCACAGTTTGTTGTCTTCACTCTGGATTTGTGCATGCACTCCTTAGATAATCTCACTATGTTTTATTCCTATGCATGTCAGTTATTGTACACAATGGAACTAAACATGTAGAGAAAAAGAGACGAGCCTTGCGTGGCAATAAAATTTCATGCAGACGTCGCTCCATGGTGGGCGCAAAGGCAGCCCCCCTCCACCCATTTTGGATCGTAATCAAGAGGAAGATAACTCCTTAGTTGAGGATTCAGAGACAAATGACCAGTCCTATTCCCCCCCCCGAGGTGCATGCTCTAACTTGGCAGGGTTAGGTTGCTCATATCGTGTGTATGGTATCTTGCATTGCTATGTCATTTGCTTAGTTTAGACATGATTTGTGTGAATGCCACCTGTTTAGTGTCTAATTACCATATATGTGAATTATGCAATGCCATCTTTTTGCAAGACATTATATATGTGAATTATGCAATGCTATCTTCTTGCAAGGCATTATATATTTGAATTATGAAATGCCATGCAATTTAGCCAAGTGTCATATTTGTGAATTATATCATGCTGTCCTTTTTTTGTATTTCTCATCGCTTTTGTCGACAATGTTCGCTTATTCAACTGCTCTTCCTGTGCATCGGCCATTTGAATTGGAGATGGAGAAATCTGGAGTGACAACAAGGTCTTCAGAGCATACAATGCTACCTGGTGAAGCAGATATGTTGCTGGTTACAGATAGCTCTTCAGAGGAGGATTCCGAGGCAGATGACCAGTCCTATTATCCCCCTGAGGTGTATGCTCAAACTTGGCAGGGTTATATCACTCATATCATGCATATGTTGTATTGCAATGCTTAGTTTTTACATCATATACACGATATTGAATGCCATCTCCTTAGTTGACACATCATATATGCGACTGCCCTCTGCTCACTTCCTTAGGATATAAATCATATATTTGAATTATATCTTGCCATGATGTTTACATAGACAACATGTATCTGAATTATGGCATGCCAACCCATTTTCTGAAGACATAATATAGTTATACCATCTCATCCTGTTCACATAGTCATCATATTTTGAATTATGTCATTCTATCAGTGAATTATCATGCCATCATGTTTCCATCCACGTCATGTTTGTGATTTATGGCATGCCAACCACTTTAATAGACACATCATATAGTTATATCATGTCATGCTGTTTACATAGACATCATATTTTGAAGTATATCATTCTATCCTGTTTAGTTAGCCATCATACATGTGAAATTGTGTCATGCTATCTTGTTTAATTAGCCATCATATATTTGAAATTATGTCCTGCTATTTTGTTTGGTTAGACAACATAAATGTGAATTATTTCATCCCCTGTTTTCTTCCCTACTATCCATTGCACCTGTCTATCTTACAATGTGTGTACATTTATTACTTTTCTTGTTTATCAGCCATTTCAATTGGAGGGGGTGATGGCAGTATCTGTGGGAGTAAAAACACGGTCTTCAGAAAAGATCGTGCTACCTGTCGATGGAGATAGAACCACGGTTGTACTTGCCCAAGAACCAGGCCCACCACGCATAACCCAGACTCACGCAGATTGTACCCCTACCCAGTTGGACAGAGAACCAGCTACACCCCTTCTAACCACAACCCCAGCAGATAGTAACTGTCAGGACCCCGATCCTAAATCACACCGATCTAGCTATAACACGTCATATCACTTTGCGGCCTCACGCACGGTAACCCCACGGGTGCCACCTTACCTGGCCCGGGACCGTTTGCGCATTTTGGCACACGTATATGACAGTGTCGCTAGCTTCCATATGACCGAGAACCCGGGCCGACATGGCTAGTTATAATCCAAAAGTGGCACTAAATTACAGAGACATGCATCCATGACCCAGCAACGAACGTGTCGGTCATCAACGTATGAACCCAAGTCGTAGCAAGCTACATGGACTTAAAGGAACAACGCGTGACATTTCCCCTAAGGGACAGACACAGGAACGAAGAAGGACACATGCCGGCCAGCCTATGTGTTCCGAGCAGTAGCAAGCTACCAAGGCTCATTGGAATCACTAGGAGGCATTTCCCTGTAAGATAGGCTACCAAAGGAAAACAACTAGGTGTCGGATCCCACACATACCAAGCATTTCAATCATACACGCAATATGCTCAATATGTGCAAATACAACATTGCATCACAACAGAACTCTATGACTCAAAGTATTTTATTTAAAAGGCTCCAAGAGCCATACATAACATAGTCATACAGGTAGGGGTCACATGACCCAACACTCAAGTCATACAGTCATACAAGCACAAGCGGAAGCTACATGTCTGAGTACAGACAACTTAGAAAATAAACAGGCTTGGTGTAGCCTGACTATCTACAAGGCCCTTCACAAGCTCCAGATCACCGTCTGGGTGTCAAGCTACTCGTCGATGTCAACGTCTATGTAGAACCCATCAGCAGGGGCAGGGTTCTCCTCTGCAACAGTTATTAAGCAAACATGAGTACAAAGGTACTCAGCAAGTCTTACCACAGAACCTATCATACATGCAACATTATCAAAGGGGGTAGTGGAGTTTATAGCAGAATGCCAGCTTTGACCTTGGCTAACCTATACTACAACTCTCAACAGATTGCAAGATGTTATTACGAACACGAGTCCACTAATCACCACATCAATACACTACCGAGGATCCTCTTCCGTCATCCTACGGAAGGGCCATCCACGGCACTCACGCTTATCTTGAGGCTTTTAGTAGAATCCATCAACTTGTCTATGAACTGTAAGAGTAACCAAGTAGTTCGTACCGCGTACAACGGCTATTCGAATAGTTTGATAACCCTGCAGGGGTGTACCTCTTCACACACGCTTCCACCACTTATCGCCGTTTACTCGGCGTGTACTCGGCAACCTTCAAGCGGAAGCCCAGCGAGGGTGTCGGCCACGACCTGACTAACTACTCAAGTCTCTCGTCCAGGTTTATCGCCTATTTGGGTTCCATCCGTGGGGAGATCCGGCCGGGGTGTCGCTCACGGCCCCAAACGATGTGTACAGGGTTTCCGAGTCACCAAACGGGCAACCGGTACACCGTGCCACGTACCTGTCGCATCACAACCCACCCCGAGGGTCAGCGTTGTGCACGACCTCCAGTAAGCTATAAACACCAGAAACTAGTTGCAACTCCTGGACAGAGATCAAGGGTAATTAATAAGTCGAGAGGGTCCATTGGTTTCGGGCCCAATGCATGGTAGTAACTGCAACTTGAACCACACATACAGATCTCGGGTCCTATGTACGGTTCCAATGAAACAACCCACCACGTACTCCTACATGGCCTTTCATCGATACCTTTACCAAAAGTATTCCACACTTCCTTCTCTTTATCGAAAGATTGTTTCACTCTGATTCATCACCCAGATGAATCAGACCAGACACAACTCTAAGCATAGCAGGCAACATAACAAAATAGCATGGTGGATCACACATCACATGGCTCAATCAACTCCTACACATGCTAGTGGGTTTCAACTATTTACTGTGGCAATGACAGGTCATGCAAGGGAATAGGGTTCAACTACCGCAGCAAGTAGCAGTTCACGCGCTGTTGCCTTAATGCAGTAAAAGAGAGCAGGGGCGAGAAGATTGGGTTGTATCGGAATGATCAATGATTGCTTGCCTGACAAGGTAGTTTTCGGGTACTGCTCTTCAACTGGATACGCAGCAGTATCCTCGGGAGCAGGACCTAACACAGGAAATACCGACGATACAATCATTAACAAACAAATGCAACAATATGATGCATGTTTATGACATGGCAAGATGCATGTGTGTTGGCTAATGCAACTAAGACCAGAGGGGTTTGAACCTATTTGAATCAAGGATTCAAATTGAAGTTCAAACTATTATTTAAATAAGTGCATTATCATGTTTTTGACATAAACAGCAAGTTAACTTGTTCACACATGCATGAAACCAGTGCCATTAGATAGATTGGATTTTTCTGATCATTTTTCATATATAAATCTTTTCCATCTGAGTTATGGTTGATTTTATATGATTTTTAGAAGTTTTGGGTATTTTCTGGAATTTCCTGAATTAAATTAAATCTAAAAATCCCAGAAAAACCTTTACTGCGTCAGCATGACATCATGCTGACGTCAGCCAGTCAACAGGGCCAGTCCAGGTCAAACCTGACTGGTGGGTCCCTCATGTTAGTGTCTTAGGGGCTAATCCCGGTCATAACCAGGGTTGACTGGGTTTGACTAACAGCGGGGCCCCACTGTCAGTGACTGGGGTGACTAAACTAATTACTGTTAACTCCTAATCATCGAGCCACGTCAGCCCGCCGGAGTTGGCCGGCGGCGACCATTGCGCACGGCGGTGACTCGTCGGAATCCCTATTCCGGCATCCATTTGCCGCGCGGATGGGCTCGGTGTGCTCCTGGTGATGTACCGCATCCAGCGGTGCCACTGGTTGGACGAGGGGTCGCCAGAGTCGACGGCGACGAGCTCGTCCGTGGCGGTGCTCGCACGGGGTTGGTCGGGATGGTGTTGTAGTGCACGGGAGGAGGAGCTGAAGCTCGCACTAGCTTGCTGGTGACCTACTGAAGCTAACGGCGTGCTCGGCCGCGAGGTACGGTGCCTATAGCCACGGCGGGGAGTTGGCCGGCGGCGGTGATCGTCGGTGAGCAAAGGGGGCGGCGGCTACAAGGCCTAAACGAGTCCGTGGAGAGGGGGGTTCGAAGCGTGAGCTCACAGCGGTCGCAGAGGGCGTCGAAGTGAGCTCGGGGACGGTCGGACGACGGCGTACGGGCGGCGGCGATCTCCGGTGCCGGAGGTTGAAGACGACGGCGAGGGGGGCGTTGCGGAGCTCCTGGCGTCGTGTACGTCGGTGGGGAGCTTCGGGGCGACGAGGCGGAGCTAGTGGTGCTTCTGGGAGGCGAGGAGGTGGCGTAGGGCGCGGTTTCAGCGGTCGTCGGCGACGAGCTCGCTCGGGGGAGCTCGGCGGAGGGAAGAGAGGAGGGGAGAGACACGGGAGAGAGGGGGAAACGGTCGGGGTGGCTCCGTGGCGTCGTTCTAGCCCGTCCAGAAGGCCGAGGGGCCAGCCAGGCAGGCAGGAGGTGGCCGGCGCATCGGCGGCGCTCGCCATCGAGCTGCTTCGTGCGCTGGCGCGGCGAAGAAGACGGTGGTGCCCCTGGTGGGCTGGGCCGGCTGGGCCAGCAGGTAAGTGGGCTCAGGTAAGATTCTTCCTATTTTTCTTTTCCTATTTTCTTTCTGTTTTATTTCTTTTGCAACTTTGTTCATTTAATTAAAATGCCTAAACATTTTTATAACTCATGACACTTGTCATACCTGCTGTATACAATATGAATAGTAGGAAACATTATAGTTCATGATTATTTGAGCATTTAAAATATTTAAAAGTATTTAAATGCCCAAATTCAAATACCATATGATTTAATCCAAAACCATAGATTGTCCTAGAAAATTGTGCACCATTTTTGGCAGAGGTTTAAGACCAAGGCAGAAATGATGAACATTTTGAAGGGCATTTTGGGTACATTGGAAAATATTTTAGCAAACCCTAGTTGTTAGGGGAGGGGGTGCTGGGGTTTCTGTTAATCCCATTTCAAGTTTCTTTGAAAGTAAACATGATGCACACTCTAGTTAGGTCCTAATGCAAGTGTTAGCTAGGGATGTGACAACTCACCCCCACTTAAAAGAATCGCGTCCCGAGATTCGGGTTCCTCCAGAAAGAGGGTGGGGTACTCAAGTCGAAGACGATCCTCCCTTTCCCAAGTGGCTTCATTCTCGGAATGATGTGACCATTGAACCTTGAGAAACTTGATATTGTGGCGTCGAGTGGTGCGCTCAGATTGATCAAGAATACGAATGGGGTATTCTCGATATGTGAGATTGTCTTGGAGATCAAGCGTTTCGTGGTCCACTCCGCGGATAGGATCCGAGAAGCAACGCCTGAGTTGGGAAACGTGGAAAACATCATGAACTCTGGAGAGGTGAGGAGGTAGTTCCAATTGGTAGGCAACTTCTCCTCGTTTGGCAAGAATGCGATAAGGACCAATGAAACGAGGGGCCAATTTGCCTTTGATACCGAAGCGATGGGTTCCCTTAAGAGGAGTAACCCGAAGGTAAGCCTTATCGCCGACTTCAAAAGTCACAGCCTTATGATGACTATCATATTGGCTCTTTTGGCGAGACTGGGCTGTTTTCAATCTCTCACGAACGATGCGAACTTGTTCCTCTGCTTCCTGAATCATATCCGGGCCAAAGAATTGTCTTTCCTCGGTCTCTGACCAGTTAAGAGGTGTTCGACACCTTCGTCCATATAGAACTTCGAAGGGAGCTTTACCCAAGCTGGCTTGATAACTATTGTTATAAGAGAATTCGGCATATGGAAGACACTTTTCCCATTCCATACCGAAAGAAATGACAGAGGCTCGAAGCATGTCTTCCAGAATTTGATTGACTCGTTCCACTTGACCACTTGACTGTGGATGGAAGGCAGTACTGAAAGAGAGATGGGTTCCCATAGCTTTCTGGAAACTTTCCCAAAATCGGGAAGTGAAGAGACTTCCACGGTCTGAGTTAATCTCCAACGGTACACCATGTAGTGATACTATTCGAGAGATATATAAGTCTGCTAGCTGGCTAGCGGTAATACTCTCCCGAACAGGCAGGAAGTGAGCTACTTTAGAGAGGCGGTCGATAACGACGAAGATAGCATTATTCCCTTTCCTGGACCTGGGAAACCCGGTAATGAAGTCCATACCGACTTTATCCCATTTCCATTCAGGAATAGCTAGAGGTTGAAGGGTGCCAGCAGGCCGTTGATGCTCTGCTTTAACTCGACGACAAACGTCGCAGTTAGCAATGAACTGAGCAATTTCTCTCTTCATCCTAGTCCACCAGAATCTTTGACGTAGGTCTCGATACATTTTGGTACTACCGGGATGAATCGTGAGAGGAGATTCATGAGCCTCCTTGAGGATCAAACGTCTTAGGTTTCGTACTTTAGGAACCACTAAACGGTTGCTAAAGAATACGACTCCTTGACCATCAATTGAGAAACATCCTGCAACTCCTTTCTTGATGTTCCTCTTAATACGGGAAATTCCGGGATCAACCTTCTGTGCTTTGATGACTTGATCCAAAAGGGTAGGTTTCGCCACCAAGGTGGAAAGGAATCCTCGAGGAACAATGTGAAGGTTAAGCTTACGAAATTCCTCGTGGAGAAGTGGTTGACTTTGTTGTAACATTAAATTGTTACAATAAGACTTACGACTTAGTGCATCAGCCATGACATTGGCCTCTCCAGGAGTGTAAGTGATTCCTAAATCGTAGTTGGTGAGTAATTCAACCCAACGTCTTTGTCTGAGATTTAGATCCGGTTGGGTGAAGATATACTTCAAACTTTGGTGATCGGTGAAGATTTCACAGCGATTACCAAGGAGGTAATGCCGCCATGTTTTGAGTCCATGGACTACAGCTGCAAGCTCTAAATCATGAGTAGGATAGTTATCCTCATGTGGACGCAACTGTCGGGATGCGTATGCAATCACTTGACGATCTTGCATAAGAATGCAACCTAGTCCTTGTCGCGAGGCGTCGCAATAGATTATAAAATCCTTGGAAAAATCTGGTGGTACCAGTACAGGTGCAGATGTCAGGCGTCTTTTCAGTTCCTGAAAACTGGACTCGCACTGTGGGGTCCACTCAAACTTTTTATCTTTCTTGAGGAGTTCGGTTAGAGGTTTAGCAACCTTGGAGAAGTTCTCGACGAAACGTCGGCAATAGCTCGCTAAGCCAAGAAAACTCCTAACTTGCTTGACCGATTCAGGGGAAGTCCAATCGAGGACGGCTTGAACTCGCTCGGGATTGACAGCAATACCCTTGCCAGAGATCACATGACCTAGATAGGTTACTTCTGGCAACCAATATTTACATTTAGAGAATTTGGCATAAAGGCGGTGCTCTCGAAGTTTTGTCAATACCAGCCTTAAATGCTCGGCATGATCTTCCTTGTTCTTGGAGAAAATGAGTATATCATCGAGGTATACCACGACGAATTTATCCAAATACTCCATGAATATAGAATTCATTAACCGAGAAAAGGTAGCTGGGGCATTGGTTAATCCGAAGGACATGACGGTGTACTCATATTGGCCATAACGAGTAACGAAAGCCGTTTTAGGAATGTCCCCGTTCTTGATTTTGATTTGATGGTAGCCCAACCTCAAATCCATCTTAGAGAAGACTGAGGATCCAGCGAGCTGATCATACAGGTCGTTGATCCTGGGAAGTGGATACTTATTCTTTATGGTGACCAGATTGACAGGTCGGTAATCTACAACCATCCGCTCCGTTCCATCCTTCTTCTTGACAAAGAGGACGGGGCAAGCCCAAGGGGAAGAACTAGGACGGATGAAACCCTTTTGCAAGGACTCATCGAGTTGTTTCTTTAGCTCAGCTAATTCTAGTGGTGCCATCTTATAAGGTCTCCTAGAGATTGGGACAGTTCCAGGAATAAGATCTATCACGAACTCGACATCTCTGTCAGGTGGAACTCCTGGCAGTTCTTCTGGAAAAACATCCGGAAAGTCACGGACTACCGGGATATCTTCGAGTTCTGGTAGAGGGCTGGCATTAAGAGAATAGAGCTGACGTTCAGCCATTCGAGTCAAGACATTGACTATCTTGCCGGATGGGTGTGTAAGTTGAACGGTCCTAGTAAAGCAATCAATCTTGGCATAATGAGTTGTCATCCAATCCATACCCAAGATGATGTTTATGTCTGAGGACTTGAGAGCGATTAGAGATGCAAGGAAAACAAGTCTATCGACAAGGATTTCATTTCCATGGCTTACCCTAGAGGTTTGCCACTTTGAACCAGGAGTTTGAATAACCATGGAAGTAGGCATGTCACAAAAAGTCATGTTGTGCAATCGAGCATAGCTCTCAGATATGAACGAATGGGATGCTCCAGTATCGAAAAGAACAGATGCCGGATGGCAGTTTACGAGAAGCGTACCAAGGACGACGTTAGGATCCTCATAGGCTTCTTCAGTAGAAACATAGTTGACATGACCACGTGCAGTGGGGATTGGCTTGACATAGTTCACCTTGCCGGTTGGCTTACCACGGCCAACGGGTTTTCCTGGCTGGTTCTGGGGACAATCACGCATGTAGTGTCCCGGTTCTCCACACTTGAAACATGTCACAGTGGTGGTGCGTGGAGCAAAGTTGGAGGGTGGACCTCCATAGGTCTTAGCAGGTGCAAACTGTTGAGTTGGACGGGGCGCCTCATAGGATGGCCTCGGTGTATACTTGGGTGGCAGAGCAGTGTTAGGAACCCATACACGGCGCTTGTGAGAACCAGAGCCGGATGAGGAACCAAGGTCTCGAGTATGCTTGCGGGTGGCCTCGAAGTCGGTCTGGCCTGTCTCAGCACTGATAGCCTTGTTAACCAACTTCTGGAAAGAGGTGCACTCGTGCAGACGTAGGTCACGACGAAGTTCAGGGCTGAGTCCCTTGCGGAACCTCGCCTGTTTCTTGGCATCGGTGGATACTTCCTCAGGTGCATAGCGTGCCAGATTACCAAACTCACGACTGTAGCCATCCACAGTCAGACGGCCCTGGGTGAAATTGCAGAATTCCTCCCGCTTGCGATCCATGAGACCTTCCGGAATGTGATGTTCACGGAATGCCTCACTGAACTCAACCCAGGTAGTGACTTGGCCAGCAGGACGCATAGCTTCAAAGTTTTCCCACCAAAGACTGGCAGGGCCCTCAAGATGGTAGGCGGCATAGATAACCTTGTCAGCTTCGGCCACGCGGGCAGAGTGTAGCTTGTGGGTGATACTACGTAGCCAGTCATCAGCATCCAGAGGTTCAGTGGAGTGATGGAACTTCGGTGGACACATCTTGATTAAATCGTGGATTGACACCACGTCATTCCTCTGACGGAACCCAGTGTTTTGCTCTATGCGTTCCAGCAGACGGTTGGTCTCTCTCTTGTTCCGTTTTGCTTCAAGCATAACTTCCGCCAAGGAGGGTGGCTGGGGCAGATTTCCATCTCTAGCCCCACTAGCCTCACCCTGCTCCTGAGCAGCAGGAGTGTTGCGAGTGTTGACCATCCTAGGAAAACAAAACAACGGTTTAGACATGGATGGCAAAATTTGACATAGAAGTGCAGAATGTAATGGATGACACAGAATGCAGAGATGTTCATTCGTACGACATGGTAATATAGAAACTGCTATATATACACCAGTGGTCATACACACCATACAAAGTTTAGTACAAGCCAAGGCTAAAGTACAACTGCGGTGAAAGACGATACATCCCATCAGAGGCATTCCAAGCTCCTATACATTATTTAACTACACCTCCGGAATCCAGTACACACTAAGTCATATTCCACAAGACGCGCATGACTGTGGAAATACAACTACTACAATACTACTACTACCACGGACTAGCTCAGACATTCGCGTAGTAATCCTCGTAAAGATTACCACCGTAGCCTGGAAGTGGTACAGACGGATCTTGGAACTCGCGAGCACTCGAAGGTTGTGGACCAAAAGGGCATGGGTGTGGTCTCGGTCCCGATGCTGGTGGTAACCGACGCCCACGTGGAGGTGTAATACCCCCAACGTCACGCCAATCCATGCGATCAGGCAGACGAGTCCGCACAGGATACAAATCCCGCATGTCCAGATATCCGGCGTGCACAGCAGGTGCAAGCCGTGTCAAAGTAGTCCAGTGAGCGGCTCGGGTGTTATACAGCTCCATTCGGAGGGCACGGACCTCACGGTCCCTATCCTCCAACATCTGAACAGTAGTCTGAAGCAGTGGCTCTTCATGAGCAGCATCAGTATACAGACCAGTGTAGTAGCCTTCCTCTCCGGGGAGTGAAGCTGGCATGTAACAGAACTCAGTGTTCAGCAACAGGGCATGCCTAGCACGGAGAATGGTCATCATCGAATAAGCGGCATCCTGTACTGCCATCTCGATGGTAATCCCGAGTCCATAAGACCAATGGATGGGATCATTAGCTCTGGGATATGAGGGGTATATCCGGACTGTGCAGAAATACTGACTTTGATTAAAATCCCGATACTGTTCCTCCACAGTGTATTCAGGATACTAGCGATAACCGGTCTCAGTCATCACACGGACTAGCATGGCCGTGTGACCGGGCACATTAATGCACCGAGTCAAACGAACCACTTGGTGAGGAATGCGGCCAGACATCTGAAACACCAAATAATGCAAAGGCATTAGTGTTTCTGGAAGAAATCGGGCAGCATAACAACTGTAAATGCTCAAACAAGGATTTGAGACATCATACAAATGATAGCATAGCCACTCAACAATTCCATATCAAGGTTCCGGTTCAACAATCATCATACTCAACAGGATAGAAACTGAACTGAGGCTTGAAACCAACAATCCTAAGAGTCTACGGATTAGTAACGCGTGAACCTAGTAAGGATAAGAGGCCTAGTCCTAATTCCCCGTAGAAAGAATAGACAGACTCAGATCACAAGGGCATAAGGTAAAGGAGTAAAAAGAGCCTTACGTTCCCTTCCACAATCAATTCCCCTACATATAACTAAGAATTTTTCTAGACTCAACATCGACCAGTTTGGCTTGAGAAACCTACAGGCAGTCCAGCTCTGATGCCAACGCTGTCAGGACCCCGATCCTAAGTCACACCGATCTAGCTGTAACACGTCATATCACTTTGCGGCCTCACGCACGGTAACCCCACGGGTGCCACCTTACCTGGCCCGGGACCGTTTGCGCATTTTGGCACACGTATATGACAGTGTCGCTAGCTTCCATATGACAGAGAACCCGGGCCGACATGGCTAGTTATAATCCAAAAGTGGCACTAAATTACAGAGACAGGCATCCATGACCCAGCAACAAACGTGTCGGTCATCAACGTATGAACCCAAGTCGTAGCAAGCTACATGGACTTAAAGGAACAACGCGTGACATTTCCCCTAAGGGACAGACACAGGAACGAAGAAGGACACATGCCGGCCAGCCTACGTGTTCCGAGCAGTAGCAAGCTACCAAGGCTCATTGGAATCACTAGGAGGCATTTCCCTGTAAGATAGGCTACCAAAGGAAAACAACTAGGTGTCGGATCCCACACATACCAAGCATTTCAATCATACACGCAATATGCTCAATATGTGCAAATACAACATTGCATCACAACAGAACTCTATGACTCAAAGTAATTTATTTAAAAGGCTCCAAGAGCCATACATAACATAGTCATACAGGTAGGGGTCACATGACCCAACACTCAAGTCATACAGTCATACAAGCACAAGCGGAAGCTACATGTCTGAGTACAGACAACTTAGAAAATAAACAGGCTTGGTGTAGCCTGACTATCTACAAGGCCCTTCACAAGCTCCAGATCACCGTTTGGGTGTCAAGCTACTCGTCGACGTCAACGTCTATGTAGAACCCATCAGCAGGGGCAGGGTTCTCCTCTGCAACAGTTATTAAGCAAACATGAGTACAAAGGTACTCAGCAAGTCTTACCACAGAACCTATCATACATGCAACATTATCAAAGGGGGTAGTGGAGTTTATAGCAGAATGCCAGCTTTGACCTTGGCTAACCTATACTACAACTCTCAACAGATTGTAAGAAGTTATTACGAACACGAGTCCACTAATCACCACATCAATACACTACCGAGGATCCTCTTCCATCATCCTTTGGAAGGGCCATCCACGGCACTCACGCTTATCTTGAGGCTTTTAGTAGTATCCATCAACTTGTCTATGAACTGTAAGGGTAACCAAGTAGTTCGTACCGCGAACAACGGCTATTCGAATAGTTTGATAACCCTGCAGGGGTGTACCTCTTCACACACGCTTCCACCACTTATCTCCGTTTACTCGGCGTGTACTCGGCAACCTTCAAGCGGAAGCCCAGCGAGGGTGTCGGCCACGACCTGACTAACTACTCAAGTCTCTCGTCCAGGTTTATCGCCTATTTGGGTTCCATCCGTGGGGAGATCCGGCCGGGGTGTCGCTCACGGCCCCAAACGATGTGTACAGGGTTCCCGAGTCACCAAACGGGCAACCGGTACACCGTGCCACGTACCTGTCGCATCACAACCCACCCCGAGGGTCAGCGTTGTGCACGACCTCCAGTAAGCTATAAACACCAGAAACTAGTTGCAACTCCTGGACAGAGATCAAGGGTAATTAATAAGTCGAGAGGGTCCATTGGTTTCGGGCCCAATGCATGGTAGTAACTGCAACTTGAACCACACATACAGATCTCGGGTCCTATGTACGGTTCCAATGAAACAACCCACCACGTACTCCTACATGGCCTTTCATCGATACCTTTACCAAAAGTATTCCACACTTCTTTCTCTTTATCGAAAGATTGTTTCACTCTGATTCATCACCCAGATGAATCAGACCAGACACAACTCTAAGCATAGCAGGCAACATAACAAAATAGCATGGTGGATCACACATCACATGGCTCAATCAACTCCTACACATGCTAGTGGGTTTCAACTATTTACTGTGGCAATGACAGGTCATGCAAGGGAATAGGGTTCAACTACCGCAGCAAGTAGCAGTTCACGCGCTGTTGCCTTAATGCAGTAAAACAGAGCAGGAGCGAGAAGATTGGGTTGTATCGGAATGATCAATGATTGCTTGCCTGACAAGGTAGTTTTCGGGTACTGCTCTTCAACTGGATACGCAGCAGTATCCTCGGGAGCAGGACCTAACACAGGAAATACCGACGATACAATCATTAACAAACAAATGCAACAATATGATGCATGTTTATGACATGGCAAGATGCATGTGTGTTGGCTAATGCAACTAAGACCAGAGGGGTTTGAACCTATTTGAATCAAGGATTCAAATTGAAGTTCAAACTATTATTTAAATAAGTGCATTATCATGTTTTTGACATAAACAGCAAGTTAACTTGTTCAAACATGCATGAAACCAGTGCCATTAGATAGATTGGATTTTTCTGATCATTTTTCATATATAAATCTTTTCCATCTGAGTTATGGTTGATTTTATATGATTTTTAGAAGTTTTGGGTATTTTCTGGAATTTCCTGAATTAAATTAAATCTAAAAATCCCAGAAAAACCTTTACTGCGTCAGCATGACATCATGCTAACGTCATCCAGTTAACAGGGCCAGTCCAGGTCAAACCTGACTGGTGGGTCCCTCATGTTAGTGTCTTAGGGGCTAATCCCGGTCATAACCAGGGTTGACTGGGTTTGACTAACAGCGGGGCCCCACTGTCAGTGACTGGGGTGACTAAACTAATTACTGTTAACTCCTAATCATCGAGCCACGTCAGCTCGCCGGAGTTGGCCGGCGGCGACCATTGCGCACGGCGGTGACTCGTCGGAATCCCTATTCCGGCATCCATTTGCCGCGCGGATGGGCTCGGTGTGCTCCTGGTGATGTACCGCATCCAGCGGTGCCACTGGTTGGACGAGGGGTCGCCGGAGTCGACGGCGACGAGCTCGTCCGCGGCGGTGCTCGCACGGGGTTGGTCGGGATGGTGTTGTAGTGCACGGGAGGAGGAGCTGAAGCTCGCTCTAGCTTGCTGGTGACCTACTGAAGCTAACGGCGTGCTCGGCCGCGAGGTACGGTGCCTATAGCCACGGCGGGGAGTTGGCCGGCGGCGGTGATCGTCGGTGAGCAAAGGGGGCGGCGGCTACAAGGCCTAAACGAGTCTGTGGAGAGGGGGGTTCGAAGCGTGAGCTCACAGCGGTCGCAGAGGGCGTCGAAGTGAGCTCGGGGACGGTCGGACGACGGCGTACGGGCGGCGGCGATCTCCGGTGCCGGAGGTTGAAGACGACGGCGAGGGGGGCGTTGCGGAGCTCCTGGCGTCATGTACGTCGGTGGGGAGCTTCGTTGCGACGAGGCGGAGCTAGTGGTGCTTCTGGGAGGCGAGGAGGTGGCGTAGGGCGCGGTTTCAGCGGTCGTCGGCGACGAGCTCGCTCGGGGGAGCTCGGCGGAGGGAAGAGAGGAGGGGAGAGACACGGGAGAGAGGGGGAAACGGTCGGGGTGGCTCCGTGGCGTCGTTCTAGCCCGTCCTGAAGGCCGAGGGGCCAGCCAGGCAGGCAGGAGGTGGCCGGCGCATCGGCGGCGCTCGCCACCGAGCTGCTTCGTGCGCTGGCGCGGCGAAGAAGACGGTGGTGCCCCTGGTGGGCTGGGCCGGCTGGGCCAGCAGGTAAGTGGGCTCAGGTAAGATTCTTCCTATTTTTCTTTTCATATTTTCTTTCTGTTTTATTTCTTTTGCAACTTTGTTCATTTAATAAAAATGCCTAAACATTTTTATAACTCATGACACTTGTCATACCTGCTGTATATAATATGAACAGTAGGAAACATTATAGTTCATGATTATTTGAGCATTTAAAATATTTAAAAGTATTTAAATGCCCAAATTCAAATACCATATGATTTAATCCAAAACCATAGATTGTCCTAGAAAATTGTGCACCATTTTTGGCAGAGGTTTAAGACCAAGGCAGAAATGATGAACATTTTGAAGGGCATTTTGGGTACATTGGAAAATATTTTAGCAAACCCTAGTTGTTAGGGGAGGGGGTGCTGGGGTTTCTGTTAATCACATTTCAAGTTTCTTTGAAAGTAAACATGATGCACACTCTAGTTAGGTCCTAATGCAAGTGTTAGCTAGGGATGTGACAGTAACCCAGTTCCCGTTGACACAGCACCGTCTCCACCACAGAGCACCCAAACACGAGCAGTTAGTAAGGCAACTGCAGTGCCCAAAGCACGAGGACCACCACTCCGAACCCCAAGTCAACGCTTAAAGCAGAAGAAGAATTGTTCTCAGGTCAGGTTCCATAGCTATGGTTCATACTACTTTGCTCTTGCATCACTGTATTTACTCATACCAACTAATTTCAAATTTGAAGGATGCAATTGAAACTCCAATGCCACAAGAGGTATGTTTTAAACCTGGTTCTTTAACGTGTTTGCTGTTGTAACTTGCTCTATTTTGATTTCAGTTTCAATTGAATAAACAGTTATGCTCTCACGCCATGCACATTCCAAGTGTTGTTATTGTTGTGTAGTTTCCCACACTTATATTCTTTCTATGATGCTTTGTCTTAAATATATATGATTCGAACTGTATCTATCTTGATTTGGCAACATAAACTAGAATGATATAGACCATACAATGACCATACTACATAGATATATGTTTGTTTCATGCAGTTATCCTATCCACCTTACTACTGAACTGGTTTACCAAAATGAGTTTCATATACTACATTGTAAATCTGTGATGTGTTTGTTTGTTTCTCCTTTAGAACGCGGATAAAATATTGGAGAAGAGTACCCCATTATGCAATGTTAAAGGAAGTAATGCAGATCAGGTTCAAGATAGTGAGACATCCCTATTGTTCTCCAAGAAAGCTGATAAAAACTATATTGAAGACACTGAGACAACCCCAAAGTCGTGTCTTGATGTAGTGTTCGAGTTACCTGCTACTACTGCTGGCACCAGCTCTTCGAACTCGCTGCCTGAATCAGTTTGGCTTCTTGAGTCTCAACTTCAAGTTGAAAGACATCGATCACATGTTATGCGACAGGAAGCCGAAGGACTGAGGAAGTCCCTGCGGAATTAAGATGCATACTTTCTGGTGCAACAACAAGTGCTGGAGGATTTAAGCGCCAAATAAGAGAAAGTTAATAAGCTTGCTAAGCATCTTGCCAGCATTATGGGTACCCAGGATATTGTTTCTTGAGCTCTTCTGAAGTGGTTTCAGTTCTGGACTTGTTTTGCTGCGGCGTTTATATGCTGCTTTGTTCCCTATATTTGCACTAGTGGTGAACTTTGATGCCTAGTGGATGTAATATGTGTAATAGCCGTGATAGCCTAGCGTAAGTTGCTTGTCTATTTATTTCCTTATTGTCTTGTTTTTTTGTTTTCTTGTAGTCAGTGCAGTTCTTTTTCCATGGTTTGCTAGTGGCCGCAATAGCCTATTTTTTGAAACTAGGCCACATTAACCATGGGCTACATATTTACTGTAGTTAACATGGGCCTCTTACGGGCCGTAGAAACAATGGGCCTTCTAAGGGCCGTAGAAACAACGGGCCTTCTACGGGGCGTAGAAACAATGGGCCTTATACAGGCCGTAGACACAATGGGCTTTCTACGGGCTGTATGATCGGTTGGCCAAACACGGGCCAATAACAGATCACATTATGGCCGTAAATGGGCTAGAGTTGAAATCGTCCGTTCATGGACCGACCATAACAGGCCATCGTTAATCGGCCGTATTTGATGATGCTATGAAAGCGGGCCAACGTATTAACGGGCCACAAACGGGCCGACTGTAACAATGGGCTGAATTTGGCCCACAAGCAGAGAATGATAGTAACATGCCTAAAGTAAACGAATGCTGGAAATGAGCCCAAGAATACATGGGCCCTGAGAAGGCCGAAAGATAACATGGGCTGGAAACGGCCCAACGGAATAATGGGCTGTTAATGGGTATAAAGTGAAACACTGTTCAATATGGACCAGTTTTACCACGGGCCTTTAATGGGCCGAGGGTCACTAAGGACCTCCTATGGGCCGAAAGACGTCATGGGCCATACATGAGCCGGAAGTTCAAACGGGCTGGAATTATATTTAACAGCCCAGATGACGCTACTGGGCCTAATTCGGATAGGCCATAAACGGGCCCTGGGTTAGCGGGTTGTAATTGGGCTATATGCGAACATGTCGTTAACAGGCTTGCCGTGGGCCGGCCCGTCACCTTTTGACCAAGTCAAACAGGCCGTCCTTTTCATAGGAATGGGCCTCTGTTTGGAACTGTTCAATATGGGCTAGTTTTACCACGGGCCATTAATGGGCCGAAGGTTACTAAGGGCCTCAGATGGGCCGAAAGACGTCATGGGACATACATGGGCCGGAAGTTAAAACGGGCTGGAATTATATTGGACGGCCCAGATGACGCTACTGGCCCTAATTTGGATAGGCCGTAAACGGGCCCTGGGTTAGCGGACTGTAAATGGGCTATTTGCGACCATGCCGTTAACAGGCTTACCGTGGGCTGGCCCGCTACCTTTTGACCTAGTCAAACGGGCCGGCCTTTTCACAGGAATGGGCTTTTGTTGGGCCGCACCACGTGTCGACGTATCATAGGCGCTTTTGGTCCAATGAGTGGATGACATCAGTCCCAATGATGAGCTAACACGTGTTTCCTCCAGCCAATGATGATTTTACACGTGGAAAATCCCCATTGGTCGGTGCTGTTAACGGGTTATCTGATCCAAAACCGGACCCGATAGCTTAACGGAGTTCCGTTACGGTGGATGCCACATGTCGGTCACCCTTGACAAAAGCACTTCTGTGACGCGCGATTTATCGTCATGGAAGTGGACACTTCCATGATGATCCTTTTGGTAATGTCATGGAACACTTCTACGACAGCACATGTATGACTATTTTCATTCTGTCATAAATTTGTCATGGATGTACATGCATGACAGAAAACATGACCTACTATGACAAAAATGTATCATCACGGAAGTGTATTTTATTTGTAGTGCACAGCACCCGGCGGATGCATATTTCTTTGGCCAGTCGGAGCCCGTGGATGAGCGCCTCGTACTCGGCCACGTTGTTGGAGGCGGCAAAGTGAATCTGCAGCGCGTACTTGAGCTTGTCGCCTTTGGGAGAGGTGAGGACGACACCAGCTCCCAAACCAGTGTGCATCTTTGAGCCGTCAAAGTGCATCCGCCAATGGGTGGAGTCCGGCGCTGGCGGCAGGTATTGGGTTTCGGCCAAGTCGATGAGGAAATCGGCCAGCGCTTGGGACTTGATGGCGGTGCGGTGCTGGTGGAAGATGGTGAAGGGGGCTAGCTCGATGGCCCACGTCGCCACTCGGCCTGATGCATCCCTGTTGTCTATGATTTCGGCAAGTGGGGCGGTGTAGACGACCGTGACGGTGTGCTCCTAGAAGTAGTGCTTGAGCTTCTTGGCGGTGAAGTACATGCCATAGCACATCTTCTGGTATTGGGGGTAGTTTTTCTTGGAGGCCGATAACACCTCACGCATGTAGTAGAAGGGCCTCTGGACCGGCTGTGCCTTGCCATCTTCTGGGCGCTCGACCACGATCACGGTGCTGACCACCTGGCTGGTTTCCGCGATGTAAAGGAACATGGGTTCCTTAGTAGTTGGAGCAGCCAGGACAGGTGGCATGGCCAGCATCTTCTTGAGTTGGAGGAAAACCTCGTCCGCCTTGCCATTCCACTCAAAGCAAGTGGTTTTCTTCATTAGCTGGTACAAGGGAAGAGCCTTCTCGCCTAGCCGACTGATGAACTGGGTGAGAGATGCTAAGCACCCGGTGAACTTCTTGACGTCTCGTAGCCGGGTTGGCCTTTCCATCCACTCGATGGCCTTGATCTTCACAGGGTTGCATTCAAAGCCGCGTTTAGAAACCAGGAAGCCAAGGAGCTGGGCAGCTGACACCCCGAAGACACATTTCTCTGGGTTTAGCTTGATCTGAAGTCGGCGCAGATTGTCAAAGGTTTCCTTGAGATCTTTCAACAGTGTGCCAAGCTTCTCGGTCTTCACCACAATATCGTCCACATAGACGTGGGCGTTTCTGCCGAGCTGCTTGAGGAGGCATTTCTGCATGCAACGCTGAAACGTGGCGCCGACATTTCTCAAGACGAACGTCATGGTCAGGTAGCAGAAAACTCCGAATGGTGTGATGAAGGCGGTCTTCAGCCGATCGGCCGGTTCCAACTTGATCTAGTGGTAGCTGGAGTAAGCATCAAGGAACGACAACAGCTCGCATCCGGCTGTGGAGTCGATCACTTGATCTATCCGAGGCAGGGTAAATGAATCCTTTGTACATGCTTCGTTGAGGCTGGTGTAGTCAATGCACATGCACCATTTGTTATTCTTCTTCAGCACAAGGACTGTGTTGGCAAGCCAGTCTAGATAGAATACTTCCATGAAGAAGCGGGCTGCTAGGAGTTGGGCAATCTGCTCACCAACAATTCTTGTTTTTTCTTCTGACAGGCGGCGGCGTGTTTGTCTGACAGGCTTTGCTTCCGGCCTCACATGTAGCTGGTGCTCGGCGAAATCCGTCGGAACACCCGGCATGTCCTTGGGGGAACATGCGAAGATGTCCCGATTCTCACGGAGGAAATCAACGAGCTGACTTTCGTATTTGCTATCAAGGTTTGACCCTATGACAGCAAACCTCTCTGGGTGTGCTGGGTCCAAAGCAATCTTCTTGGTCTATTTGGCCGGTTGGAAGGAGCCTTGAGGTTTCGCGTCCTTGGGATAAGATGGCATGCCCAACTGCTCGCCGGCCATTGCCACCACCCGATCGAGGAGGCGCTTCTCTTCAGCTATGACGAGTGACTCGGCCAGCCGACTGCTAGCCGCAGCACAAGTGACCGACTTCTGGTAGTGACCGACAATGGTGATGATGCCCTTGGGACCTGACATCTTCATCTTGAGGTAGGCGTAGTGGGGCACCGCCATGAACTTGGTGAGTGCTGGTCGGACCAAGAGTGCATGGTAGGGGCTTTCTAGATCAGACCACCTCGAACCAGACCGGCTCGCGGCGGAAATGATTCTCGTAGCCAAATAGGACATCTATTTTGATCTTGTCGATTGGAAAGCAGGAAAGGCCAGGTACAATGCCATGGAAGACAGTCCGACTGGGTTGGAGCTGTTTCTCCTTGATGCACAGTTTCTCTATTGTAACGCGATAGAGGATGTTGATGTTGCGGCCGCCGTTTATCAGGATCCGGGAGAAACGGCAGGCCCGCCTCTCGGTCGCGAAGGTTGAGTCGAGAACTAGGGCATAAGCACCCGGTGATGGCATCACGGCCGGGTGGTCGGCACGGCTCCAACTGATGGGCTTCTCGAACCAATGCATGAACTCCGGGGTTTCCGAGGCGACAATGTTCACCTCCCGGTGTTGCTGACGCCGGCTGTGCTTGTTGTCGGCCACACTGGTGAAGACGACGTAGGCTCCATGTGCTTCGGGTAACTCATCTTGGACTGCGCCGGCTGGTCAGGCCGCCGGCTGCCGAGGAGGCGGAGCAGGTGGGCCAGCTGGCGGAGGAGGCATGCCCTCACCCTTGGCGAGTCTGGTGAGCCAGTGGCACTTCCGAGTGGTGTGGTTGGATGGCTTCGCACTGCTGTGGAACTTGCAGGGAGCATCAAGGGCCTGCTCGAAGGAGAAAGCGGGCAGCTAAGCAGGCTTGTCGCCCTTCTGACGCTTGAGGCCCGCTTTCTCTTCCGGCTGTTGGCCCTCGACTGTTGCCACTTGCCGATTGGTAGAGGCCGGCTGCAGGGCATTGCGCTTGTTGTCACTGGGCTGCGGTCACCGACTGGATTTACCAGCCGACATCCAAGGAGCCGGAGGGATCATCTTCTCGGACGCGTCCACCTGAAGCAACGCCTTCATGGAGGATTCAGCCGTGGTATATTTTTCTGCAATGATTAGCAATTCGTCTAGTGTTGTGGGCTCATAGCAGAGAAACTTGTTCTTGAGCAAGGTGCCTTCTCTGCACCCAGCGGTAAAGTACTCGATGGCTTGCACCTCATGCACCCCTTCACAAGAGTTATGGAGCACGGCCCACCACATCAGATGGTCGCAAGTGGACTCAATTGGGCGCTGGACGCACATGGAGAGATGGCAGGCCTTGTGCGGCCGCTTGTAGGTGCTGGTGAAGTTGCGAGTGAAGACGTCGGTGAAGTCTAGCCAACTGTTGATGCTGTAGGGCTTGAGGCTGTTCAGCCACGTCCGGGACGTGCCCTGGAGCTTGAGCGGAACGTACTTCACGAAAATGGTTTGTTGCCATTTGCTATGTTGACAGCGGTGCAGTAGTCGACCAGCCAGTCCTCCGGCTTCACGAAGCCATTGTACTTGGGAGTGTCTTGGGGGAGCGAGAACCCTTTTGGGAAGATCTCGTCGTGAATGCGGGGGGTGAAGCAAGGTGGCCTAATGGCATCATCTTCTTCTAGCGCAAATGATCGATCCAATGACGTGCGTCGTTTTCTCCGACTCCCTCGCGGTGGCCTAGCCGGCATCCGAGAGTCGGATGATCAACAAGCGGAGTGGAAGCACGCCTCTCCCTGCTAGGAGGAGGAGGTGGGTGATCGCTCTGCCATTCCACTGCTCGTAGGCGGCCGTCTTGGTCGTGCTCAATCGTGATGTAGGTGCGCCGACAGCGGTTGGCAGCCCGTTCGTGGTCTCGCCGACCGGGGGTGCGGCCTGTTGGTGTCCGGGAGGAAACCCCTTGCTCACGGCTGGGGGGGGGGGAGGTTCTCGGCCCGAGTGCCAGGATCCAGCACGTGGCGGAGAGTCTCCTGTTGCTCGGTAGCCGCGTCGAGGAGCTGCTGGACGCGCGCCGTCATGTAACGGCGCTTGTCGCCCTCCAGGTGGTCTAGCTCATCAGCTGCCGCCTGCGCGGCGTGTAGGTTCTCCATTGGGGTGGCATAGACTGGGCACTCGGCCCCCAACATGCTGGCGATAGCAGCGCCCCGCTGCCGGACTACACCGGCCCGGCTCAGCTCACCAGCAGCCGACGTGCCTCCTGCAGCATGGTCGGTCTCACGCTAGTAGGCTTCAGTGAGGTGCCTCATGGTCGCCAGCTTGTTGGCGCCATCGAGGAGCCAGACCCGGAGCATTTCCGACGTCGCACCGTCGGCCCCCACATCAATAGGGGCAGACAGATCCCGCACTACCGCCTGCAGCGGGTCTGGGTCAGCGGTGTTATTGGCTCCGCCGTGGCTGGTGACCATTACCTCTGTGATGGTGCTGGCGCTAGCACCGCTGATCTCGGGAGGGAGTGGGTCGTCGATGACCACCACGTGGTTGGGGAATGCATCAGTTGGCGCCGTGTCGAAGTCGATGAGCATGTTGACAGGCGGGTCGGTGTAGCCAACAGATTCTAGGTCGGAGGCGGACTCGCTGAGGAGGTGGAGCTTGTCGACGAGATCGACGAGGCAGCTCTCAGAGCCAACTGGTCCCACGTTGGCCGCTGGCTTGTCAGGCAGGCGGATCCCGCCAAGGAGATCAGCGAGGATGCTTGCCGTGTAAGCGGCTTCCACGCCATGAAGCACGTCAGTGCTGACACCGTCGGGCATAGCCGGCTGGCTGCGCTCGCTAGGGAGTAAAAGGGTTCCCATCGAGAACGTGTTTCCGGACGACGTTGCACCTATCCCCATGGTGGGCGCCAAATGTCGAGGGTTTCGTGCGACATATGCCAAAGGATGGCTTATCATGGAGGGGGTCAATAGAATGTCGCTGGGTCCCGGATAGGCGATATCTTGAACGCCTATGATATTTAACCAGGTTCGGGGCTCTCCATGGAGATAACACCCCTAGTCCTGCTCTGCGGGGACTCCGCGTCATGACAATTGTCAATAGAGTGGCTACAAGGATGCTCCTTGAGTTGTTCTGGCTAGAGGAAGGAGAAGAGCAAGGCTAGATCTAGCTCCCCCTTCTCTAGATGAGTGTAAGGTGGCAAGGATTCTGAACCCCTTGCATGGGGAGACCTCGGGGTTTTATATAGGCCTACCCCCAGGGATACAATAGTAATCCAACCGGGTGTGGGACCCGACCATCAGTGTCTCTGGGCGCTGGCTTCTCCACCGTCTACTGGGGCCTGCCGCTTGGTGGGTCCCGCCGACTGCCGAAGACTTGACCCACAGGTAGGGACCGCTGTCCATGGGCCACGTTGGCTGCTTTATACTGTAGCTTCACCTATGATGACAGAGGCTTGGTCAGGGGGAGTATGGCTATAGTCCCACCGCCTGGTGGGCATTCACTGTGGCGACACCCCATCTTATAAGTTTAATGGTTTCACGAACTCCGAGGGAAGGAAGGGACGCCTTGTGATGCCGGCCCGCCCTTAGCATCGCCTACTGGTGCCTCGCCGTCTTCTGGTGTCTCTCAGACAAGTAGGGCCCACCGCCTACAGGCCATAATGACCGCTCATCGTGGGGGCATGGTCCTTGCTGATGTGGGCGATGTCATGGATCGCGTGGCTACAGTGCTGCGCCGGACGAGGGGGTGTCCGCATGGCACACCCGCACTATGGCCATGCTCCACCCAAGATTCAGGGGCGGCAGGTCGTACTGTAGCCACGCCCTGTCTTGTCATGATTGAATGGGTGCAAACTTTGAGGGAGCCCGGGGCCGCCTGCTAGGTGTCGGCTTCCTGGATCCGCCTGCTGGGCGTGGGCCATCTCCTACAGCCGGCCGTTGGACCAGGCTGTCCAAGGAGCCGGCCTTGCGGTTGGTCAGCTTGAGGGGTGCAGCCAGCCTTGAGGCCTTAAAAAATTATAGGGTGTGGTTCAAGATACCCGTGTTCAATATCTCCGACAATACTCCCGAAACCCTTGAAGATGTTAATGCCCTAAATTTTTCACCATCGCACACCTCTGTTTCATGACGTCCAGCCTGGAGGCCCTTTTCAATTAGTCTATTGTAGGGGGAATTTTTATGGATGGCCATCTCCATCAACTTGAAGGCCATCATGATTGCATGTGAGTACTTTCCTTTGAACCAAGGGTCTGTTGCAGTAGTTAGATGGTTCACTCTCCCTTGATTCTCAATATAAAGACCACATAAGCTGACATACGTGATTGTGATCCAACTGATGTAATTTTTTGGTGTGTTTGTTGGGATATGATGATTTGTCACTTTATGATCAGATTTATTCATGAATCTTTTGAGATATATTTGGTTTCTTTGCTTCCTAATTCATATTCATACATGATCTCTGATATATTCTTCTTTCTTTGTCCAAGTTTGTGGTTTCATCTTCAAGAGGGAGTTGTGTATGATAGTTGGGTTCAGCCGTGGAAGTAAGCTACCGTGACAGAATGTGAAAAGGGTTTGTATTTTTGTTGTCGCCACTAGGAATAAAAATATGGTTGTGTAGTTGTCCTTTGAATGCAAAATGAAGAAAATATATCTACATCATGTCAACATGCTTATTGCAATACTCTATTTTTACTTAATACTTTAATATGCATGTTGGATAGTGGTCTTAGGTGAAGTATTAGTTATAGATTTAGTTGGATGACGGTATATAGATATTGGGAGGTGATGCTCATATGCTCATTATGCCATAGATATTCATGCTCATAAATATTGCCACATAATTGCCGCCCAACTTATTTTTTTACCACACTATGCTTTATTTTGGAGCGAGACCACTAGTGAACCTACATACCCTGGTCCATTTTATTTCTATAAAATGTTTTATCTCAATCATGCTCTTTTATTTTTTTGTTATTACTTTTCCATTGCAATCAAATCTTTCATACACTTGCTTTTAATTCTTTAGCAAGCCAGTGAGATTTACAACTTCACTAGTCATGTTGGAGTCCAAGGAGCAGGTCGGCGACTGGGCGAGCAACGGCGGGGTAGGGTCAGTCAGTCAGCCCCGTAGATCGACGGAATCAGAGAGAGCAGAGGAGGTGTTGGCGAGGGTGCGTGAGTGCGTACCTGCACCGCTACCGAGGAGGGCGTGGAGGGGGCGGTGGTGCGTGGCGGCCATTGGGATCGGCGGGGCGAGGGAGGAGGGGGAGGAGGCTCCTATCCATCTGTGTGACAGTACTCGGCGGCGGCAAGTGGGTTGGGAGAAGAGAGGAGGTGGAAGGGAGGCCGGCGGTGGCGGGGATCTGGATCAAGGGTTGGGTGTTTTCTTTCTTTGAGACAAACAGTGGTCGGTGGAGTTGGACGGTTGGTGGGGTGGATCAGGGGTGGGTGGTGTGGGAATATACTAGTAGCGTGGGCATCTGACCTGCGCTACAACTATTCACAAAGTAGTAGCATGGGTTTATAACCCTCGCTACTACTATGGCATGTCTCGGGGGGGGGGGGGGTATAAACCCACGCCACTAGTAAGCGTCTGTGTATACACTTTTTCGTAATAGTGATAAGTCTCACAGTCCCAATTCTCAAGATGCGACAAATTGGGTTTCTTCCCATTCCATAACTCATATGGTGTCGTCCCTATAGACTTAGACGGTGCTTTCTTTAGTGTATATGTTGTTGTTTCAACAGAATATCCCCAAAATGATATAGGTGGATAGGTAAATAACATCATTGACCTTACCATGTCCAACAAAGTTTGGTTACACCTTTCAGATACTCCATTTGTGTGTGGAGTTCCTGGAGGAGTGATGAGTGATATTTTTACACTCATTTCAACCTTGTTTAAACTGAGATATTTTACTAAAAGAGAGATATTTGATCCAATATTATGACTAATGAGTGCAAATGATTCCACAAATCCTCTCTCTAATACTTTTCCACGGGACATGGTCTAAAAAGGGAAGATATCACGTATGAGAAAGGAAAGGAAGGAAAATGGAGAAGAAACAAATCATCAGGAGGCACCAGGAGGACTTCAAAGAAAAAGACGGTGTTCCATGTGACCGCGAGCGCTCGCATGAGCTGTCGTTTTGCATGGAAACTAATGCAGCTCATCCACCTGAACCACATTTATAAAGGGGACCCCATCGAAATGTCAACAGAAGGGGACGGAAAAGGAGTAGAGGGGGAACGTCGAGCATAGGCACAAACCATTCATCATCATCATCAACCACAAACTCTAGCCTCCACCATTGTCACCTCCACAGCCATCTCCACAACCATAGCCCTCTCTCATCTAGTTCACACTTGTAATCGTGCATCGCACAAGGCATCTGTTGTAAGACATATTGCAATCAATCAATCTCAAGATGTGTCGTGGATTTGTCAGGGCCAGATGTCCTAGTGTGAGGACTTAGTCGTGAGGCCAATGCATCTATGTAGTAGCTTTAGAGGGATTGATCGGAATTGAGAGACGCAACACAAGACAAGGGTTTAGACAGCTTCGGGCCCTGAGAAACATCATCCGGTAACTACCCTACATGTTGTTTGTGGCTGGGTCTCATTATGATCCTCATGGAGTCACCGCATAAGCCGACTCTCCTTATTGTGTCTAACCTTCAAAACCTGTCCCTCTTGGGGAGCCTTGCCCCTCCTTATATAAGTTGGAGGGGCGGGTTACATGTGGAGTCCTACTAGGATTAGGACTATTCTATTACAATTGGAATCCTAGTCTTACTTCCCTTGTAAGGGAATTATTCCCTATGTCTTCCTTTTTAAGTCGGCCCACCAGAACATAAGCCGGCCTTCCCACGAGTCGCCTTCTGGGCCGTTGAGTCTTGTCGTCCTTCTGACCCGCCTGCCTGGTCACCAGTAAGTCACTATGTTAAGGCGGGCTGCATGTAAACTGCCAGGTCCGGGCGGGTCTCTAGTGAGTCTCCAAGCTCCAGTCGGGTCATACATCCGGCGGGTTACACCGCGGGGTATATCCCTGACATTAGCCCATAGTTTACCTTGGATCTATCCATGGTTAACTTATGCTGCAAAATAAACATAAGAACAAATTTGACAGGTTGTGCTCTGGTTTAACATTCTCTTGAACCAGCACCTAATAATCCTCAAGTCCTTGTCATTTCCTCCTGGATGAGTGTCCATGATCTCATAGCAAATCTCCTTTAGGAGATATGTTCAAACTTTGCCAATGCAAAAAATCCGGGCATTTCTTCTAAAAAATCCGGGTCAATAGGCCAACTTCATAATCAATTTGCTGACGTTGGTTTCTGACAGAGAAATATTGTGAAGAATAATTCATTTGATTTGGCTCCCAATGCTTAACAAAAAATATTGGTCTTCGAAGTACTCATCTGGTATTCAGTCGGTTTGAAGATGTAAAACTTGCCGGTTTATCATTGCCAAAATTGCTGGGTTATAAAACAAACGATGTCGGGTCATAATTGTTGCTGACACCGGGTCATGTAATTGATCTTCTTGAGTTATTCAGGCCAAAACTGACAATATGATCCCCGACTTACTCAAAATTGAGAACTTTGGAAATGTTCCTCCCTTATATGCATATCACCTGTCAACCGGTGTAGCCCCATGGGCTGGGTCATTATGCAATAATGAGCAGGGACTTTGTAGATATGATCGTGTAGATTTGAATAGCAGCGTGTAGCCCCCAAGGGCCGGCTCAGTAAGATAATACTGAGCTGGGACTTTATATACACTTCATAGAAAATAACATCATATGATGTAACCTCCATCATGGGGTTGAACCCACGACCACATGGTTAAGAGCATTGTGCTTTACCAACTAAGAAATGGACCCTTCAATATAATGAATTAAAGCTTGTGTACTTTGAATTTTTGACAGGAGCCATTAGTAGCCCCCAAGGGCCGAAACATTACGATGTGATGAGTTGGGTCTTTAATAAGGCGAGTAAAAAATGACTTTGCATTAACCCCCAAGTGCCATGGTGCATGCTGGCAGTGACATGGGACTTGCATATTTGATGTAATCTCAACTTGAATAATGTAGCCCCCAAGTGTCGGGTCGTAAGCCTGCAGCCATTCAGGAATTTTCCTTCCATTGTAGAATAAATCATATCCACTGATAAAGAAATAATAGCCATTACGCTGAAGCGACTTTAGAATCCTCAATCATAATACTGGTTATTGATAACCATAATAAAAATCCAGCCATGTTGGCTGTTCAAGATTTGAATAATATAATCCGGTATGAAAACCTCCATCATTCAATATCATCATGAAAATCCAGCCAATCTTGGCTATGAAAGATGTGAATACCTTATCAAGTAAATTTGGAGTTTAAATACTCGGCGGCTCTTGGCCGATGGCAACTTAATGGGCATTCATTGTAAGCCGAAATTTTTATAACACCTTGGCTTATAGACTTTGAGAAAATCCAGAATGGATAACCCGTTTGAAACATCAATTTTGATGATGAGCGTGAACTTAATCATTTATATAAGTCATAGTTCTGCAAATCCTGGATAGATTTTAAGCAACATATGCCCAAGCGACTTAACGTCAAAAGCCAGGGCGGGTAACAACACAAACATATAATAATGTTATGCAATTATGAAAAAGACTAGCATTAAGGCCATTCAAGCCTAAACATACTAGCAACTTAAAGTTAAAAGCCAGGGCGGGTTATCAAACCTCGCATATTCATATAACCAGGAAAACATACCTGTAGTTGCTTTATACTTCTGGCTTACATTGCCATACCCAGTGAAGGTAACATTCCACTGATTCATAAGCGCATGATCGCAATGGCGTAATTTAAAATATACTGGCGACTTATCATCCAAAGCAAGGACGGGTTATCAAAACCCCAAATATGCTCAAATATGAGTCATAAAGATTAAGGCTACATGGCCTGCATTGTTTTAAACCATATGTTAATATGGAACAAGGATATGAATAAAAACAATGTGCAGAGAAAATAACAAATCAGAAAAAAAAACAAGGCTTTCATAGGCAGCCAAGCCTAAATTCCAAGTGCTTTCAAAGGGTCGCAAAGACACTGAGTTAAACCTTCATGCAAACCTTATAAGCCGGGCGTCACATGACCAATCGTCATTTTAACTATGACAAGTTCAGGGTCTTGTATAAGATTGACTGTCGAAAGTACGACGGGTCTGTCCAGTTAATCTGGGCAAACTTAAAAAGGCATGATTACCCGGGTTTTTAGGTGAATACACCTGGCTTCCAAGCCTGGCTTTTAAGCCTATTACATGGGTCATAAAAACTCTAGTCCATTGAACAAAGAGCCCCCAAGTAATATTTCATTAAATGCAAACAATCCGGACCAATAGGGTAATCAAGGCTCTGCTCATTAATCAGCTCGGCCCCAGATGATATCAAAGCAGGGTACCTATGTTTGAGTAGTGCTTTGCAACACACTCTCTCTGGTCCCTTTAACCTAGGTAGCGAGCCCCCAAGTGTTTAGTAATCATTTCGTATAAGCCGGATCAAGAGGGTAATCATAGCTATGCTCAATGAGCAGGAAGCCCCCAAGTGATCGATAATATGAAAGCCAACAAGGCTGGATACCCATGTTTGAACCGCGAATCATGGGAGCAAGCTCTCTTTGGCAACCTTTAACTTTTCTGAGAACTCAAACTTTGCGAGAGATAGATTCTTTTTGAACTAGAATATGAAACCGGATATTGATAGCTTCAAAGCTTCGTGAGAGATAAATTTCACTTGAACTGGATTTCAAACCAGATATTGAGAGCTTCAACACCTTGTGGAGACAAATTTCCCTTGAACCGGAAGCATCATTGTGAGCCGGAATTTTGCTGACGGCATCGAAATTTTCATCAATATAACAGCGGCCTTTGGGATCGGGTTATTTTTTCCCTCCAATGACCCGGAGTTCTTGAATTCACTGAAACCGGCCAATTCCGCCGAGTCATGTCATTGTAGCCCCCGAGTCTCAAGACGGCTCGAGGAGTTGGCTTGAGATTCTTCATACTTGGCCGTGATATAAACCGGCATATAGTTGAACGGCGGAACGCTAAAGTTTATGTAAACCGGAGGATTGAAGCGATGAAGCGAATTGAAAATCTTCGCAACACTCATTGCACACTTCCGGTATGAATTATTCAATAAACCTCCATGATATGACGGTCACTTTTGGAGTAGACAATTTGTCCTGCACCAAAAAACCTCACAAGACAAGGTAATTGCCCTTTCAAAGAAAGCAATAAGTAATAAAAAATACTGGATGGATTTCACCTGATATGCCAGGACAGAAATTATCCACCATGGAGTTGATGATCACCATGGTGAAGCTAAAAAACAATCACGGCCGAGTCGGCCGCGGGAGCAGACAAATGAACCGGCTGCGGTGTTGTAAGACGGTGCGGATGGGCGAGTCAATCGCAGGCGCAGTAAGCCCCGCGGACGGGCAAGTCAGCCACATTGTGTTGATGTAAAACGTGCCACAGAAGCGGCGGCTTGCTCATACATTCGTGAAGCATCATGGCACGGTCATATGCTAGCGAATGATAATGGTGGCATGAGTTATATATCCATGACCCAACCATCGCTCTTATAGTGAACAATTGTACTGCATAAACAATATTGCAGACCAAGGCAAAGATAAACTGTTCTTTGACAAAAACAATATGTGCTAAGAAAACAAATTTGGATGGATATCACCTGATTTGCTAGGATGACATATGGATTGACCCGCTGGATGTCCGACTGATGGGACTTGCGCTAGCATTTTTTGTTGCGGATCAAACCAGAGAGATGGCGGGACTGCGTGTGTCTCTCGGCCAGCGTGACACGGGCAGACACCGGCGGCGTGGATGCAAGCTTTGTACTATTCATCAATTAGCACTACTTGTATTTGCATCTCCCAGTGGTTTTCTTTTTGTTTTCTTCTTCACATTGTTGGCTCCAGAACCCATCCAACCATGAACTTGATCTGCTGTAACTGCTGCAGCTCTGGAATATCTGCAGCCTCGAGTACAACGCAGTCATTATAAGACCTTACACATCATAACATTGCGACAACGAGGCGAGCTGCAGGGGCGTGCTCGAGCAGCGGCTCTAGATGGACCAGAGCAGAAAATTTAGCACTTATGGCCGCGACATCAGCTCAGTACACCAGCGAGGGGCGGCTCGAAGTGAATGTGACCCTAAAGCTGGATTATGTTGGCAGCTCGGGGCCGATCATGGCAGAGGCGCAGCTTCGCAACGGAGCAACATGGAAGTGGAGCGACGAGGCGGCAGCAGCTCCAGGCGGCAGAGGAGGCGGCAACAATGGCCAACCACGAAGGTGACGACGGCGAGGTGGCTTGGTGTTGGCGGGCCGCGGCAGCTCGCAGATGGCGGCGGCTGGAGCAGAGGCTGCGGCAAGGGGAGCTATGGCGGGGACCGACGACTCAGGACGTGCATGAGGGGCGTCAGTGGCTCGAGGTATAGCGGCAGCGGCTTGCTGGCAGTGGAATGAAAATGTGTCGGCGGCTCACAGATGACCGAGGAGGCAACTCGATGAGGCAGGCCATGGTAGAGGACGACGGTCAACTCGCCAGCAAGGCAAAGGCGATCCACGGAAAAGATAGGCCATGGGGATGGCGGCTTGAAGGCCGAAGCGGACTCGGTGCCGAGGCCAAGGTTGTTTGAATCATGGGTAATCCGGCAGTAGCAGCGAAACCCACGGGGTAGGAGCAGAGGCACTTCTAGGCTAGGAGGGTCACGGACTTGAAGCGGGCCGACTGTTGCATCGGCTCAACAAACCAGCGAGGGTGACTCGGAGTCCGCAAGGGCTGCATCGGCTCTCAATCCGACCATAGAGGAGGCGGACTCGGTCATATAGCGATGGTGGGTCAGAGGTGGGAGCAAGGCCGTGACCTGGAGGCAACGACTTGATGAGACCGACTACGGCAAGAACGGCAGTGAGGCCGGCTCGCGGCGGTGGAGGTGCCTTGGTGAGGCGGCTCAGCGAGACGAGGCCGCGGAAGCGTGAGCCGCCAGGGGGGTCAACGGTGGTTTCCGCGTTGCTGTAGCCCAGACCAACTTGGCAACTTTTCTTAATGCTGGAATTAATCCCCTCGTAGCTTCCTTGTAGCAATGATGTACTAATTCAAAACGTACTCTCATCGTCTTATAGTGGCGTACTAGTACTTGAAAACATAAGGTTGATGATTAATGCGATGTAAACAATGCTCATGTCTGCATCTTTGATTTTAATCAGAAACAACAACTCGGCGACTGTGACAGAAACGTCTGCAACTTCGACGGACAAACATCTGCATCCGTCGTGAAGGATCATCTCAAACCTAAACTTGCACCGATGACTCTTCTTCGCTGGATGATCGCGAGCTCATCGATCTGTGGGAGAGATCCCTCCAAGAACTCAACAGCACCATGCGCTGACCTCGCGGTGGGCGCCAATTGTCGTGGATTTCTCAAGGCCAGATGTCCTAGTGTGATGACTTAGTCGTGAGGCCAACGCATCTATGTAGTACCTTAAGAGGGGTTGATCGGAATCGAGAGACGCAACACAAGACAAGGGTTTAGACAGCTTCAAGCCTCGGGAAACATCATCCGGTAATAACCCTACATGCTATGTGTGGCTAGGCCTCATTATGATCCTCCTATAGTAACATCGAGGCAATAGAAGAAAGCCTAATTTCACCGCCGTAACCTTCTGTTCCCGGGCCTGTTCCGGAGCTCTGCCGGAGGGGGAATCGATCACGGAGTGCTTCTACATCAACACCGTAGCCTCACCTATGTGTTGTGAGTAGTTTACCATAGACCTTCGGGCCCATAGTTATTAGCTAGATGGCTTCTTCTCTCTCTTGGGATCTCAATACAAAGTTCTCCTCGATCTTCAAGGAGATCTATTTGATGTAATCTTTTTGTGGTGTGTTTGTCGAGATCTGATGAATTGTGGGTTTATGTTCAAGATTATCTATGAACAATATTTGATTCTTCTATTAAATCTTTTATGTATGATTATAATATCCTTGCAAGCCTGTTTGAATTATTGGTTTGGTTTGGCCTACTTGATATATAGTTCTTGCAATGGGAGAAGTTCTTGGCTTTGGGTTCAATCTTGCGGTGTCCTTTCCCAGTGACAGTAGGGGCAGCAAGGCACGTATTGAATTGTTGCCATCGAGGGTAAAAAGATGGGGTTTATATCATATTGCTTGAGTTTATCCCTCTACATCATGTCATCTTGCTTAAAGCGTTACTCTATTCTTATGAACTTAATACTCTAGATGCATGCTGGATAGCGGTCGATGTGTGGAGTAATAGTAGTAGATGCAGAATCATTTCGGTCTACTTGTTACGGACGTGATGCCTATATACAATGAGCATACCTAGATATTCTCATAACTATGCGCTTTTCTATCAATTGCTCGATAGTAATTTGTTCACCCACCATAGAATTCTACTATCATGAGAGAAGCCACTAGTGAAACCTATGGCCCCCGGGTCTATCTTTATCATATTACTTTCCTTTCAATTTCTATTGCCATTGCTTATTTGCTTTATTTACTTCTTGTTAATATACCAAAAATACCAAAAATATTATCCCATCCTATCTATCAGATCTCACTCTCGTAAGTGACCGTGAATGGATTGACAACCCTTTATCGCGTTGGCTGCGAGGTTCTCATTTGTTTGTGCAGGTGCGAGGGACTCACACGTGGTCTCCTACTAGATTGATACTTTGGTTCTCAAAAACCGAGGGAAATACTTACGCTACTGTGCCTCATCACCCTTTCCTCTTCGAGGGAATACAACACAAGCTCGAGAAGTAGCAAATACCGTGTGCCTAGTAAGCCTCTACAAGGCTAGCTCATTGATCAAAGATGGCTTAGGTTTCCTAACCATAGACATGTGTTGTCACTTGATAACAAGATCACATCATTAGGAGAATGGTGTGATGGACAAGACCCATCCGTTAGCTTAGCATATGATCGTTCAGTTTATTGCTATTGCTTTCTTATTGTCAAATACATATTCCTTCGACTAAGAGATCATGAAACTCCCGGATACCGAAGGAATACCTTGTGTGCTATCAAACGTCACAACGTAACTGCGTGATCATAAAGATGCTCTACAGGTATTTCCGAAGGTGTCTATTGAGTTGGCATGGATCAAGATTAGGATTTGTCACTCCGTGTATCGGAGAGGTATCTCTGAGCCCTCTCGGTAATACACATCACAAGAAGCTTGCAAGCAAAATTACTAAATGGTTAGTTACGAGATGATGTATTACAGAACGAGTAAAGAGAGTTGTCGATGACGAGATTGGACTAGGTATGGATATACCAACAATCGAATCTCGGGCAAGTTACGTATCGACGGACAAAGGGAATTACATATTTTGTCATAACAGTTCGACCGATAAAGATCTTCGTAGAAATGTAGGAAATAATATGGGCATCCAGGTTCCGCTATTGGTTATTGACCGAAGAAGTTTCTCGATCATGTCTACATAGTTCTCGAACCCGAGGGTCCGCAAGCTTAACGTTCGTTGACGATATGGTGTTATATGTGTTATGTGATTTGGTGACCTAATATTTTTCGAGTCCCGGATGAGATCATGAACATGACGAGGAGCTCTGGAATGGTTCGGAGGTAAAGATTGATAGAGATGATGATACTATTTGGACACCAGAAGAGTTTCGGAGTGTATCGGTTAGTCATTGGATCATCGGAAGGGGTTCTGGGCACTCCCGGGAAGTAAATGGGCCATATTGTAATGCCTCGGATGTAATACTTTCCCTTTTGGGCAATATATATATCTCTGGCTTCATCAATTCCATTCCGGGTTCTTCGTCTTTCGGGTTTTCGTCATTTTGTTGTGTGCGTGTGTGGCATTCATCCATATCATGTTTTCATGTGCATTGCATTGCATTTGTGTTGTCGTTTGCATCCGGTCCCACTCGTTCGTTCCCGTTGTCCGTTTCGAGTTCCGGAGCTCTCTCACGTGTCCGTGGCATCCCCGAGGCCTACTTTGGTGTTTGGCCGTGTAACGTTTCCGGTTTGGTGCGAGACTTGTCGTGCGATGTTGTTTTAGTGTGTGTAACCCGCCTGTCAAATCTCGTCGCGTTTGGAGTTCATTTGATGCTCCAACAGTTATTCTCGTGGGCTGAAAGTAACCCCCTCTTTGAGGCCCAAGACACCCCTCCAACAGCCCACCAACCCAACTCAAACCCCTCCCTTCATCTAGGCCATCCAATTTTGATCGCGTGGCCGAAAACCTCACCTCATTTGGACAACCCTAGCTCCTTGTGCCTATATAAACGTCCACCTCCCCCAATTTTCGCGTCTGAAACCCTAATGCTTCCACAGTTCGCCGCCGGTGCTTCCACCGTTGAAGCGCAGTGCTTCCACCGTTGACACGGCGTGCTTCCGACGTCCCAGCGAGCGTGCTTCCGAAGTCTCCGTCCGTGCTTCCATAGTGCCGTCGCCGTGCTTCCTCCGACGCGTGGGCCCGTGCGAGGTCGTCTCCTACCTCCGCCGCCGGCCCCGTTCTTCACCGCCTTCGACCGCCGCCGCACCATCTCTCCGCCGCCGGCCACTCCTCCCCGCGCCGCCTCCTCGCCACCCCGCCGGCCGGCGCCGCCCTCCGCCGCCGGGCGCCTCCCCGGCCGTGCCTCCACCGCCACCTGCCGCCGGTCACCGGCCAGGCCGTCGGTCACCGGCCAGGCCGCCGGCCCCCCTGCGCCCTCCGCTGCCGGGCCAGCGCCCCAGCCAGCCGCCCCGTCGCCCGAGGTCTCCAGCCAGCCGTCGCCAGTCGACCCC
>LR738714.1:214639500-214669523 GCA_902687465.1 Secale cereale
CCCGATCGGGAGGATCTCCTCTCCTTCGATCCGATCGGCTAGGCGCCCTAGCGGGCCGAAGCCCGATCCGCCGGCCCGATCCGCCAGCCCGCGGGCCCGTTTGACCTCCAGCCCGCGTTGACCACCCGTTGACCGAGGTGGTTTTTTTTCACTAAGTCCTGGTAATTTTAGTTTCTGGTGCAGTTTTGCATTGTGGATAACTTTTTGTGTGGTTGTCCGATTTGAGCAAATGATATGTCAAAATGATCGTGGTGACATGTACTATGTTTTGTTCCATTGTGCCATGCATGTTTGAGGTCATCTAGATGTCTTAATATTCATGAGAAGAGTGCTACTTGTTATAAACTGTTGTTTGTAGTTGTTTTCATGCCATCTTTGCAATGTGATAACTTGGTGCATGTTTATCCAAAGGAAGCAAATGATATGTCCACATGTTCATCATGAAATGCTCTACATGTTGGTTGCTTTAGCTTGCATGATAGATTTCATCTTGCCATTTTTATCTCCTTTGCGAAAGTGCTATTGGCTATTATGTTGTTAAACTTGTTACGAGATGCCTAGTAGAGGAGCTCGTTGCTATTGATGTGGTTGTCCCCTTGATGCATGCTTAGATGTTTTGGATTCACCATCATGTGTACTTTGCTGTGGTGCTTACCCCTTGTCTTGATATGCTTTGAGGTGACTTAAACTTGCTCACAAAGATGCCATGATGTTACTGCTGTTTTAACACTTCGTGAAATTTCACTAAGTCTGGGATCTGTAATTTCCAGATGCCATGTTTGCTTGTTGTTCTAGGCAAATCCATGCTAGTTTTGGAGTGACTCTTGATGATTCTATGTTGTATAAGTTGTGGGCTATCCATTCATGTTCTCACATGCTTATTTGAGTGGTTGTAGCATGTTTAACTTTTGCTCCCAAGTAGCAACAAATTACTGCTGTCAGGATTTTGTTGTCAAGTTCAAAATGTCATAGCTTGTTGCTATTGATCCATGCATCCTTTCGAGATGCTCCAATGGAATTGTTTGTTGTAGGAGATGTCTACTTTCTGTCCATGCTCCTTGCCATGATGTTTGAGTGCTGTAGACTATTTATCTCTTGCTCCGAAGTTGCTATGTGGCTGCTATTTTCAGCTTGTGCATGTTTATTGTTTCGGGTGTATCTTTTAGCCCGTTGCTCCGTTTTGAGCAAGTCCTATATGTAACTTGAGTGTTTTTGCATGTAGTATCATATTATCCTATTGTTATCATGTTTTCAAGTATTTTGCTTGATGCAAATTTCCATGCTCCTTTGTGCTGTAACACTGTGCTTCCTATGTAGACTTTCTGTGCTTCCTAAGTGCATCTGCATTGCTTCCATAGTGCATCAGCCATGCATCCAGTAGTTTTGTGCACTGCATCTTGTTGATTTCGTGCCTTGTGTGTTTGTGTTGAGTAGAGCCGGAAGCTGAGTACGAGTACGAGCATGAGGTTACTACCGAGGTTGAGAACGAGGAGCCCACTTTCGATCCCATCGACAACTCTTCAGGCAAGATGACCGAACCCCGATAACATTACTATCTTTGCCTATTGCTAGAAGTCTCGCTCTATAGTTTTGCCTCGATGCCCATGTTTTTCCTGTCAGCCTCCTATTGAAACCATGAACCTGTCTAACCACCCTACCTATGCAAACCATTGATTGGCTATACGTAGGCTTCGCTCAGCCCCTCTTATAGCATTGTTAGTTGCAGGAGAAGATTGAAGATTCTTGCTTGTTGAAGCTTGTTGGGATATCACACTATATTAATTATTAAATGAAATCATCTATATATGGGTAATGGGTGGAAGGCTAAGCCTTTTGCTTGGTGATTTGTTCCACTCATGCCGCCTAGGAACCGTATAAACCGGTGTTATGTTCCTTGATTATGCGTTCCTCACACGGTTGGGGTTATGGGACCCCCTCGATAAACTGTTAAGTGCTAAGACTTTTCCAGCAAGTCCCAACATTGGTTCTATTTGCCTAAATAACTAAAACTTGCATAGAGACTAGCTATCCCTTTTATATTTAATCAACAACCCGGGCCAGTGCTCCTCATGAGTGTTGGCCCAAACCGGGGGTTCTGCGGGGCCGCCTTGGCGAGACCCGAGGTATCTTGTATACAGCTGTAGAATCGCCCATCCGGTCGTGGCCTAAGACTAGATACGCGCGGCTACTGTCAGGGTGTCGGCACGCCGGGAGGATTTGCTGGATTAGCCTTACCTTAGTCGGAGTATCTTGAGCACGGGATTCCGAGGATACTCGGGCCTTCCCACTTTGGAGTTGCGACTCCGCGTGGGCTTGTCATGGGCCAAGTTGGAACACCCCTGCAGGGTTATGAACTTTCGAAAGCCATGCCTGCGGTTATGTGGCAGATGGGAATTTGTTAATATCCGGTTGTAGAAAACTTGACACCATGTTCCAATACACTACCAGCATGAGTACCGTGACGGTCATTTTCAGAAAAGGGGATTCGGGAGATGAACACGGTGGGGTTATGTTTGACTTGCTTTAGTTAGGATCACTTCGTGATCATCTTTCGTCCGAGGCAATTCTCTTCTCGCTCTCTTTTACGTAAGTTAGTGCTAGTGCTGCTGCAACCTCTTGTTCTTTCTTCAGCCTTGTTCCTCACCCAAGGCTTAGATAGTCGTGTTACCCGGGAACGGGATTGCTGAGTCCTCTGTGGCTCACAGTTACTTCAACACACCAGATGCAGGTACTATGGTCAGCTACACAGGCGATGGTACTGAGCTAGACTGGGAGTACGACGAGGAGCGTAGCCGTTACTATGTGAACTATCCGGTTGATCAGTAGAGCTTCTACTAGGATTCGATTCAGACATGTGGTTTAATGTTATGTTTGGTATCTTTCATTTGGATCTTACCCTTAGATGGGCTGTGATGTTTATTTGAATGATGTTTGAACATGTAATGATTTGTGTGACGTGGTGAGTGTAAGCCGACTATCTTTTCAGCTTTCATCCCTATTTTTACATGAGATGCGCAAAGGTACCAAACTTGCGATCATTCCAGAATGGGCTTATATCTTTAAGTCGTGCCTCGACACGTAGGAGATATAGTCCCATCCTGGGCATTACACATATGGGCCAAATTGGGGGAACACACCAGCCATCAAGGGGCTGGTGTGCTCCTACTAAGGCTGCAGCCCTTGGGGAGAGAAGGAAAGAGGGGAGTCGGCCTCCCCCTTCCTCCCCCTTATGCAAACAAGGTGAGGGGGCACCATAGGGCAGGAGCCCAAGGGGGCCGGCGGACACCCTTGGGGCTCCTCCTGACTGCCTCCCAACCTATATATATGAGGGAGGAGCACCACACAAAGGAGACAACAATCTCTTAGCCGTGTGCGGCGTCCCTCTCCATAGTTTTGTCCCTTAGTCATATTTTAGTAGTGCTTAGGCGAAGCCATGCGGAGATAGCATCACCACCACCGTCACCATGCCATCATGCTGCCGTGACTCATCGACTACTTTGTCCGTCTTGCTGGATCAAGAAGGCTAGTACATCACTGAGTTGAACATGTGCTGAACACGGAGGTGTCGTACGTTTGGTACTTGATCGGTTGGATCATGAAGAATTTCGCCTACATAAAGCAAGTTAATAAAGTCTTTCGCTCACGGTCTATGATGGTACGTAGACACACTCGCCCCTTTCGTTGCTTTGCATCTCCATGGATAGATCTTGCTTGTGCATAGATTTCTTTTGTTTTCCATGCAAGGTTCCCCATCAGCATGAGCCTTGCAGCCCTAGGTATTTTGTGAAGAGATCAATGGAAGCCTTTGACACAATGTCTTGTATGTGTAAAATAAAATTGCATCATGAAGTTTCTCTTGTCTTGTCCATGATCTTCATCCCTACAGGTACCCAGGATCATGGAGGTCGAGCATCAGGGAGGCTAGGAGCAAGGGGACCGTGAAGTGTTATACCGGAAACTGGTGACAGTAAGGTTTAGTAGGGAAACTTGGATCATATCCTTGGGGATTCATGAGGTGTAGTATGATATTTCTATCTTAATTATCAGGGCAACTCCGTGAGATAGATAGGGCCTTCAGTTGGACAACTGATTCTTGATACAAGACTCGATTCGGTCAAGATGTAATTTGGACACATACCCCATTCCGAACGAAGCAAGCACCTCTTGATGGGTGGCTTCCCGAGCACAAACTAACATCATTTTTTATCCGAACACCAATGCATAGTTGTAAGCATTAAGACCTCATCCCCGTACCTTCTTTTTATTGTATGTGTTTGAATCACTATCTGCTTGCTGACCCGATTAAAAGTTGGATTAGACACTTTAGCAAAATCTTGCTAGAGATCATCCCTTCAAGGAAATATTATTCTCATGGGTTCGATAACTCGGGGTCACCTCTAGGTAAATAGGTGTGGGATACTCTTTTTAGTTCCAGTAGCGAGTTATCAAAAAGGACATATCAAGGAGTAAGGTGTGAGACAATTCCACAATGACTTAGATGTTTGCTAAACTCATGGCTAAAATATTCTCTTCCATGATCAGATCCTAGAAATTTAATCCCTTTGCCAGGATGATTCTCAATGTCGCTATGAAATTCTTTGAACTTTTTAGACGTTTCAGACTTATGTTTCATCAAGTAAATTATTTATATCTACTTAAATCATCAGTGCAGGTTACGAAGTATAAGTATCCATCATGCGCCGGAATACTTATTGGACCACATAAATCTCTATGTATTATATCACCAATTCAAACGACCACTATGGATGACCACCAAATGGAATTTTGGTCATTTTATCCATCAAACAAGATTCACATGTATCAAATGATTCAAAATCAAATGAAGTTAATACTCCATATTTATGAAGCTTTTGCATAAGTTTCTTTCCAATATGACTAAGACGTCAGTGCCACATGTATGTGGTATTATGAGTCTTCTTAAGATGTTTAACATTAATGTTATGTATAACCTTTTCACGTTCAAGATCTAATATGAATAATCCACCAAACATGGATGCAAATCAACATATATATACTTATAATATATTGCACAACCATCGTACTCTGACTTATAAAAATAACTTTCATTTATCAACATGATCTAGAGATAATGTTTTTACATAACTTTGAAACAAGATAACAATTACTTAGTTCTAAAACCAATCCTGAAGGTAAGTTCAAATACATGATACCGACAGCTTAAGCAGCTATCCCATCACCATTCCTGACATGCATCATGGCTTCATTTCTTCTCAGCTTGCGAACATTCCTCAATCCCTGCATCGTGTTGCAAATGTTAGCAACAGACCCAGTATCAAATACCTATGTTTTAGAATTTTTAGCAAGTACAATGTCAATAACATTAACTCGTATAACTTCTATACCTTTACTAGAATATGCATTCTTCTTATCGGCCAGATACTTCTAGCAATTTCTTTTTGAGTGTCATTTCTCTTTGTAGTAGAACCATATAGTCTCGCAAGATGCTCCACCCTTGTTCCTCTTTGGGTTGTGTTTCTTTTTTAAACTTACTGTTTTGCTCACCATGAACTTTAGTTGGTTTTGCATCCCTATTTCCTTTGTTTTGAGCATCACTTCATAAGCGAAGTAATGATCAAATCATTTTTCGATGTTTTTGGAAAATCTACATCCATTGCATAGGACTATCATAATAGTCTTCAATTCTGACACCTTGCTTTCCAACCTCAGCTATCTTGTATTCTTCCAATGCTTCAGTCATCTTATGAACTTCAGCTGGGTCTTTGTGAAACAAAACTTCATGTGCCTTGACAATTTTGACGGTACTGAGTTGTTGATAATGTTTATGTAACACTTGATCCATGCTTGATAGTATAATACTTTTGACGACATTGAAATCATTCATACTTAAGGTTAGATATTATGTTAATTCTTCTTTCGTAGTTGCGGATGCTTGTGAAGGGGGGTAATCATAAGTGGGAGAGTTGTTCAGGTAAGAACAACATCCAAGCACCGGTCCACCCACATATCGAATTATCAAAGTAGCGAACGCAAATCAAACCAAGATGATTAAAGTGACTAGATGTGTTAGGACTGAGAGTATATCGACCAGAGGAGGCGGTGAATTGGAGATTAAAAATTTCTTTAGAAAGTTTTGAACTGATCCAAAACACAACAACAAAGAAAAAGTTTGGTAGAAGATAACTCAAACAGGCAAGCTACCGAGGAACAAATTCTTCAAGATAAGCACCAATAATGATTCGGGCATAGTATACAACAGGCTTAACAATGACGATGGTAATACAACATCCCAACAGAACCAAAAACATGAAGAAGAATCAGATCAGAGCTAAGAAGGAAGTATTCAAAGAACTATGCTAGAGGCTACTAAGGACAAAGAACTCAGTGTGATATAAATTAAGAGATTTACAACAGATGGTAACAGATCAAATAACTATCAACACCAAGCACACATAATAATTACCGAAAGTAATGAAGCGAAGAAAATAGAACGAGTGATGCTCGATGGCAACAAATATATTTCGTAGACTAGTTCACCCTTCTACCAAAGGGCTATGTCTAGTTGGAGGGGTTGTGACTTAACACGGAAGATAAACTCTCTTCACCCTATTCTCCATCAATGCTGAGCTGATCAGACTCAGGTTGATTTCACTCGTGGTAGATACTTGTCGGCGATCTCCAAACCTTCGGTCGACTTTCATGAACCACAATCACACTTGGTTGCTAAAGATCTGGTTCAGTGAAGACAACAACTCTTCAACACTCGAACCAGAACCTATCCGTCTAGAGAGTGTGCAACTCTCAAGAGTAACATATACAAGAACTCTGACTCAGAAGTAATGTGATGCTAAATATTGTCTAAGTTTGGGCTCTTGATTTTTCTCTTGGTGAATCTTAAACTCAGATCGCTCGGAGAGGGGTTACTCAAATCAATCTTCTCAGAAATCTTAAGCGGAGCAGCCAATGGACAAAGTTGGAGCGGGGTGGCTATTTATAGCCGCAGCCTTCCCAGATGGGAAATGACCATTTTGGTCATCAGGATCAGCCAATGGCTAAGTGACATGAGTCCAACCTTCGGATTTGAGCACAACGGTAACAATGCTTGCGGAGCATGTAATGCTAACTCCTCATTCCGAGGCAAATCTCTCACAATAAAGAAAATCATAGTATCTTGCTAACAAGTATTACCTCGGAGCACAAAGAGATTTATCTCACAACTTTCATAGGTTGTGGCTAAGCATCACAGCGGATCTAAGCTTCGAGAACCTATACCCCTCTTCATAGTACAGAGGTCCTATGACTCAAAAGAATGAAAGAAAAACAACGAAATGAATACTACATCTTCACTTTGTCTTCCACTTCCAGTGGTGCAATCAATTTCTTCGAACGACTTTACCGAGTCAAATGCTTCGCTTCAACAGTAAACTTTCAAGGGGTTGATTTCTACACATCAATCTTCTCGACTAAAAGTCTTCACCAAATATAGCTCGTTCTCCTCTGCAGCGCATATATGCTTCAACAAATATAGCTCGTTCTCCTCTGCAACACAAATATGGGTGAAGTTCCTCGAACTTGACACCAGAGACAACAATCTCTTTAGTTGAATGTACTTTTCTTCTCTGTATGCACTAGCAAACAAATCAATCCATTCCTGTTTCTGTCAACAATATCCAAAACACAAGGTAGGCAGATGTTGTACCAACAATCTCCCCCTTTTTGGACGATTGTTGACAAACATGTCACATCGAAGGATAGATAAAGAATGGAATGTAATGCGAAGAATAATGAAAGAAGAGACATTAATACGAAGATAAATCATTGTACCCCTGATGATATGCTACCTAACATGAAGAACCAGATGGATACTAGATTATTCTTCGTAAGAGCGGCATTGAAATATGATTTGACACTTGACTCCTTTCAATGCACTCAACGGTGTCTGAGGTGATCCCTGTCACAAAATCTTCGAAGAGAATTAGAATTAAGATATATATATATATAAATATTTGTGATGAGGGAAATAACATAAAGTTTTTCTCAAAATACAATCTGAATCCACATGTGATGTAGTTTTCCTCCATATTAGATATACAATGCAACTAGAGTGGGAAAAACAAAATAAGTGTATCTATGAGTGGATAAGCTTCGGAGGTGGTTTCCATGTGACACAGAACAATATAAGAGAAATAATTTCGAGGGAAAAACACTTTGTTAGTGAATCATATGGCCTTCACAAGATAGGCATAAGAGTTTGAACTGACATTCCCTTCCTGCAAGGTTAGATAGAGACGTATAACAATTGGCGCATGTACAACAGCAAGAGTTATGAAACATTTGTTACTCGGACAGTACTTCTGCCCATCTTGTGTCATCACTGGATGCTTTCCTCTTCTTTTTCAAGGTGTAGGTATTTTCCCTCTAAGATAATTATCAAAGGTAATCATTCAAGGGAAAAACACATTCGATGGTACCTGCAAATAGATAGTGCGAAGCAAATAATATTGTAGGTGGGGGGGGGGGGTTATAAACATTACATGACGTCCGAGTATTTCAACGCCACAAATGGTGCGATAAGTTCATGAAGCAAAATGTTTGAAGGAAAACCAAAACATGAAAGAACACACCCAACAAAAACCCCGAGAAACTACCACTCGATGTAATTCTCCCCCCTTTTGTCAACAAGTGTCAAAAAGGAATGAGAACCAATGTTGAGGAAATCGCTTATTGTCATCGTCTCGGTCAGATGTGGATTAGAGATTAACCGAAAATCAGCCAATTAATCGATTTTATCAGTCGACTATTAATCGGCCATGTTTTTTTGCAAATCTTAGGTTACCAACACTAAAATATGCTATATTCAACACAAAAAAAATCTTGAACAGAAGTGTTACCTTGATTCCTAGCCTTTGAATCCTTGTAGAATGACGAACCAAATAGCACAACAATATATATTGCATAACAAGGTCCACAAAATGCAAATTAACATAATTTTTGCAAACATAGCGCTATGAATAGGCCCAATTTAACGGTAGATTCCTGATAAATCGCCTGTCATAGCGATAAATCGGCCCAAACGATAAGTGTGAAGATAAGGCATAATCTTATCGGTCACCCCAAGAGTAGTGATAAATCATACGATAAATCGCTGAATCGGAAGATTTCCTGAACAATGATGAGAACACATGCGAGGAATTACTCCATGGGAGAATCCTTAGAATTAGAATTAACACCACTTCTCGAATTAGAATCCGAAGAGTGACGAATGGTCGAGGCAGAAGCCAGAGTGGCAACCTTGGCTCTAGGTGACTTGGAGAGATGAACATTTGGCTTGAAGACAAGAGTACCCGCCATGTCTGCAATTTCATCATCATGTCTGACAAACAACATGTCCATTGAAGCAGAACATTGTGAGAGAGCTGGAGATTGTCTTCGGATGCGAGGAACAGTGAGTAAGTCTAGATAGTCATAATCCTTTAGAATGCCCTTTTTGGCTAAATTTTTTCAAGAGTAATGCTTCTTTAAGAGAGTCCATGAGCATTTCTTTGTCTCCTTCTCATGCAGGAGTTTTTGGTGAGTATGATTGTGAAGCAAATTCAGCTCAGTCGTCAACTCCACCTTTTTGTTTCTGGCCAACTTGATATGTCTTTCAAGTGTTTGCTGGGTGCCAATGTAGATCTCATAAAGAGATGGATTATCTTCAAGAGGGACTTCAACCCTGGCCGTCTTGACCTTCAGAGCATTTTCAGATGCAGATGCATTTGTAGAAGTATCAACATGTTCCTTTCCTTCTCCAATATTATTCACAATGAGGAGAGTACCACAAACTGGTGGCATGAATACGTTCGGAACATGAGCCCAGAAAAATTTCTCATTGGTGAGCTGCTCGATCGCGAACATGATCCATGGAGCATACGGCTTCAATGATTGTGGGCTATTAGCTGCACATGCGAGGTTTCGAATGAAAAGATTATGAATGAAAAGATTAGGAAATATTAGGAGACATGGCCACAAGCACATTTCCCACAATGCCTTTAATGGAATTTGGTCTGTTCATTCGTGTGAGAGTGTTGCACAGAATGTGGAATAACACTTTGTTGTCATAGGCGAACTTCTTCTGATCAACGATAATGCATCCATCACCAACCACAGTGGGATCCATCAGAATGTGGAGTTGTGCTTCAAACACTTTCCAAAAAATGCAGCATGTGATCTCTTTCCTTCTGAAACTCACACCGAGAAAGATTTAGCAAAGACATAAAATGATATGCTGAACACTTGATCCTTTCTTTGACAGTCATCCATTCCAGAGTCCAGGTGGAGGTGTTTTTGTGTTCTCCTAAGACATAGAGAGTGGCAAAGAATTAAAGGATAATCTCTCTGTTCCAGCCATGATTGAACTACATGAAACCTTTCAGGAGGGCATGTTCAATGAGCTGAATTGCATGATGGAGCAGCGCATTTCTTCAAGCTCAGTGAAGTTTAACATCTTGTGATTGAAAATTTTGTTCTTGTGAAACATGATCCGAGCATAATAGACCGCTTGTTCTTTAGTCCAAAACCTCAGTGATATTGAAGTCCTTTCTCCTTCGTAAGGGCTGACCCTAAAGAATGCAAGCTTCGAGAAATGAAGATTTTCAATAAATGCAATGCCATTGGGGCCATAATCAGCTAGAAACAATGGGACTGATTCCTGGGGATTTTTTCTGAGTTTCATCATCACTAATTTACATCGGTTGAAAATCATCAGAACCTGGCACATCTTCATCGATTGGCTTTGATGGAGCATGGGGCTATTAGCTTTCTCCGAAGTTGATGGCATGGGAGCACTGGACTGACTTTCAATTCTTTATTTAGAACTCCTTTAGCGGCTTTCTCATTTTTAGACACTAGGGCCTTTTCTTTTGGTGAGCTCTCAGTAGGTGGAGGCATGATAACTTCTTCGGTCACTTGAGTCACAACATCTCTCTCTTCAGACTGCTGTGACTAAACTGGTGGTAGAACTTTTTGTGATTCTTCTTCGTGAGCCATGGGCCCATCATCCTTCTTTTCTTCCTGTTCTGGATATGAAGCCAAAGAACCAGGAGCGAGATCAACCTCCATCTAGGTAGGGGCACTAGATGAGGTGACTGGGGTGGTATTTCCTCGGGAAGCAGCTTGCCCCCCTAAATCTTATCATCCTCCTTGGTGGATGATACGTCTCTAATGTATCTATAATTTTTTATTGTTCCATGCTATTATATTATTGGATGTTTTGTATGCATTTATTTGCTATTTTATATATTTTTGGGCCTAACTTATTAATCCAGAGCCCAGTGCCAGTTTCTGTTTTTTCCTTGTTTTTGAGTTTCGCAGAAAAGGAATATCAAACGGAGTCCAACCGGGACGAAAATTTTTGGAGATTTTTCTTGGACCAGAAGACATCAGATGGACTTGGAGTACATGCCAGGGGATCCACGAGGCGGCAACAAGGGTGGGGCCGACTCCAGGGGGTAGGGCGCGTCGCCCTACCTTGTGGGCCCCTCGTGCCTCCCCTGACCGACTTCTTCCGCCTATATGATGAGGACATCCCAACCATGGGCACACACCACCAATCATCAACGGTCCAATCACAAGAAGTCGCACAATGCAAATACATGGTCAGGCGAACGCTTGCATAAGTCTTTCATTTGACCATGAAAACATGATTGTACCTTCACCTACTTTGTTGTTGGTTGAACTCAGGTGCGATATCGAAGAAGGCCAAGCACATTTCAGTCCACACAAAACAATGTTTTATGGCGAAGAAACAAAATTAGGAATCCATTAAGAAACATTGTTCCGATTCCGACAAAACAATGTTTTGCATGAGTTTGGATATCCCGACTTGCGAAAGGTTCCCAGAACTCGAGTTTTCCGCTGAAGGAAACATTGTTCGACCCTAGTGAACAATGTTTGGTCGGGAACTGACAACCACCTCCAACGAGAGTTTTCCAGAAGCTACCTCATTAAGTCTCTAAGCCATTAATCAAACAAAAGCTGGTTCTCTTTCACACCTAAGCGGGTTCCCAAAACTAGTTTTATTTCACGCCTATTTAGGGGGGTTGCTCGATTATAAATAGGCCAGCTCTTCCCTTCGTTGTGGACTTTTGCCATTTCTATCAAAGACCAAAGACATAGACACTTATTCTTGTGATTCCTTGATAAATTGCTCGTAATTCGTCCTCCACGACTAGATCATGTTGTGTGGGTTAGTGTTTATGGCTTCCTTTGCGGATTGCACCTATCCCGTGCTCCACAACTTGAGCGTGGTTGTGTGGGGTAGTATTGCGGGTTGTGGAACGGCGAATGTTCAGATTGCAAGTTTTGGTGAGGTTCCTCCTCGTTGGGTCATAATATCTTATTTTTCATTTTTTTGGCTTCTTGCAGCTAGTTATCCCCATCCTTTATCGATCATACACCATGAAGATCGGACCTCCCCCTTGTTCACCATCTTCTCGGAAGACAGTGGCACATCATATGGTATTTAGAGCAAGGTTTACACGGTGGGATCTGTATCTTTGTTGCTAGATCTATCCTTTTTAGTTTGGGTTTTCCCCGTTCTCAAGTCCAAAGCCAGAAAAGCCACACACCAAAATCCAAGCCTTTGTTTGTTGAGATCTAGTTGTTTTCTTTCCTCTTAGTGTTGGCACCAAGTTCGATCCGAAGTTGCTGCTGTTTTCTTCGAGTCTTGTTGTTGGATCTATTGTGTTGCAAAAAATAAGGAAAAAAGAGAAAAAAGAGAGAGAGAAAAAAGAGAAAAAACAAGAGAAGAGAAAGTGTTGAGCAAGTGTGCAATCATATCCAGTTGGGTGAAATATTTCAGAAGTTGCAGTGGCAAGTGTTGCAGCTCAAATGTGGTGCAAAGATCTACAATTTTTTCTTGTTTATTTGGTCTGCATCGATTGGATCTCGGCACTAGCCCTCCCCATTTTTTTACCCCACCCAGATCCACCTAGAAACCGTCAGCTTCCTTCCTTTTATTTGCCCATCCACTCCTGATTTTCTACTACTGCACAGCCGCCAAGGAATCATTAGAATGTGGGTAAGCAAGAAGGTGAGCTGAGTGTTTTCCACATATATTTTTATTTTGTACACTTGTGTCCGAGAGTTAACATGACAGGATCCAACTCGAGTGTACATGGACATCAACATGTGGAAGATGATCTCCCAAGAACTCGTGCGGCACTTGGCGAAATGATTGAGGAGAGTATAGCTGCATCTATGCCAAGGTTGTTCGGAGGCCGTCTTCCTATCACAGACAATGGGGATCAACATCAACACAACCCCGCTGCCTTGCCAGGCGTTGACAACCGACGACGTCAAGGAAACGAGGATCGCCACGATGGTCGTGGAAGAGCGGCAGGAGCTGCTGCCCACGGCGTCCCTACTATTGGGGCTCAACGGAGGTGTGGAGAATTTGTCGCCCCTTGTGAGTGTGGGCGGCATGGAGAAGAAGCTCACGGGCAAGGCCATGACCCCCGCGGGTTTGCTGCTGATCACCGGCGATGAGCTGCACACGATGGTGATGACATCTCTCATGAAGATCTCTCCGAGAATGGAGAGGAAGATGAAGGCATGGGGGACTATGAACCCTACTCCCCGCCACGTTGTGGTGCTGTTTTTGGTTGCAATGGTCATCATTATGACCGTTGTGATCAACATGACCATGAAAACCAAGCGATAGTGAAGCTGCATGTGCCATCATTCACTGGAAAAGAGGATCCGGATGCATATATTGAGTGGGAGGAGAAGTGTGATCATATCTTTTGCATCCATGGGTTTTCTGAAGCCAAGAGAGTTGATCTTGCTGTTATGGAGTTATCTGGTTGTGCTCTTACTAGGTGGAATCAGCTGCAAGACGATCAATTGCTATCGGGCAATAATTATATCCGCAACTGGACTTTGATGAAGCAAGTCATGAGGCGTCATTTTGTTCCATCATAATGTGACGCCTGGATAGGTAAGCTACAATAACCCTCTGCTAATTACGACACGCCACTGCAATTACTATTGTTAACCTCGCGATGATCCAATCCCGTTCGAATACAAAAGTCAAAAATATGTCAAACGATAAAGATTTTCAAATATTAAAGCTAAAATGTTCAGGTGGTGCCAAACAATGCATAAGCAATTACGGTTGGAAAACTACATTTTTATAAAAGGTTTAAATGCACTTAAATGATTAAAACAGTAGCCCAAACAATTATATAAATGCCTTTCGAATATTATAAAATGATATACTATTTTGTTCGGGGGTAAGACTTTTAGTGGCAGCGGGTTTGATGGTAATACTAATTTAGTAGTTGAAATTAAATTTTACAAAACTAAAATAAGTTAAGAACTAAAATAAAACAAAATAGGAAAAATAGGAATATATGAAAATAAAACAAAAGAAATAAAAAGATGGAGGAAGCGTCCCTCCCACGCTAGGCCTCGGCCCAACTGGCCACCCAGGTCGGCCCACCTTGCCTCCCTTAACCGCCGTGGCCCCGAGACCTAACCCTAACTGCACCCACTACCCCCACATCGCTCACTATCCCTTTCCCCGATCTGGATCAAGATCGGGGGCACGCCGCCGCCGCCGCCCGGAGTCTCCCCCCTCGCCGGAGCCACGCCGTCCGTCTACCTCCCCGCCGGACCGCCTCCTCGCCCCAACCCCGACGACTTCACCAAGCCTGCCGCCCCCTCTACCCATCCATGCTGGTGAGTCCCCGGCCTCCATCTCCCCTCTGCACGTTCACCTCAGCCACGCCATGCTCACCGCGCTCACTGTGCCCCCTACCAGGACCCCCACACCTTGCCTCGCCCTGGCAGCGCCTCGCCATGCCCATAATCACCCCAGCGTGCATCCAGAGCCGCCTGTTGTGCCGCTGCTGCCTCCGCCCCGCATGGCCCCCAGCACCTATAGTCGCCATGCCATGCCACCCACCATCGCCGTCCGCACCTCCAGTCCACCTTGCCCTGTGCCCCGCCCAAGGTCGCCATGGACTGCGCGTGCCCACGCGGCCATAGATGCGCCCACTCGCCGCGTCGCTGCGTGCCAGGCTCCCCTCGACGCATTCTGCATCGTCCGCCGCCCCGCCTAGGTCCATGCCGTCGCCCGCCCGCCCGCTGCCGTCGGACCTTGCCAGGGGGAGATGAGAGATGAATTTGTTTCCTGGTTATACAATCTGGAGATTGAACCTGATCAAAAGTGGATTTTAATGGGTGATTTTAATTTTATTAGATCTCATGAGAATAGAAATCTCCCTAGAGGAGATGTGAATGATATTTTCATTTTCAATGAGATTATAGGGCACTTGGGGCTGTTGGAACTTCCACTAAAAGGGAGAAGATTTACCTGGTCAAATATGCAGGATATACCACTTCTAGAACAACTTGATTGGATTTTCACTTCTGTTAGTTGGATCAAGCTATATCCTATGACTCAAGTTACTCCTCTTGCAAAAACTGTCTCAGATCATGTGCCATGCCTACTGTCTATTTGCACCTCTGTACTAAAAGCCCATCTGTTCAGGTTTGAAAATTACTAGGATCACCAACTTGGTTTTATGGATTGTGTGCAAGAGTTGTGGGCTAGGAGCTCTCACAAATCTCATATCTATGCAATCGTTATGTACAAGCTAAAGGCCTTGAAGTATTCTTTGAAGAAATGGCAGAAGGTGCTATCCCACATTAAAAGGTTGATTGATAAATGCAATTGGGTGTTTCTCTAGTTGGATAACTTAGAGGATTGTAGAGCTTTATCCAGACCAGAGACCAACTTTAGGAAGATTACCAAATTGAACCATGAACACCTTTTGCATATGCAGTATCTTTATTGGAAAAAAATATGTACCATTAGATATATCAAAGTGGGTGAGGAAAATTCCACGTTCTTTCAGGCAATGGCTACTGAAAGATACAGGAGGAATTCTATTGCAAGTCTACAGCTTTTTGATGGATCAATTACTTCAGATCATGAGGCAATGGCCAGGGAATTTTGACATTCCATAAAAAACAGAATGGGCTCTGTTAAGGAAATTATTTTGAATAGGTCCATCATATCTCTCATTCCAAAGCTGCAGGGTTTAGAGGTCCTCACAAAGCCCTTTGAGGTTAAGGAAATTGAAATGGTAATCAAGGAGATGCCCATTGATAAGGCACCATGGACAGATGGTTTTAATGGGATTTTTTTAAAGAAATGTTGGCACATAATCTCTAGAGACTTCATCAAGTTGGTTCAGGAGTTTCATGCTGGATCTGCTCATTTGGAAAATCTCAATGAGTCCTTTATTAACCTTATTCCAAAGAAGTAGTCACCTGAGTGTGTTGTTGATTTTATACCAATCTCTCTCACCAGTGTGGGTCTGAAGTTCCATACCAAGCTTTCTGCTAATAGGTTTTAGGAGGAGATCACCAAATGTGTACATAAGAAGCAATATGGTTTCATCAAATCTAGGACAATACATGATTGTCTTGCTTGGACTTTTGAGTATATTCATCAGTGTAATCAGTCAAAGAAACCCATTCTTCTGCTAAAACTAGACTTTGAAAAGGCTTTTCATTCAATACATCATGAGGCAATTATAAAGATACTAATGGCAAAGGGTTTTGACAATAGATGGATTACTTGGATTCAATAACTTCTATCCTCAGGACCCTCCTCGGTTTTGTTGAATGGAGTGCCTGGGAATCATTTTAAATGCAAATGTGGTGTAAAACAAGGAGACCCCATTTCTCCTTTGCTTTTTGTTAGTGCTGCTGAGCGTTTGCAAACAATGATTAATAATCTACTGCACCAGGGTTTGTTAAAACTGCCATTGCTCACCCATGATCCTGATTATCCTGTGGTACAATATGTTGATGGTACCTTGCTCTTTATGAATGCTGATAACTCTCAATTGGAGGCCCTGAAAGCAGTGCTTAGTTCTTTCTCAATGGCCACAGGTCTACAGATTAACTACCACAAGTCCTACATGTACCCTATAAATGTGTATGCCGCTGTTGCTACCAAATTAGCTGCACAATTTGGGTGTCAGTTGGGTTCAATGCCTTTTACTTATTGGTCTGCCAGAGGGTACTACCATGCCTAAAATAATTGATCTTCTACCTTTGGTAGATTGCATGGAAAGGAGACTTACTGCTAGCTCTTTGTTTTTGCCCCAAGATAGTAGGCTGCAACTGGTCAATTCAATCATTTCTTCTCTGCCTATTTTCGTTCTCTGTAGTCTGTCTATCCCTCGAGGTATCTTGAAGCAGTTGGAAAGAATTCAGAGACAGTGCTTATGGAGAAAGTATGGTCAGGAGAAAGGTCATTCCTTGGCAGCCTGGCCTTTGGTTTGTAGACCTAAAGATAAGGGAGGACTTGGCATTCTAAATCCGGGGCTACAGAATGAAGCTTTGTTGCTTAAGCATCTCCATAAGTTTTATAACAGAGTTGATGTGCCATGGGTTCACTTGGTTTGCGATTCATACTATTTTCAGAGAGTTCCTCATGACACAATCATTTGCGGATCTTTCTAGTGGAGGGATATTTGCAAGCTAATGGATAAATTTAGGGCAATCACTTCTATTACTATTAGCAGAGGAGATACGGTGCTTTTTTGGTCTGATCACTGGCATGTTGGCAGTAATTGCACTCCTCTTCAGGACATATTTCTTAGACTATTTTCATTTTTCCTTCATAAGAATCTCTCTGTCCTGGAAGTCCTTTAGAGTGGAAATTTTCAGCAGATGTTCACTTTGCCTCTATCTAAATTAGCTTTTCAGGGGCTCATCGGTTGACTTCTATGATGGCAACTTTAAATCTTGAAAGTGCAACTCCTGACAATTGGGTCTGGAGACATGGTAAGCAATTAGAGTACTCTACCAAGAAGTATTATGACTTTGTGCATCAACCACTTTTGGAAAATCCCATTTTGAGTTGGATCTGGAAAAGTTGTTGCACTATGTCCATCAAAATGTTTGCTTGGCTTGTTATAATGGACAGAGTGAACACGGAAGACATGATCCAACGAAGGCACTCGCATATAAATGAAGGGCCTGGATGTGTTCTTTGCCCCACTGGTACACTTGAGAATAGGGATAATCATTTCTTTCAGTGCAACTTCAGTATGCGTGTCTGGAACTATCTGCAGGTGGTCTGGATGGATAGCAATGACATGGTACAAATTGCGTTGCATGCTAAGAAGGATTTCAACATGCCATTCTTCACTGATTTGGTTTTTCTTACATGCTGGAACATTTGGAAAGTGAGGAATGATAAGGTTTTTCGGCATGTCAGACCAACTTTCAGGCAATGGAGGAATGGTTTTGTACATGACATTACCTTACTCACCCACTGGATCAAAAGAAGATACATATATGCACATCTCAAATGGATAGACTTCATGCCTCCTTGAGGTGGTTTCAGTATATAGTTTCTAGTTTTTAGGTTTTCTATTTGTTTGTATAGTTTTTTCTTTTCTTCTGTTCCTCATCTTGAGGAAGCCTTCTGTACTTTTTTCACTTTAATTTTAATATAATCTTGTGGGGTGTAAGCCATGCAGTCGTCAAGATAAAAAAATCTCCACAACCAAATATGCCCAAGCCTCGGGAAAACAAGGATTATTTATGATAGCTAGGAAAAGGTATATGAGGGAATTGGGAGAACCTAATACTCCATTCTTTATACTCATGTACAAGAAAACTTTATTAGCTGCTAACGAATTACCCTCCACTCTTCCTAGTGTTGTTTTTGATCTTTTGCTGGAGTATGAGGATGTGTTTCCCAAGGAGGTGCCACCTGGTTTGCCACCAAAGCGGGGCATTGACCACCAAATCGACTTGGTTCCGGGAGCCCCACTACCAAACCGACCACCGTACTAAGCAAACCCAGAGGAGACGAAGGAAATTCAGAGGCAAGTAAAAGATCTTCTTAACAAAGGGTATGTAAGGGAAAGTCTTTCTCCTTGTGATGTTCCCATTCTTTTAGTTCCAAAGAAAGACGGTACTATGCGCATGTGCACTGATTGTAGATCCATTAATAACATAACTGTGAGATATCGCCACCCTATTCCTAGGCTCGATGTCATGCTTGATGAACTTTGTGGCTCCACAATATATTCCAAAATTGATTTGCAAAGTGGATACCACCAAATAAGAATGAAAGAGGGTGACGAATGGAAAACTGCATTCAAGACTAAATTTGGCTTGTATGAATGGTTGGTTATGCCTTTTGGATTAACAAATGCAACTAGTACTTTCATGAGATTGATGAATCATGTGCTTAGATCCTTCATTGGAAAGTTTGTAGTGGTTTACTTTGATGACATATTGATTTATAGCAAAACTTTGGAGGATCATGTTGGACATATAAAATGGGTGCTTGCTGTCCTGCGTGAGGAAAAGTTGTACGCTAACGTGGAAAAGTGCACATTTTGCACAAACAAGGTTGCGTTTCGTGGCTTTGTTGTTTCAGCAAAAGGTGTGGAGGTCGATGAAGAGAAGGTCAAGGCTATTCGTGAGTGGATGCCTCCACAAAATGTGAGCCAAGTACGTAGCTTCCTTCGACCAGCAGGTTTCTATCGCCAGTTCATGAAGGATCTCAGCACCATTGCTGCACCCATGAATGAGTTAACAAAGAAAGACACTCCATTCCAATGGGGTGACGCCCAAGACAAGTCCTTCCAAGAACTGAAGAAGAGATTGACATCAGCTCCATTGCTTTCACTTCCTGATTTTGGTAAGACATTTGAGATTGAATGTGATGCAAGTGGTGTTGGCATTGGTGGAGTTCTAATGCAAGAAGGTAAACTCGTTGCCTACTTTAGTGAGAAGCTTAATGGTCCAACTCTTAATTATTCTGTCTATGATAAAGAATTGTATGCACTTGTTTGATCTTTGCAAACATGGCAACATTACTTGTGGCCAAAAGAGTTTGTAATACGTTCTGACCATGAATGTTTGAAACATATAAAGGGCCAACTCAAACTGAACCGTAGACATGCAAGTGAGTTCATAGAGTATTTTCCTTGTATTGTCAAGTACAAGAAAGGAAAGGATAACGTTGTTGCCGATGCATTGTCAAGGTGTCACATTGTAGTTTCCCAACTTGATGTTAAAATCCTTGGTTTAGAAAGTATCAAAGAATTGTATGCTAATGACTCATACTTTGCAAAACCATTTTCAAAGTGTGACAAGGGAAAAGGATGGGAGAAGTTTCATTTGCAAGATAGATTTCTATTTCGAGCTAACAAATTGTGCATCCCAGATTGTTCTATTCATTTGTTGCTCTTGCAGGAGGCTCACACTGGTGGTCTCATGGGACATTTTGGAGCCAAGTGAACCGAAAGTGTGCTTGTTGATTACTTCTTTTGGCCGCGCAAGAGACATGATGTGGATTGCTACGTGATGAGATGAGAGATTTGCCACAAAGCTAAGTCCGTCTTGAATCCTCATGGTTTATATACTCCTTTATCTATTCTAAATACTCTGTGGGAAGATATTTATATGGATTTTGTTCTTGGTTTACCACAGACTAAGAGGGGGAGTGACTCGGTGTTTGTGGTAGTTGATCGTTTTAGAAAAATGGCACATTGTATCCCATGTCATAAGAGCGATGATGCTTCACACATTACTAATCTGTTTTTCAGGGAAGTTGTGCGGCTACATGGAGTTCCACGAACGATTGTGTCAGACCGTGAAACCAAATTTCTGAGCTACTTTTAGAAGACCTTGTGGGGAAAACTTGGCACCAAGTTCCTGTTTTCCATGACCTACCACCCACAAACTGATGGACATATTGATGTTGTCAACCGAACGTTGTCCATAATGCTACAAGCAGTCCTCAAGAAGAATTTGAATATGTGGGAAGAGTGCCTACCTCATGTGGAGTTCGCATATAACAGGGCACTACATTCGACCACAAAATTTTGCCCATTTGAACTTGTTTATGGATTTAAACCTATTGCTCCTATGGATCTTTTGCCTTTGCCACTACAGGAACAAACCAGCCTTAATGCAAGTAAGCGTGCTGATTTCTTCAAGAAACTTCATGGCCAGGCAAAGGAGAACATTGAGAAAATGACTGAACAATATACGAAGTGGGTCAACAAGACCAGGAGGAAGCTGGTGTTCGAGCAAGGCGATTTGGTAAGGGTACACCTTCGAAAGGAACATTTTCCCGAGCAAAGCAAGTGCAAGTTGCAGCCACACAGTGATGGACCATTCATAGTGCTCGAGCGGATCAACAACAATGCTTATAAGATCGATCTTCCAGAAGAATATGGTGTTAGCCCAACCTTCAACATCTCCGATCTTTCCCCATACTTTCGGCCTTTAGAGTCGAGGACGACACCTTCTCAAGAGGGGGAGGATGATGAGGACATCCCAACCATAGGCACTACACCACCAATCATCAACGGTCCAATCACAAGAAGTCGCGCAATGCAAATACATGATCAGGTGAACGCTAACTTAAGTTTATCTTTTAACCTTGAAAACATGATTGTACCTTCACCTCATTTGTTGTTGGTTGAACTCAGGTGCGATATCAAAGCAGGCCAAGCACATTTCAGTCCGCGCAAAACAATGTTTTATGGCGAAGAATCAAAGTTTGGAATCCATGAAGAATGAGTTGTCTGCTGAAGAAACATTGTTCCGATTATGACGAAACAATGTTCTGCACGAGTTTGGATATCTCGACTTGCGAAAGGTTCACAGAACTCGAGTTTTCTGCTGAAGGAAACATTTTTCGACCCTAGTGAACAATGTTTGGTCGAGAACTGCCATCCACCTACGACGAGAGTTTTCCAGAAGCTACCTCATTAAGTCTCTAAGCCATTTACTCAAACCAAAGCTGGTTCTTTTTCACATCTAAGCTGGTTCCTAGAGCTAGTTTTATTTCACGCCTATTCAAGGGGGTTGTCCCGATTATAAATAGGCCAGCTCTTCCCTTCGTTAGGGACTTTTGCCATTTCTATCAATGACCAAATACATAGACTCCTCCTGAGATTGGAGAGATCTTTTTACCCTTATTCTCATGATTCCTTGAGAAATTTCTCCTAAATCGTGCTCCACGACTAGATCGTGTTGTGTTGGTTAGTGTTCATGGTTTCCCTTACGGATTGCACCTATCCCGTGCTCCATGACTTGAGCATGGTTGTGTGGGGTAGTATTGTGGGTTATGGATCGGCGAATGTTCAGATTGCAAGCTTCAGTGAGTGTCGTCCTCGTCGGGTCATAATCTCTTATTTTCCATTTTTTTGGCTGCTTGCAGATAGTTATCCCCATCCTTTATCGATCCAACGTCATGAAGATCGGACCTCCCGCTTGGTCACCCTCTTCTCCGAAGATGGTGGCACATCACTATAAATACCAATATATTCCAGAAACATCAGAACATCAAACGAAACCCCTTTTCCTCTGCCATAATCTTCTATTCTCGCGAGAACCCATTTGGAGGCCTGTTCGGGTACTATGCCAGAGGGAGAATCAACCACGGAGGGCATCTACATCAACCCTATTTCCCTTGCAATGAAGTGTGAGTAGTTTAAGATAGACCTATGGGTCCATAGCTAATAACTAGATGGCTTCTTCTCTCTCGTTGTTCTTCAATACCATGTTCTTCTCGTTGTTCTTGGAGATCTATCCGATGTAATCTTCTTTTGCGGTGTGTTTATCAAGATCCGATGAATTGTGGGTTTATGATCAGATTATCTATGAATAATATTTGAGTTTCTTCTGAATTATTTTATGCATGATCTTATATCTTAGTAATTCTCTTCGAACTATCGCTTTTGTTTGGCCAACTAGATGGATAATTCTTGCAATGGGAGACGTCCTTTGCTTTGGGTTCAATCTTGCGGTGCTCAATCCCAGTGATAGTAGGTGACATGACACGTATTTTAGTGTTTCCATTGAGGATAAAAAGAAGGGGTTTTCATCATATTGCTTGAGTTAATTCCTCTACATCATGTCATCTTGCTTAAGGCGTTATTCCATTCTTATGAACTTAATACTCTAGATGCAGGCAGGAGTCGATCGATGTGTTGAGTAATAGTAGTAGATGCAGGCAGGAGTCGGTCTACTTGTCTCAGACGTGATGCCTATATTCATGATCATTGCCATAGATGTAGTTATAATAATTCACTTTTCTATCAATTGCTTCACAGTATTTCGTTGACCCACCATAAACTTGCTATCATGAGAGAAGCTTCTAGTGAATCCTATGGCCCCCGGGTCTCTTTTACATCTTATAAGTTTCAGATCTACTATTTTGCAATCTCTTACTTTTCATTCTATAAACCAAAACCCAGAAATATTTACTTTATTTGTTTATCTTTCTCTATTGGATCTCACTTTTGCAAATAACCTAGAAGGGATTGACAACCCCTTTATAACGTTGGGTGCAAGTTGTTGATTGTTTGTGCAGGTATTTGGCGACTTGTGTGTAATCTCCTACTGGATTGATACCTTGGTTCTCAACAAACTGAGAAAAATACTTACTTCACTTTGCTGCATCACCCTTTCCTCTTCAAGGGAAACACCAACGTTACCTCGGGAAAGCAGCGAGGAAGCAGAAGAATTTCTGGCGCCGTTGCCGGTGAGATCTACGCCAAGTCAAGACCCACCAAGTACCCTTAATTAAACTCTCATCTCTCTCATTTACATTATTTGCCATTTGCTTCTCGTTTTCCTCTCCCCCACTTCTAAAAGTTTTTCGGAAAAATACAAAAATATTTGCCTTCTTTTCATTTGCCTTTTTCTCATTCGATCTTATGTTTGCTTGTTTTGCCACATGCCCTCTATTTTATTGCATCGTCGCTTGCTGAAATCTATCTATGGATCCTCATCCACTTGCTAATCTTTTTAAAAGATCAAATTATTATGAACCAACTGCTAGTGAGTTGAGTGCACTAGATTATCTTTGTGAGGTTTTGCTTGAAATTCGTGAATTTGGAATTTTTAATGAAGTGTTGAAAGAAGAAATTTATGAAGTGATTCAGGATAGCTCCTTGATTGAAAAGCATGATTGCAATGATTTTATTATAAATTTTATTAATGTTAATTGTGTTAATGATATGGAAAACCCTAAGCTTGGGGATGGTCATTTTGCTATATCCACTACTTGCAATGATCATGATTGGGGTGATTCTTTTTATGATATTGAAAATTTATTTAAACCCCATGATGAATATAAGATTGATAATAATGTTTGCAATAATATTAACAGTGGGTTTGGAAGAGTCTCAACTTTAGATCCCACATATTTGGGGAATGTTCAATCTTATGAAATTTTTGATGCAAGTTGGTTTGGAAAGGTCATGACTTTAGTTAATGATAAATCCCGCTATTTTGGAAGAGTGCCAACTTTGCATCCATATGGATCATGTAGAGAATATGTTATGTGGTATATATATTGTTAAGTTTGAATATGTCCCTACGTGCAATTATTATGAGAGAGGAAAATATGGTTGTAGAAATCTTCATGTTACTTAATTACCTCTCTTCATGTTGAGATTGATCTTGTTTTCTTTTTCTTCCTTGCATATGCTAGATATTGCTTGTCTTGACTTGTTTTACTATAAAATTCCTATGCATAGGAAGCATGTTAGACTTAGATGTGTTTGTCACATGTTTTATGATGCTCTTTTTGTCTATTCTTATCTTTTATGTGAGCATCATTGAAATTATCCATGCCGAGCTAAGGGCGTTAAACAATAGCGCTAGTTCGGAGGCAACCCAATTTTATTTTTGCTTTTTTACTTTTTGGTTCTGTTTTGCAAGTTTTGCACATTATTACTTCTGTAATAATTGTGTTTTAGTTATTTAATTAGTGTTTGACCAAGTAAGTGATGGCTTACGGGTATCGTTGATTTGATTTTGCTGTAAAACAAAAACTTTTACGTCCAGTGCAGAAAATTCAATAATTCACTGGAACGTAGGAAACTTCTGAATTGTTTACACAAAATTGATATACAAATTCCCCATGTCGTCCAATGTTTCCAGAATTATTAGAGTTACAGAATTATGCTAAGTTTTCAGATTGCTACAGACTGTTCTGTTTTCGATAGAATCTATTTTTTATGTGTTGTTTGCTTATTTTGATGCATCTATGGCTAGTATCGGGGGGTATGAACCATGGAAAAGTTGGAATACAGTAGATATTAGACCAATATAAAATTAGAATAAGATCACAACATTACCTTGAGTGTTTATTTGCTTTGTTTTACTAGAGGAGCTCACGAGATTTTCTGTTGAGTTTTCTGTTGTGAAGTTTTCAAGTTTTGGGTAAGGATTTGATGGACTATGGAATAAAGAGCGGAAAAAACCTAAGCTTGGGGATGCCCAAGGCATCCCAAGGTAAAATTCAAGGATGGACAAGAGCTTAAGCTTGGGGATGCCCTGGGAAGGCATCCCCTCTTTCGTCTTCATCCACCGGTAACTTTACTTGAGGCTATATTTGTATTCACTACATGATATGTGTTTTGCTTGGAGCGTCTTGTATGATATGAGGCTTTGCTTTTTAGTTTGTCACAATCATTCTTGCTGTACACTGATTTTGGGAGGGACACACTTCAATCATGATTTATTAGAATACTCTGTGTGCTTCACTTCTATCTTTTGAGCTAGGCAATTTTGCTCTAGTGCTTCACTTATATCTTTTTAGAGCACGATGGTGGTTTTATTTTGTAGAAATGGTTGAACTCTCTTGCTTCACTTATATCATTTTGAGAGTCCTTTAGAACAACATGGTAATTTTCTTGGGTTATGAATTTAGTCCTAATATGATAGGCTTCCAAGGACATATAATAAAAACCTTCATATAAAGAGCATTGAATACTATGTGGAGTTTGACTCCTTCTAACTGTTTTGAGAAGTTAAGATGGTAATATTAGAGTCATGCTAGTGGTAGTTTGTGAGGTTAAATTAATAATTGTGTTAAAGTTTGTGATTCCCATAGCATGCACGTATAGTCTCCTAACTATGTAACCGAATTGGAGCACAGTATATTTTGAGTGCTCATCTTTGCGTTAACTCCTACCAACCTCCCCTTAGGAGCATGCGTCGTACTACTTTGCTTCAAGGGCTAATAATGTTTTCTCAATAAGTATGTGAGTTCTTTAGGACTAACGTTGATTGCATGGATTATACGCACTCTCACCCTTCCACCTTGCTAGCCACTCTAGTGCCGGGCAACTTTCCCCGGTGCATAAACTCTCCTTATACCTTCCTCAGAACAACCACCATACCTATATATTATGGCATTTCCATAGCCATTCCGAGATATATTGACATGTAACTCCACCGTTCCGTTTATTATGGCACGCTTCATCATTGTCATATTGCTTTGCATGATCATGTAGTTGACATAGTTTTTGTGGCAAAGCCACCGTTCATATTTTTCATACATGTCACTCTTGGTCATTGCACATCCCGGTACACCGCCGGAGGCATTCATATGGAGTCATATTTTTGTTCTAGCATCGAGTTGTAAGTAAATAAAAGTGTGATGATCACCATCATTAGAACATTGTCCCATGTGAGGTTATCAATAATAATGCCAAATGAGTCTTCAAAAAAAGAGAAAAGGGTCTCCAAAAAAAAGGAGAGGAGACAACAAAAAAAAGAGAGAGAAAAAGAGATAAGGGACAATGTTACTATCCTTTTCCACACTTGTGCTTCAAAGTAGCACCATGTTTTTCATGATAGAGAGTCTCCTATGTTGTCACTTTCATATATCACTAGTGGGAACTTTTCACTATAGAACTTGGCTTATATATTCCAACGATGGGCTTCCTCAAATGCCCTAGGTCTTCATGAGTAAGCAAGTTGATCCACACCCACTAGTTCTCTTTTTGTGCTTTCATACACTTATAGCTCTAGTGCATCTGTTACGTCACTGGTGTGCGTCGGTCCTAAACAAACAGTTTTTAACCCCTTTCCGCGATGACATCTGGAACCGTCGCCAAGTGAGTTTGGGCGATAGGGGGGGGGTCCTTCCTACACGACCCAGAAACCTTTGGGGATATGCCCTCCTGGCACACACGTTCGACAAAATGAGGTCCTGTGCGACCGGGGAATGCTCAAATACGGAAATACGTACAATACAAGCTAAAGAAATACAATTATACGGCGAAATTGTTTCTAGTCGCAAGTACATCCCACACAGTCAGTCCCCGCTAAATGTTTCCGTTCATATGTACATCCCACACAATCGCTCCAAGGAAAATGTTTCCGTTCATTGGTACATCGCACACAATTTTTCCGGTTAAATCGTTTGTGATAGCGTTGCCATTGCACATGATATTAATAATTTTATCGTTTGCGTTATAGAATGCATCACACACGGTGCGTAGAAAGAAACTTTGTGGCAAAGGATATCCATCACACACAATTTTTATGTGATAAAGGTTGCGCAAGGTGGCCTAAAGCAAACAGTTTTCAAGAGAATGTCATGTGCGCAGTGGAGATTAATCGCACATGAAGTGGATCCTAGAAACGTTTATGATCTCCACGTATATCACAGACGTTTTGCTTTCGCAAACCGTGTGCAGTGTAATCCCTATTTAATCCATAATTAATCCAATTAATACCTAATTTAAAAATCACATGCTATGAATTTGAAAGTAGGCAATCACTTATTTCACATCCAACCATGTTTATTACATATATAGGTTCAACCACGAATCCAAAATTCAATGCATAGGTACATATACTGAAGAACTACAGAAGCACCAAGCACTACTGAAATCTGGATCTTTGCCATCTGCCATGGCAGATGGCAAAGGCATGATCAGCGGATGGCAAAGGCTTTGCCATCAGCCACCAGATGGCAAACAGTTTGTCTGAATTCCAGTGGGCAAAGGCTTCTTTGCCATCTGCTGGCTGATGGCAAAGAGCCTGTGCCTTTGCCATCAGCTGGCAGATGGCAAAGCCTCTTAACGGGGTTAGCCCCGTTAGAAAGATAATGGCATACTTTGCCATCTGCCAGCAGATGGCAAAGGATGCAGGCTCTTTGCCATCTGCTGGCTGATGGCAAAGGCTGCAGGCTCTTTGCCATCTGCTGGCTGATGGCAAAGGCTGCAGGCTCTTTGCCATCTGCTGGCTGATGGCAAAGGCTGCATACTTTGCCATCAGCCAGCTGATGGCAAAGAGCCCAAATAGGCCAGTCCAATTTTTTTCTCTGCAGGCTCTTTGCCATCTGCCAGCAGATGGCAAAGTGTCTATATTGCCCCATTTAATTTTGTTTTTCTTATATCAATTCATTTTCACAGAAAATCAAACACAAATATATTTATATGACCAATATAGCATATTCAACACATATTACCAATAGTCATGAACACATATATATATATCCAACACATGTTACCAATAGTAGCACGTTTCATCCGTACATATACATAGTTTCATCAATATTACACAATTTCATCCATAGGTAGCATGTTTCACAAGGTCAAAACAAAAACTAAATACAAGCACTCCATCAACCCAAGCTTCCGTGATCTTAAGCAAATCTGTAAAATGGGAAAGAAGAAAGTTAGAAGAAGAAGACTAGAAGAAGAAGATTATTATGATGCAACTAAAATGTGAAGATTATTATGATGCAGCTTATATCTGTAAAATAGGTCATTTTGGAGCTAAGTAAGGTCATTATGTCATTTTGGAGGTAGCTAAGCATATGAAGTCATTCAGGAGCTAAAATATGACATTTCTTAAGCATATTATGTCATTTTAGAGCCAGTTAAGCATATTAAGTGATTTTGGAGGAAAAGATGCTAAGTATAGGTCACTTTAGAGCTATCCTAGGTTAAATAGGTCATTTTTAAGCTAGCTAAGCATATTAAGTCCTTTTGGAGGAAAAAAATGCTAAGTATAGGTCATTTTAGAGCTATCCTTTGTTAAATAAGTCATTTCGGAGCTAATCAAGCTTATTATGTCATTTTTGAGCTAGCTAAGAGTATTGAGTTATTTAGGAGGAAAAAATGCTAAGTATAGGTCATTTTAGAGCTAGCCTAGGTTAAATAGGTCATTTTGGAGCTAAGTAAGGTTATTATGTCATTTGAAGCTAAGTAAGCATATGAAGTCATTCAGGACCTAAAATATGTCATTTCTTAAGCATATTATGTCATTTTAGAGTTAGCTAAGCATATTAAGTCATTTTGGAGGAAAAGATACTAAGTATAGGTCATTTTAGAGCTATCCTAGGTTAAATAGGTCATTTTTAAGCTAGCTGAGCATATTAAGTCCCTTTGGAGGAAAAAATGCTAAGTATAGGTCATTTTAGAGCTATCCTAAGATAAATAGGTCATTTTGGAGCTAATTAAGCTTATTATGTAATTATTATTGAGCTAGCTAAGCATATTGAGTCATTTAGGAGGAAAAAAATGCTAAGTATAGGTCATTTTATAGCTAGCCTAGGTTAAATATGTCATTTTAGAGCTAAGTAAGGTTATTATGTCATTTTGAAGCTAGCTAAGCATGTGAAGTCATTTAGGAGCTAAACTATGTCATTTCTTAAGCATATTAAGTCATTTTGGAGGAAAAGATCCTAAGTATAGTTCATTTTAGAGCAATCCTAGGTTAAATATGTCATTTTTAAGCTAGCTAAGCATATTAAGTCATTTGGGAGGAAAAAATGCTAAGTATAGTTCATTTTAGAGCTATCCTAGGTTAAATAGGTCATTTTGGAGCTAATTAAGCTTATTATGTAATTATTAAGCTAGCTAAGCATATTAAGTCATTTTGGAGGAAAAAAATGCTAAGTATAGGTCATTTTAGAGCTATCCTAGGTTAAATAGGTCATTTTGGAGCTAATTAACCTTATTATGTAATTTTTAAGCTAGCTAAGCATATTAAGTCATTTTGGAGGAAAAAAATGCTAAGTATAGGTCATTTTAGAGCTATCCTAGGTTAAATATGTCATTTTGGAGCTAATTAAGCTTATTATGTCATTTTTGAGCTAGCTAAGCATATCGAGTCATTTTGGAGGAAAAAAATGCTAAGTATATGATTATGTCGCTAGTATCCTTATGGCA
>LR738714.1:214681251-214717702 GCA_902687465.1 Secale cereale
GGTCGTTCCACGCATAGCTCAAACTTTATTTTGTCTATCATGGTACACATCTATATATATCTATACATTATACACATATATAGTGTGCGAATAACTATGAAAGTTGCTCGTGGGATGAAGCCAATCGGACGGTACAGAGATGTCAAATTCGAGCACTACTGGCCGTTGGAAATCTTCTACATTCCACTAGATTCTGCCACATGTACAATCTAGAAGACTCCATGGTTGAACTTAATTATAATGCACAAACCTAAAAACACAAGCACTTCTCCTTTGTTCTCTAGAATCTTCCATATCTTAATTGCCCAAACCTTTTTTTTCTAAATGAATTGTCACTTTTTGTTTTTACCTTTACAATGCACAATTCCATGAATCTTAAAATAGTTTTTTACAAAACTAATTGATTTTGGATGAGATGAACTATAAGAATTAAATGAACATCTACATCCTGCATATCTCGGAGAAGAGGCGGGAAACCGATAAGAGGAGTGGCGAGAAATGGTAGCCTATTTTGAATGAAAACCTAGTAGAGAAGGAAGCGTGAGATACATGACGCATGCGCACGGTGCTTACCCATGTACTGCATGTGCTGCCGAAAGGGCTCAAGGTTGTCGTTCGATCTAGGAGCATCCAATGTTGCACGTACGATCCGTGGGGTTTGGGTTCTGGCCAATCAGAACGCAGGACTCAGATCGCGCAAAGCAGGGGGTGGGGAATATCATACTGAAACCAATATTAGGTGGAAACCGGTGAAAACCAAGAGAAAAAGATGTTTTGAAGTTTAAAAATTATTCAAAAAATTGCGGGATGTTAAGAGGATGATGTTTTATTGGCACACAAAATTTCAAGTTGAAACACATTAAGAAATGTGAGCTATTAAAAAGACAAAATCAGTGTTGAATAGTGCCGAATAGTAATGTCACTATTCAAGGCGGAATTTATCTTTTTCATAGCTCATATCATAATGCTTTTCAACTTGAAATTTTTCGAGGCAATAAAACATCACGTTCTTAACATCCGACATTTTTTTTCAGATTTTTATGAAACTTTAAAATATGGTTTCCATAAGGTTTTCATTGAATATCGGCTTTCGTGAGTGAACCATGTGCTATTTGAAAGCATTTCGTGAGAAAAATCTTGGTTTTTAAATCCCTGTAAATCCAAAACACGACATCGCACTTATACGTCGAGCAAATTTTTTCGTCCATTGTGGATCAAGTTTTAATACAAGTCTCTTACAAACCGGAGCTTCTCTCAACTCATTGTGTTCTACTCATGCATATCATCTACGCATAGACCTGGCTCATGATGCCACTGTTGGGAATGTAGTATTTCAAAATATTTCCTACGATCACGCAAGATGTATCTACTAGAAGCATAGCAACGAGAGGGGAGAGTGTGTCTACGTTCACTCGTCGACTGAAAGCAGAAGCTTCTAGTGACGCGGTTGATGTAGTCGAACGTCTTCGCAATCCAACCGATCCAAGCACCGAATGTACGGCACCTCCGTGTTCAGCACACGATCAACTCAATGACGTCCCACGATCTCTTGATCCAGTTGAGCGTGACGGGAGAGTTTCTTCAGCACGACGGCGTGGTGACAGTGACGATGAAGCTTCCGGCTCAGGGCTTTGCCTAAGCACTGCAACGATATGACCGAGGTGTATCTGTGGAGGGGGGCACCGCACACGGCTAAAATCAACTTGTGTGTCTATGGGGTTCTCCCTAGACACGTATATAAAGGATGGAGGGAGGAGGAGACCGACCCTCATAAGGCGCGCCAAAGTGTGGAGTCCTACTAGGACTCCCTAGTCCAATTCGGACCTGTCCATGGGGAAGGGGCGCGGCCACCCTTGAGGCCTTTCTCTCTTTTCCTGTATGGCCCATTAAGGCCTGATACGAATTCCCATAACTCTACGGTACTCCGGAAAATACCCAAATCACTCGAAATCTTTCCGATGTCCGAATATAGCCTTCAAATATATCGATCTCTATGTCTCGACCATTTCAAGACTGTTCGTCATGTCCGTGATCTCATCCGGGACTCCGAACAAACATCGGTCATCAAATCACATAACTCATAATACAAATCGTCATCGAACGTTAAGCGTGCGGACCCTACGGGTTCGAGAACTATGTAGACAAGACCAAGACACATCTCCAGTCAATAACCAATAGCGGAACCTAGATGCTCATATTGGCTCCTACATATTCTACGAAGATCTTTATCGGTCAAACCGCAGAACTACATACGTTGTTCCCTTTGTCATCGGTATGCTACATGCCCAAGATTCGACCGTCGCTATCATCATACCTAGTTCAATCTCATTACCGGCAAGTCTCTTTACTCGTTATGAAATGCATCATCCCACAACTCACTCATTAGTCACATTGCTTGCAAGGCTTATAGTGATGTGCATTACCGAGAGGGCCCAAATATACCTCTCCAACAATCGGAGTGACAAATCCTAATCTCGATCTATGCCAACTCAACAAACACCGTCGAAGACACCTGTAGAGCATCTTTATAATCACCAAGTTACGTTGTGACGTTTGATAGCACACAAAGTGTTCCTCCGGTATTCGGGAGTTACATAATCTCATAGTCATAGGAACATGTATAAGTCATGTAGAAAGCAATAGCAACATACTAAACGATCAAGTGCTAAGCTAACGGAATGGGTCAAGTCAATCACATCATTCTCTAATGATGTGATCCCGTTCATGAAATGACAACTCATGTCTATGGCTAGGAAACTTAACCATCTTTGATTAACGAGCTAGTCAAGTAGGGGCTATGTTTGTCTATGTATTCACACATGTACTAAGTTTCCGGTTAATAAAATTCTAGCATGAATAATAAACATTTATCGTGATATAAGGAAATAAATAATAACTTTATTATTGCCTCTAGGGCATATTTCCTTCAGTCTCCCACTTGCACTAGAGTCAATAATCTAGTTCCCATCACCATGTGATTTAACACCAATAGTTCACATCCTCATATTATTTAACACTTTACAGTTCACATCACCATGTGACCAATACCCAAAAGGTTTACTAGAGCCAATAATCTAGTTCACATCGCCATGTGATTAACACCCAAAGAGTACTAAGGTGTGATCATGTTTTGCTTGTGAGAGAGATTTAGTTAATGGGTCTGCCATATTCAGATCCGTATGTATTTTGCAAATTTCTATATCTACAATGCTCTGCATGGAGCTACTCTAGCTAAATGCTCCCACTTTCAGTATGTATCCAGATCGAGACTCGGAATCATCCAGATTGGTGTCAAAGCTTGCATTGACGAAACTCTTTATGACGAACTCTTTATCACCTCCATAACCAAGAAATATTTCCTTAGTCCTCTCTAAGGATAATTTTGACCGATGTCCAGTGAACTACTCCTAGATCAAAATTTTACTCCCTTGCCAAACTCAGGGCAGGGTACAATAGGTCTGGTATACAACATGGAATACTTTATAGTACTTATGGTTGAGGCATAGGGAATGACTTTGATTCTCTCTCTATCTTTTGCTGTGGTCGGGCTTTGAGTCTTACTCAACTTCACACCTTGTAACACAGGCAAGAACTCTTTCTTTGACTGTTCCATTTTGAACTACTTAAAAAACTTGTCAAGGTATGTACTCCTTGAAAAAACATATCAAGCGTCTTGATCTATCTCTATAGATCTTGATGCTCAATATGTAAGCAGCATCGCCGAGGTCTTTCTTTGAAAAACTTCTTTCAAACACTCCTTTATGCTTTCCAGAAAATTCTACATCATTTCTGATCGACAATATGTCATTCATATATATTTATCAGGAAGGTTGTAGTGGTCCCACTCACTTTTTTTAAATACAGGCTTCACCACAGGTCTGTATAAAACTATATGCCTTGATCAACTTATCAAAGCGTATATTCCAACTCCGAGATGCTTCCACCAGTCCATACATGGATCGCTGGAGCTTGCACACTTTGTTAGCACCATTAGGATTGACAAAACCTTCTGATTGCATCATATACTACTCTTCTTTAATAAGTCTATTAAGGAATGCAATTTTGTTATCCATTTGCCAGATTTCATAAAATGCGGCAATTGCTAACATGATTCAGACAGACTTAAGCATCGCTATGAGTGAGAAAAACTCATCGTAGTCAACACCTTGAACTTGTTGAAAAACCCTTTTGCGACAAGTCAAGCTTTGTAGATAGTAACACTACCATCAGCGTCCGCTTCCTCTTGAAAATCCATTTATTCTCAATGGCTTGCCGATCATCGGGCAAGTCAACCAAAGTCTACACTTTGTTCTCATACATGGATCCCATCTCAGATTTCATGGCCTCAAGCCATCTTGCGGAATTTGGGCTCATCATCGCTTCGTCATAGTTCGTAGGATCATCTTGGTCTAGTAACATGACTTCCGGAACCGGGTTACCGTACCACTCTGGTGCGGAACGTACTCTAGTTGATGTAATGCCCAGGATGGGACTATATCTCCTACGTGTCGAGGCATGACTTAAAGATATAAGCCCATTCTGGAATGATCGCAAGTTTGGTACCTTTGCACATCTCATGTAAAAATAGGGATGAAAGCAGAAAAAGATAGTTTCCTTACACTCGCCACGTCACACAAATTCATTACATGTCCAAACATCATTCAAATAAACATCACAGCCCGTCTACGGGTAAGATCCAAATGAAAGATACCAAACATAACTTAGAACCACAGGTCTGAATCGAATCCTAGTAGAAGCTCTACTGATCAACCGGATAGTTCACATAGTAACGGCTACGCTCCTCGTCGTACTCCCAGTCTAGCTCGGTGCCATCGCCTGTGTAGCTCACCATAGTACCTGCATCTGGTGTGGTGAAGTAACTGTGAGACACAGAGGACTCAGCAATCCCGTTCCCGGGTAACACGACTATCCAAGCCTTGGGTGTGGAACAAGGCTGAAGAAAGAACAAGAGTCTGCAGCAGCACTAGCCTAGCTTACGTAAAAGAGAGCGAGAAGAGAAGTGCCTCGGTTGAGAGATGATCACGAAGTGATCCTAACTAAAACAAGTCAAACATAACCCCACCGTGTTCACTTCCCAAATCCCTTTCGGAAAATGACCGTCACGGTACTCACGCTGGTAGTGTATTGGAACATGGTGTCAAGTTTTCTACAACCGGATATCAACAAATTCCCATCTGCCACATAACCGCGGGCACGGCTTTCGAAAGTTCATAACCCTGCAGGGGTGTTCCAACTTGGCCCATCACAAGCCCAGGATCCGCGGAGTCGCAACTCCAAAGTGGGAAGGCCCGAGTATCCTCGGAATCCCGTGGTCAAGATACTCCAACTAAGGTAAGGCTAATCCAGCAAATCCTCCCGGCGTGCCGACACCCTGACAATAGCCGCGCGTATCTAGTCTCAGGCCACGACCGGATGGGCGATCCTACAGGTAAACCAATCCTTGAGTTTCCCCGTGGTGGCCCCACATAACCCCCACTTTGGACCAACACTCATGAGGAGCACTGGCCCGGGTTGTTGATTAAGAACTCGGGTTTGCAAGACCCTATGCAAGTTTTAGTTATTAGGTGAATAGTACCAATGTTGGGACTTGCTGGAAAAGACTTAGCACTTAGCGGTTTATCGAGGGGGTCCCATAACCCCAACCGTGTGAGGAACGCATAATCAAGGAACATAACACCAGTTTATACGGTTCCTAAGGCGCCATGAGTGGAACAAGTCACCAAGCAAAAGGCTTAGCCTTCCACCCATTACCAATATATAGATGATTTCATTTAATAATTAATATAGTGTGATATCCCAACAAGCTTCAACAAGAAGCAAGAATCTTCAATCTTCTCCTGCAACTAGCAATGCTATAAGAGGGGCTGAGCGAAGCCTACGTATAGCCAATCAATGGTTTGCATAGGTAGGGTGGTTAGACAGGATCATGGTTACAATAGGAGGCTGACAGGAAAAACATGGGCATCGAGGCAAAACTATAGAGGGAGACTTCTAGCAATAGGCAAAGATAGTAATGTTATCGGGGTCAGGTCATCTTGCCTGAAGAGTTGTCGATGGGATCGTAAGAGAGCTCCTCGTTCTCAACCTCGGTAGTAACCTCGTTCTCGTACTCGTACTCAGCTTCCGGGTCTACTCAAAACAAACACACAAGGCACGAAATCAACAAGATGCAACGCACAAAACTACTGGATGCATGGCTGATGCACTATGGAAGCACTACAGATGTACTAAGGAAGCACAGAAAGTCTACATAGGAAGCACAGTGTTACAGCACAAGGAGCATGGCAATGTGCATCAAGCAAATTACTTCAAAACATGATAACAATAGGATAATATGATTCTACATGCAAAAACACACAAGTTACAAATAGGACTTGCTCAAAACGGAGCAATGGGCTAAAAGTTACACCCGAAACAATAAACATGCACAAGCTGAAATTAACAGCCACATAGCAACTTCGGAGCAAGAGATAAATAGTCTACAGCACTCAAACATCATGGCAAGGAGCATCGACATAAACTAGACATAGCCTACAAAAAACAATTCCATTGGAGCATCTCCAAAGGAGCCATGGATCAATAGCAACAAGCTATGACATATTGAGCTTGACAACAAAATCCTGACAGCAGTATTTTATAGCAACTTGGGAGGAAGAGTTAAACATGCTACAACCACTCAAATAAGCATGTGAGAACATGAATGGATAGCCAACAACTTATACAACAGAGAATCATCAAGAGTCACCCCAAAACTAGCATGGATTTGCCTAGAACAACAAGCAAACATGGCATCTGGAAATTACAGATTCCAGACTTGGTGAAATTTCACTAAGTGTTAAAACAGTACTAACATCATGGCATCTTTTTGAGCAAGTTTAAGTCACCTCAAAGCATGGCACGTCAAGTGGTAAGCACCACAGCAAAGTACACATGATGGTGAATCCAAAACATCTAAGCATGCATCAAGGGGACAACCACATCAATAGCAACGAGCTCCTCAACTAGGCATCTCGTAACAAGTTTGACAACATAATAGCCACATGCACTTTTGCAACGGAGATAAACATGGCAAGATGAAATCTATCATGCAAGCCAAAGCAACCAACATGTAGAGCATATCATGATGAACACGTGGACATATAATTTGCTTCATTTGGATAAACATGCACCAAGATATCACATTGCAAACATGGCATGAAAACAACTACTAACAGTAGTTTATAACAAGTAGCACTCTTCTCATGAAGATTAAGACATCTAGATGACCTCAAACATGCATGGCACAATGGAACAAAACATAGTACATGTCACCACGATCATTTTGACATATCATTTGCTCAAATCGGACATGCACACAAAAAGTTATCACCAAAACAAAACAACATCAGAAACTAACAATCTAGGGACTTAGTGGAAAAATAGAAGCAACCTCAGTCAAAGTCAACGCGGGGTCAATCGGGTGGACGGGCTGGCGGATCGGGCGCGGCCCACCGGATCCGCGCGAGCTAACGGGTCTCGGGGCTCGGCCCGCTAGGGGATCCGACACGTTAGCTGCTGGATCGGCCGGATCGGGCGCCTTGCCCTGGATCGGCGACGCGGCGGTGGCCTGAGGGCTCGGGGCGGCGCGACCCTCCCGGCCCGAGGGGAGGCCGCGGCGAGGGTGGCCGGGAGGCGGCGGAGGACCGGCACGGCGCCGGCGGGCCCTGGCCGGCAGGAGGCGGCGTCGGATGGAGAAGGGCGGCGGGCCGGCGCGGGGAGGCGGTGAATGGCGGCGGGGAAGAAGCTCCGGCGGCGGCGGTGAGAAGCTCCGGCCGGCGGCGATCCGGAGGAAGAAGACGACCTCGGAAGCACACCGCGGCAACTTCGGAAGCACGGCAGCTCGGTTCGGAAGCACCGCTCGCTGCGAGGTCGGAAGCACGCCGGCTCAACGGTGGAAGCACCGCACTTCAACGGTGGAAGCACCGACGGCGAACTATGGAAGCATTAGGTTTTCAGACGCGAAAATTGGGGGAGGTGGACGTTTATATAGGCACAAGGAGCTAGGGTTGTCCAAATGAGGTGAGGTTTTCGGCCACGCGATCACAATTGGATGGCCTAGATGAAGGGAGGGGTTGGAGTTGGGTTGGTGGGCTGTTGGAGGGGTGTCTTGGGCCTCAAAGAGGGGGTACTTTCAGCCCACGAGAATAACTGTTGGAGCATCAAACGAACTCCAAACGCGACGAGATTCGACAGGCGGGTTACACACACCAAAACAACATCGCACGACAAGTCTCACGCCACACCGGAAACGTTACACGTCCAAACACCAAAGTAGGCCTCGGGGATGCCACGGACACGAGAGGGCGCCGGAACTCGAAACAGACAATGGAAAAGAACGAGTGGGACCGAATGCAAACGACAACACAAATGCAATGCAATGCACATGACAACATGCTATGAATGAATGCACACGCACACAACAAAAATACGAAAACCCGAAAAGACGAAGAACCCGGAATGGAACTGATGAAGCCAAAGATATATATATATTGCCCAAAAGGGAAAGTATTACATCCCGGGCATTACAAACTCTCCTCCACTACAAAAAGATCTCATCCCGAGATCTAGGACTGGAAGAAGGAAGGGTACTCGAAACGAAGGTGGTCTTCTCGTTCCCACGGAGCGTCTTGGTCGGTATGGTGTGACCACTTGACTTTCAAGAATTTGATGGACTTGTTGCGGGTCTTGCGCTCGGTTTCTTCGACAATAGAAACTGGGTGCTCTCGGTAAGACAAGTCTTGTTGAAGAAATATCTCCTCAAACGGAATGGTGCGTTCAGGTGTCTTGAAGCACTTGCGGAGTTGAGACACATGAAACACATCATGAACATTGGCGAAGTTGGAAGGGAGCTAAAGTTGATAGGCTAGATCGCCTCTTTTGCCAAGGATCTTGAAAGGCCCGATGTATCTAGGAGTAAGCTTTCCTTTGATACCGAATCTTTGGGTGCCTTTCATAGGAGAAACACGGAGATAGACAAGATCGCCAATGTTGAAGGCCAAATCACGATGCTTGTCGTCATAGTAGCTCTTCTAACGCGACTGAGCGGCCTTGAGATTCTCACGTATGACTTTGCACATTTCTTCGGCTTCTGAGATCAAGTCATTGCCAAGAAGTTGACGTTCACCTGTCTCGGAGCAGTTGAGAGGGGTACGACACTTTCTGCCATAGAGGATTTCAAATGGAGCTTTGCCGGCACTTGCTTGAAAGCTGTTGTTGTAAGAGAACTCGGCAAACGGAAGGCAATCTTCCCATTTCATGCCAAAAGATATGACACAGGCTCTGAGCATGTCTTCTAGAATCTGATTCACTTTCTCGACTTGACCACTTGTCTGAGGGTGAAATGCTGTGCTGAAACGAATCTTAGTGCCCATGGCAGACTAAAAGGAGTCCTAGAACTTAGAAGTGAACAAACTTCCACGGTCTGAGGAGATAACTTGAGGAATGCCATGTAAAGACATAATTCTGGAAGTGTACAACTCTACCAGTTGAGCTGCATTGATGGATTCTTTGACTGGAAGGAAGTGAGCGACTTTGGTAAGCTTGTCAATCACCACAAAGATAGAATCATTCCCTTTCTTGGACTTAGGAAAGCCAGTGACAAAATCCATTTCAATGTGGTCGAATTTCCACTCGGGAATATGAAGAGGTTGGAGAAGACCGGCTGGACGTTGATGCTCTGCCTTCACTCTTCTGCAGACATCACATGCATTCACGAATTGGGCAATCTCCCTTTTCATGCATGTCCACGAGTAAGATTGCTTGAGGTCTTGGTACATCTTGGAACTACCAGGATGAATCGAAAGGAGGGAATCATGTGCTTCGTCCATTATGAGCTTCCTGAGATCACCTTTGGGAACCACAAGTCTGTCCTCAAAGAACAAGGTATCTCTCTCATCAACGCGATAGCACTTGTATTTGGGAGTACCCTTTGCAATACCATGTTTCACTTTCTGCACCATAGCATCACTGAGTTGGGCCTCACAGATCTGATCTTCCAAGGTAGGAGAAACTTGAAGATTTGCAAGAAAACCTTGCGGAACAACTTGGAGGTTGAGCTTCTTGAATGCTTCACAAAGCTCAGGCTGGAACGGCTTGATAAGGAGGCTGTTGCAATATGCCTTTCTGCTCAAAGCATCTGCAATCACATTCGCCTTGCCAGGTGTGTATTCGATGCTCGGATCATACTCTTGGATCATTTCGACCCAACGAGTCTGGCGGAGGTTCAGATTCGGCTGTGTGAAGATGTACTTCAAGTTCTTGTGATCGGTGAAGATGTCGACTTTTCTGCCCAACAAAAGGTGTCTCAACGTAATCAAAGCATGTACCACAGGTTCTAGTTCAAGATCATGTGTGGGGTAGTTCTTCTCACTTGGCTTCAGCTGACGAGCAGTGTATGCCACAATCTTCTTGTCCTGCATTATCACACCACCAAGTCCTTGAAGAGAAGCATCACATAATACTTCGTAGGGCTTGGACTCATCTGGGGGAGTAAGAACTGGAGCAGAGATGAGCTTTTCTTTGAGAGTTTTGAATGCCACTTCACAATCTGGAGACCAGTAGTACTTGACATTCTTCTGCAGCAAGTTGGAAAGAGGCTTGGCAATCTCGGAGAAGTTCTCAACGAACCTTCTACAATAGCTGGCGAGACCAAGGAAGCTTCGGAGTTGATTGACGTTCTGAGGAGGTTCCCAGTTGACAATTGCTTCAACTTTCTCAGGGTTTACCGCAATACCGTCAGCGGAGATGATATGGCCCAGATACAAGACCTTATCGAGCCAAAATTCACACTTGGAGAACTTGGCATAGAACTTATGTGCACGGAGTCTGTCCAGAACCAGACGGAGGTGCTTTTCGTGATCCTCTTCGTTCTTGGAGAATACCAAGATGTCATCCAGATACACAAGCACAAACTCGCCGGTGTAGGGGTTGAAAATGTAGTGCATCATTCTCGAGAAGGTAGGTGGAGCATTAGCGAGACCAAAAGACATGACTGTATATTCATAGGAGCCGTAGCTCGTTCTGAAGGCAGTCTTGGGGATATCTTCTTCACGAATGCAAATTTGGTGATAGCCCATTCGGAGATTTAGCTTTGAGAACACTTTAGCTCCTTTGAGCTGCTCGAACAATTCATTGATGTTGGGGAGCAGATACTTGTTCTTTATTGTCTTCTTGTTCAATGGCCGGTAATCGACGCAAAGGAGCTCCGTGCCATCCTTCTTCTTGACAAATAAGACTCCACAGCCCCAAGGAGACGTACTAGGCTTGATCAGACCCATACGCTCCTGTTCATCAAGCTGTTTCTTGAACTCCTTCAACTCTTTAGGAGAGAGCTTGTACGGACGCCGGCATGCTGGCTCGGTACCAGGCTCGAGTTCAATGACGAATTCCACTTGACGATGTGGAGGCATGCCTGGAAGTTCTTCAGGAAAGACGTCTTCGTATTCGTTAACCACCGGAATTTGAGAGATGGCATTAATCTCACCCTTGTCTTTGCGAGAGAAAAGCCTGATTGTGTTATCCCGAGAGGCGAAGATAATCACGTCTTCGTCAGGATGAGTAATCTTGACTTCCTTGTTTACGCAATCAATGTGAGCATCATGCTGAGAAAGCCAATTCATCCCGAGGATGAGGTCAATGTCGGAATTGCCGAGAACCACCGGTTTAGCCAGAAAACGGTAATCGCCCATGCGAATAGATACATCCGGAGCAAATATTTTTGAATGCATCAGTTTACCCGGAGAAACAACTGATAATTCCCTTGGCAAACTTTTGGTGACAACGTTGTGCTTGGATGCAAATGGATATGACATGAAAGAACATGAAGCACCCGAATCAAACAACACTTTTGCAGGAAAAGAGTTCACTTGAAGGTTACCCAATATGACATCAGAAGAATTCTCCGCTTGCACTGCATTCATCAGATTCACTCTTGCAGACTTTGGATTATGCTTGAGAATAGCTGTGCTGACAGGTGGAGGAGGCGGAAGGCGCCTTGGGTTGTTGCACTTGTTGGAATAATGACCCTTCTGGCCACACTTGTAGCAAGTGACCTCACAAAGCGGCCGAGTAGGAGGAACAGTTGACTTGGAAGCTTGGAACTGCGACTTGGACTGATTGCCTTGGTTGTGTGGGTGGGAGAAACCACGGCCACCAGCACTTTTGTTGTCGTTGTAGGGAGCTTGGATCACTGGCGGAGGTGGAAGCCAAAATTTCTGTTTCTTCGTGACCACTTGAGAAGATGAGGAGGAGTGAACGACATCTCTGATCCTCTTTTTGGAAGCCTCCATCTTGAGCTGGGCTGCCTCTTGCTTAAGTGCCATGTTATGGAATTTGTCAAACTCATCAGGCTCGAACAAGGTGAGAGCAAGTTGAAGTTCATCCTTCAGACCACCACAGAACTGATAGATCTTGCTCTTGGCATCTGGTATGTCTTGCTTGGCATAGCGGGCAAGGTTCTAGAACTTGACATTATACTGGTAAACAGTCATAGAGCCTTGCTTCAGCTTGCGGAATTGCTCACGCATACCCTCGATGACACTTGTTGGAATATGGTGAGAGCGAAAGTCCTTGCAGAAATCCTCCCAAGAGATCACACGCCCTTATCTGGAGTCTTTGTACTACTGCCACCAGTCAGCTGCTTGGTACTTGAGTTGGAAGGCTGCAAACTTCACATAGTCCTCATGCCTTACGTTGCTGCACTCAAAATGCTTCTTGATATCAGTTATCCAATCTTCAGCATCGAGAGGGTCGACACAGTAACTGAAAGCTTTTGATTGATTAGACAAGAACTGGTTGAGCGTAGCATGGTGCTGTTGGTTGAAGAAATTGCCTTGGTTCCCTGGAGCACCCTGATTTGCTTGATTTGCTTGCATTTGCTGCATCATCTACATCAACATCTGGGTGTTCTGGTTTGTAGTCTGCATAATCGCTCTCCAGGCCTCAGACGGAGGAGGAGGGGAAGGAGGACGTTCTGGAGCCTCTTCCCCCTCTAGGTTAGCGTTGGGAACCCGTTTCGGCGCCATCCTGAATGAGATGACCACCAATCAGCAATTTGATTGCAAGAAGATATAAGCTGAAACAACGGCTAGAATTGCAACATAGTCTTCACAAGAATCATTCGAACAAGAGGAACGAATGAAATTCTCAGTTTAATGATAACAACAATCTTCACGAGAAGCCACTGGGAGACAAAAGGTAAAAAGAAAAAAAACAACAAGGTACAGATGAAAAAAAACACAAGATAAGAGCTTCGTTCGACATCTTTGTGCTGAAAGCTTATGGAACGTGTTACGAAAGGGTTTTGCAATCCCCGAATCAGCATAGCCAAGGACCCTTTAAGATGCAAATCCCGATCGGAACATCGGCCATAAAACCACTTCACTCAATGTAGAACCCCAAACTCCGTAACCTGCATTCGTTGGAAGAATGCCTACGATCTACTAGCTGAACCCACCTATTAATTTCCGAAAGTTTCCAGTTATGCAATCAGGTGTTGGGGATACAGGGGAAGCATCACACACTCAACTCTAATCCTATATCCAGCTGTATCCATCCTTCAACACATAACCAGTTGTTCTCGGAAACCGTCTACCTCGGACCTTCGAAAAGCATCCACTATACAAAGCTATGGCAATACTCCCGAACTACCTCCCCAGTACTGGGTGATGTCGGCCGCCTTAAGTACTCTAGAACTGCCGCGATATGTTTGTGACGAAAATACCCCGAACCTCAACTCCCCGGGACACTGCCACAACCCCTAATGTCAGGAGGCATCGAGAACAATATTCTCGTCACAAAGACATCGAAACAATCCAAATAATACTCGCGAGATTCCTAAAAAAATTTGGTGCAATTTTTTAAAAGTAGAAGAGGCAAGAGTAATCGTCAGGAGTCCTCACCAGAATGAATAGAGATAAGGAGCAAAAGAATTCCTACTCTCCGATATAATATAGGACTCAAAACAGTTTAAGTGTGTGCCTAGACTCGACCGTCAACGATTCGATCAATTAGTGGGGGCTTCTAGGTCGGAGAAGGCTCTGATACCAACTTGTAATGCCCAGGATGGGACTATATCTCCTACGTGTCGAGGCACGACTTAAAGATATAAGCCCATTCTGGAATGATCGCAAGTTTGGTACCTTTGCACATCTCATGTAAAAATAGGGATGAAAGCGGAAAAAGATAGTTGGCTTACACTCGCCACGTCACACAAATTCATTACATGTCCAAACATCATTCAAATAAATATCACAGCCCGTCTACGGGTAAGATCCAAATGAAAGATACCAAATATAACTTAGAACCACAGGTCTGAATCGAATCCTAGTAGAAGCTCTACTGATCAACCGGATAGTTCACATAGTAACGGGTACGTTCCTCGTCGTACTCCCAGTCTAGCTCGGTGCCATCGCCTGTGTAGCTCACCATAGTACCTGCATCTGGTGTGGTGAAGTAACTGTGAGCCACAGAGGACTCAGCAATCCCGTTCCCGGGTAACACGACTATCCAAGCCTTGGGTGTGGAACAAGGCTGAAGAAAGAACAAGAGAATGCAGCAGCACTAGCCTAGCTTACGTAAAAGAGAGCGAGAAGAGAAGTGCCTCGGTCGAGAGATGATCACGAAGTGATCCTAACTAAAACAAGTCAAACATAACCCCACCGTGTTCACTTACCGAATCCCATTCGGAAAATGACCGTCACGGTACTCACGCTAGTAGTGTATTGGAACATGGTGTCAAGTTTTCTACAACCGGATATCAACAAATCCCCATCTGCCACATAACCGCGGGCACGGCTTTCAAAAGTTCATAACCCTGCAGGGGTGTTCCAACTTGGCCCATGACAAGCCCACGAGCCGCAGAGTCGCAACTCCAAAGTGGGAAGGCCCGAGTATCCTTGGAATCCCGCGCTCAAGATACTCCGACTAAGGTAAGGCTAATCCAGCAAATCCTCCCGGCGTGGCGACACCCTGACAATCCTACAGGTAAAACCAATCCTCGAGTTTCCTCGTGGTGGCCCCGCATAACCCCTAGTTTGGACCAACACTCATGAGGAGCACTGGCCCGGGTTGTTGATTAAGAACTGGGGTTTGCAAGACCCTATGCAAGTTTTAGTTATTAGGCGAATAGTACCAATGTTGGGACTTGCTGGAAAAGACTTAGCACTTAGCGGTTTATCGAGGGGGTCCCATAACCCCAACCGTGTGAGGAACGCATAATCAAGGAACATAACACCGGTTTATACGGTTCCTAAGGCGGCATGAGTGGAACAAGTCACCAAGCAAAAGGCTTAGCCTTCCACCCATTACCAATATATAGATGATTTCATTTAATAATTAATATAGTGTGATATCCCAACAAGCTTCAACAAGAAGCAAGAATCTTCAATCTTCTCCTGCAACTAACAATGCTATAAGAGGGGCTGAGCGAAGCCTACGTATAGCCAATCAATGGTTTGCATAGGTAGGGTGGTTAGACAGGATCATGGTTACAATAGGAGGCTGAAAGGAAAAACATGGGCATCGAGGCAAAACTATAGAGGGAGACTTCTAGCAAGTGGCAAAGATAGTAATGTTATCGGGGTCAGGTCATCTTGTTTGAAGAGTTGTCGATGGGATCGTAAGAGAGCTCCTCGTTCTCAACCTCGGTAGTAACCTCGTTCTCGTACTCGTACTCAGCTTTCGGCTCTACTCAAAACAAACACACAAGGCACGAAATAAACAAGATGCAACACACAAAACTACTGGATGCATGGCTGATGCACTATGGAAGCACTACAGATGCACTAAGGAAGCACAGAAAGTCTACATAGGAAGCACAGTGTTACAGCACAAGGAGCATGGCAATGTGCATCAAGCAAATTACTTCAAAACATGATAACAATAGGATAATATGATTCTACATGCAAAAACACATAAGTTACATATAGTACTTGCTCAAAACGGAGCAACGGGCTAAAAGTTACACCCGAAACAATAAACATGCACAAGCTGAAATTAACAGCCACATAGCAACTTCGGAGCAAGAGATAAATAGTCTACATCACTCAAACATCATGGCAAGGAGCATGGACATAAACTAGACATAGCATACATCAAACAATTCCATTGGAGCATCTCCAAAGGAGCCATGGATCAATAGCAACAAGCTATGACATATTGAACTTGACAACAAAATCCTGACAGCAGTATTTTATAGCAACTTGGGAGCAAGAGTTAAACATGCTACAACCACACAAATAAGCATGTGAGAACATGAATGGATAGCCAACAACTTATACAACAGAGAATCATCAAGAGTCACCCCAAAACTAGCATGGATTTGCCTAGAACAACAAGCAAACATGGCATCTGGAAATTACAGATTCCAGACTTAGTGAAATTTCACTAAGTGTTAAAACAGTAGTAACATCATGGCATCTTTGTGAGAAAGTTTAAGTCACCTCAAAGCATGGCACGGCAAGTGGTAAGCACCACATCAAAGTACACATGATGGTGAATCCAAAACATCTAAGCATGCATCAAGGGGACAACCACATCAATAGCAACGAGCTCCTCAACTAGGCATCTCGTAACAAGTTTAACAACATAACAGCCACATGCACTTTTGCAACGGAGATAAACATGGCAAGATGAAATCTATCATGCAAGCTAAAGCAACCAACCTGTAGAGCATATCATGATGAACACGTGGACATATCATTTGCTTCATTTGGATAAATATGCACCAAGATATCACATTGTAAACATGGCATGAAAACAACTACTAACAGCAGTTTATAACAAGTAGCACTCTTCTCATGAAGATTAAGACATCTAGATGACCTCAAACATGATGGGACAATGGAACAAAACATAGTACATGTCACCACGATCATTTTGACATATCATTTGCTCAAATCGGACATGCACACAAAAAGTTATCACCAAAACAAACAGCATCAGAAACTAACAATCTAGGAACTTAGTGGAAAAATAGAAGCAACCTCAGTCAAAGTCAACGCGGGGTCAACCGGGTGGACGGGCTGGCGGATCGCGCGCGGCCCACCGGATCCGCGCGAGGTAACGGGTCTCGGGGCTCGGCCCGCTAGGGGATCCGGCCCGTTAGCCGCTGGATCGGCCGGATCGGGCGCCTTGCCCTTGATCGGTGACGCGGCGGTGGCCTGAGGGCTCGGGGCGGCGCGAACCTCCCGGCGCGAGGGGAGGCCGCGGCGAGGGTGGCCGGGAGGCGGCGGAGGACCGGCACGGCGGCGGCGGGACCTGGCCGGTGGGAGGCGGCGCCGGTTGGAGAAAGGCGGCGGGCCGGCGCCGGGAGGCGGTGAACGGCGGCGGGGAAGAAGCTCCGGCGGCGGCGGTGAGACGCTCCGGCCGGCGGCGATCCGGAGGAAGAAGACGACCTCGGAAGCACACCGCGGCAACTTCGGAAGCACGGCGGCTCGGTTTGGAAGCACCGCTCGCTGCGAGGTCGGAAGCACGCCGGCTCAACGGGGGAAGCACCGCGCTTCAACGGTGGAAGCACCGTCGGCGAACTGTGGAAGCATTAGGATTTCAGACGCGAAAATTGGGGGAGGTGGACGTTTATATAGGCACAAGGAGCTAGGGTTGTCCAAATGAGGTGAGGTTTTCGGCCACGCGATCACAATTGGATGGCCTAGATGAAGGGAGGGGTTGGAGTTGGGTTGGTGGGCTGTTGGAGGGGTGTCTTGGGCCTCAAAGAGGGGGTACTTTCAGCCCACGAGAATAACTGTTGGAGCATCAAACGAACTCCAAACGCGACGAGATTCGACAGGCGGGTTACACACACCAAAACAACACCACACCACAAGTCTCACGCCACACTGGAAACGTTACACGGCCAAACACCGAAGTAGGCCTCGGGGATGCCACGGACACGAGAGGGCGCCGGAACTCGAAACGGACAACGGAAAAGAACGAGTGGGACCGAATGCAAACGACAACACAAATGCAATGCAATGCACATGACAACATGCTATGAATGAACGCACACGCACACGACAAAAAGACGAAAACCCGAAAAGACGAAGAACCCGGAATGGAACTGATGAAGCCAAAGATATATATATTGCCCAAAAGGGGAAGTATTACATCCGGGGCATTACAGTTGACCTACGAGGTTCACTAGTAACTTGATCCGAAGTTTCATGATCATCATCATTAGCTTCCTCGCTGATTGGTGCAGGAATCACTGGTACTAGTTTCTGTGATGTACTACTTTCCAATTCGGGAGAAGGTACAATTACCTCATCAGGTTCTACTTTCCTCCCACTCACTTCTTTCGAGAGAAACTCCTTCTCTAGAAAGGATCCATTCTGAGCAATGAAGATTTTGCCTTAAATGTGTGATAGAAGGTGTACCCAATAGTTTCCTTTGGGTATCCTATGAAGACACATTTCACCGACTTGGGTTCGAGCTTATCAGGTTGAATCTTTTTCACATAAGCATCGCAGCCCCAAACTTGAAGAAACAACAACTTTGGTTTCTTGCCAAACCACAGTTCATAAGGTGTCGTCTCAATGGATTTAGATGGTGCCCTTATTTAACGTGAATTCAGCTGTCTCTAATGCAAAACCCAAAACAATAGTGGTAAATCGGTAAGAGACATCATAGATCGCACCATATCTAATAAAGTACGGTTTATGACGTTCAGACACACCATTACGCTGTGGTGTTCCGGGTGGCGTGAGCTGTGCCACATTGTTTCAAATGAAGACCAAACTCGTAAATCAAATATTTGTCTTAGCGATCAGATCGTAGAAACTTTATTTTCTTGTTACGATGATTCTCTACTTCACTCTGAAATTTCTTCGAACTTTTCAAATGTTTCAGACTTGTGCTTCATCAAGTAGATATACCCATATCTCCTCACATCATATGTGAAGGTCAGAAAATAACTATACCCGCTGCGAGCCTCAATACTCATTGGTCTGCATACATCAGTATGTATGATTTCTAACAAGTCAGTTGCTCGCTCCATTGTTTCGGAGAAAGGAGTTTTAGTCATCTTGCCCGTGAGGCATGCCTCGCAAGCACTAAGTGATTCATAATCAAGTGATTCCAAAATCCCATCAGTATGGAGTTTCTTCATGCGCTTCACACCAATATGACCTAAATGGCAGTGCTGCAAATACGTTGCACTGTCATTATCAACTTTTAATATTTTGGCTTCAATATTATGAATATGTGTATTACTACGATTGAGATCCAACAAACTATTTTCATTGGGTGTATGACCATCAAAGATTTTATTCATGTAAACTGAATAACAATTATTCTATGACTTTAAATGAATAACCATTTTACAACAAACACGATCAAATCATATTCGTGCTCAACGCAAATCCCAAATAACATTTATTTAGGTTCTACACTAATCCCGAAAGTATAGGGAGTGTACGATGATGATCATATCAATCATGGAACCACTTCCAACACACATCGTCACTTCACCTTTAACTAGTCTCTGTTTATTCTGCAACTCTCGTTTCGAGTTACTAATTTTAGCAACTGAACCGGTATCAAATACCCAGGGGTTGCTATGAACACTAGTAAAGTACACATCAATAATTTGTATATCACATATACCTTTGCTCACTTTGCCATCCTTCTTATCCACCAAGTATCTAGGGCAGTTCCACTTCAAGTGACCATTTCCTTTGCAGTAGAAGCACTTAGTTTCAGGCTTGAGTTTAGCTTTGGGTTTCTTCACGGGAGTGACAACTTGCATGTTATTCTTCTTGAAGTTCCCCTTCTATCCCTCTGCAATTTACTTGAAACAAGTGGTCTTGTTAATCATCAACACTTGATGCTCTTTCTTGATTTCTACCTTCACCTATTTCAGCATCGCGAAGAGCTTGGGAATTACTTTAGTCATCCCTTGCATATTATAGTTCATCACAAAGTTCTAGTAACTTGGAGATAGTGACTAGAGAACATTGTCAATTACTATCTTATCTGGAAGATTAACTCCCACCCGATTGAAGCAATTGTAGTACCCAGACAATCTGACCACATGCTCACTGGTTGAGCTATTCTCCTCCATCTTGTAGGCAAAGTACTGTCAGACGTCTCATACCTGTTGATACGGGCATGAGTATGAAATACCAATATCAACTCTTAGGAACATCTTATATGCTCCGTGGCATTCAAAACATTTTTGAAGTCTCGGTTCTAAGCCGTAAAGCATGGTGCACTAAACTATCAAGTAGTCATCATACCGAGCTTTTGTAAAAACATTCATAACGTCTGCATCTGCTCCTGCAATAGGTCTGTCACCTAGCGGTGCATCAAGGACATAATTCTTCTGTGCAACAATGAGGAAAATCCTCAGATCACGGAACATGTCTACATCATTGCTACTATCATCTTTCAACTTATATTTCTCTAGGAACATATAAAAAAGAGGGGAGCAACTTCGTGAGCTATTGATCTACAACATATACTACGAGTACTAAGTTCATGATAAATTAAAGTTCAATTAATCATATTACTAAAGAACGCCCACTTAGATAGACATCCCTCTAGTCATCTAAATGATAACGTGATCCAAATCAACTAAACCATGTCCGATCATCACGTGAGATGAAGTAGTTTTCAATGGTGAACATCTTATGTTGATCATATCTACTATATGATTCACGCTCGACCTTTCAGTCTCCAGTGTTCCGAGGCCATGTCTGTACATGCTAGGCTCGTCAAGTTTAACCCGAGCATTCTGCATGTGCAAAACTATCTTACACCTGTAGTATTTGAACGTAGAGTTTATCACACCTGATCATCATGTGGTATCTCTACACGACGAACTTTCGCAACGGTGCATACTCAGGGAGAACACTTGTACCTTGGAATTTTGTAAGGGATCATCTTATAATGCCACCATCGTTCTAAGCAAAATAAGAAGCATAAAAAGATAAACATCACATGCAATAAAAATATATGACATGATATGGCCATCATCATCTTGTGCTTTTGATCTCCATCTCCAAAGCATCGTCATGATCTCAATCGTCACCAGCTTGACACCATGATCTTCATCCTAGCCTCGTGGTCAGCTCGCCAACTATTGCTACTACTACTATCGCTAACTCATAGTGATAAAGTAAAGCAATTACATGGCCTTCGCAATTCATACTATAATGAGAGAACCATAAGGCTCCTGCCTATTGCCGAAAATTTACAAAAGATGATCATCTCATACAATAGCGTATAACCCATCACGTCTTGACCATATCACATCACAACATGCCCTGCAAAAACAAGTTAGACGTCCTCTACTTTGTTATTGCAAGTTTTACATGGCTTCTCGGGCTTAGCAAGAACCATTCTTACCTACGCATACAAAAACCACAACGACTTTGCGTCAAGTATGTGTTGTTTTAACATTCACAAGGACCGAGCGTAGCCACACTCGATTAAACTAAAATGAGAGAGACAAACACCCGCCAGTCACCTTTAAGCAATGAGTGCTATTAACAGATAAACCAGTCTCTCGTAAGCGTACGCGTAATGTCGGTCCGGGCCGCTTCATCTCACAATATCGCCGAATCAAAGTATGACATGCTGGTAAGCAATATGACTATTATCTCCCACAACTCTTTGTGTTCTAGTCATGCATATCATCTACGCATAGACCCGGCTCATGATGCCACTTTTGGGGAACGTAGTATTTCAAAATATTTCCTACGATCACGCAAGATCTATCTACTAGAAGCATAGCAACGAGAGGGGAGAGTGTGTCTACGTACCCTCGTAGACCGAAAGCGGAAGCGTCTAGTGACGCGGTTGATGTAGTCGAACGTCTTCCCGATCCAATCGATCCATACACCGAACATACGGCACCTCCGCATTCAGCACACGTTCAGCTCGATGACGTCCCACGAGCTCTTGAACCAGTTGAGCGTCACGGGAGAGTTTCATCAGCACGACGGCGTGGTGACGGTGATGATGAAGCTACCGGCACAGGTCTTCGCCTAAGCAATGCAACGATATGACTGAGGTGTGTATCTGTGGAGGGGGGCACCGCACACGGCTAAAATCAACTTATGTGTCTATTGGGTGCTCCCTGGCCACGTATATAAAGGATGGAGGGAGGAGGAGGCCGGCCCTCATAAGGCACGCCAAAGTTTGGATTCCTACTAGGACTCCCTAGTCCTAGTAGGATTCCTCCCCCCACATGGAATAGGAAAAGGGGAAGGGAGAAGGAGAAGGCAGGAAGTGGGCACTCCCTTTCCCTAGTCCAATTCGGACCTATCCATGGGGTAGGGGCGCGGCTACCCTTGAGGCCTTTCTCTTCTTTCCCGTATGGCCCATTAAGGCCAATACGAATTCCCATAACTCTCTAGTACTCCCAAAAATACCCAAATCACTCGGAACCTTTCCTATGTCCGAATATAGCCTTCCAATATATCGATCTTTACGTCTCGACCATTACGAGACTGTTCGTCATGTCCGTGATCTCATCCGGGACTCCGAACAAACGTCGGTCATCAAATCACATAACTCATAATACAAATCATCATCGAACGTTAAGCGTGCGGACCCTACGGGTTCGAAAACTATGTAGACATGATCGAGACACATCTCCAGTAAATAACCAATAGTAGAACCTGGATGCTTATATTGGCTCCTACATATTCTACGAAGATCTTTATCGGTCAAACCGCATGACAACATATGTTGTTCCCTTTGTCATCAGTATGTTACTTGCCCGAGATTCGATCGTCGGTATCATCATACCTAGTTCAATCTCGTTACCGAAAAGTCTCTTTACTCATTTCGTAATGTATCATCCCGCAACTAACTCATTACTCACATTGCTTGCAAGGCTTATAGTAATGTGCAATACCGAGAGGGCCCAGAGATACCTCTCCGACAATCGGAGTGACAAATCCTAATCTCGATCTATGCCAACTCAACAAACACCATCGGAGACACCTGTAGAGCATCTTTATAATCACCCAATTACGTTGTGACATTTGATAGCACACAATGTGTTCCTCCGGTATTCGGGAGTTCCATAATCTCATAGTTATAGGAACATGTATAAGTCATGAAGAAAGCAATAGCAACATACTAAACGATCAAGTGCTAAGCTAACAGAATGGGTCAAGTCAATCACATCATTCTCTAATGATGTGATCCCGTTCATCAAATGACAAATCATGTCTATGGCTAGGAAACTTAACCATCTTTGATTAACGAGCTAGACAAGTAGAGGCATACTAGTGACACTCTGTTTGTCTATGTATTCACGCATGTACTAAGTTTCCGGCTAATACCATTCTAGCATGAATAATAAACATTTATCATGATATAAGGAAATAAATAATAACTTTATTATTGCCTCTAGGGCATATTTCCTTCAGTATTTTCTTCTATTGGCAAGATGGAACGACATGATATTTGTGCTGAAATTTAAATTTATTCAGGTTCGTTTGGCCTTTTTATAGACTAATTGAGTTTCCTAGGCATTTAATGCCCATAATTCAAATCTGAACTACTAATACATGCTCAAGTTCACCAAAGTGGCTAGAAAAATTATACATGTGTCCTTTGGTGCATGTTTATGTCCCATGCCAGGAATGGGAACGAATTACAACCGTACTGGTGTCATGGCTCTTAGTCAAACATTTCGAATCTTGGGTTTTAAGTCCCCATAAATCCTAAACTCACTAAAAAGTCATCAATGGAGGCATGGTGTCACGTCATGGCACATATATGTCGTGGTAAAAACATTGTCCAATTTGGGCCAAGCTTTATTACAAACCTGTTACAAAAACTAGAGCTTCTCTCAAAGAAGCCTCGTGGTTCTGATAGGGAAACGTGTTCCCCTTGTGGGCGGAACGTAATCACTACCTTTTTTCGCCTTGTATTTTCTTCCACGAGCAACATGGAACAACAAGATATCCGTGTTGAAATTTAAACTTATTCAGGGTTCGTTTGGCCTTTTTATAGACTAATTGAGTTTCCTAGGCATTTAATGTCCATAATTCAAATCTGAACTACAACTACATGCTCCAGTTCATCAAAATGGGTAGAAAAATTATACATGTGTCCTTGGGTGCATGTTTAGGTCTCATGCCAGGAATGGGAACGAATTACAACCGTACCGGTGTCCTGGCTCTTCCTCGGACATTTTGAATCTCGGCTTTTAAGTCCCTATAAATCCTAAACTCACCAGGAAGTCATCAAAGGTGACAAGGTGTCATGTCATGGCACATATATGCCATGGTAAAAGCATTCCCATTTTGGGCCAAGATTACAAACCTCTTACAAACCGGAGCCTGTCACAAGAACCCTCGTTGTTTCGATAGGGAAACGTGTCCCCTTGTGGGCCAAATGGTAATCACTCCCTCTTCTAGCCTCGTATTTTCTTCTACACGTGACACTCAGCAACTGCTGATTCACGCTGAACTTTGAAATTATTCAGGGTTCGTTTGACCTTTTTTATTCATTAATTGAGTTTTCTAGGCATTTAATGTCCATCATTCAAATCCGAACTACAAATACATGCTCCAGTGCACTAAAATGGAAAGAAAAAACGTACATGTTTCCTTGGAGTGCATGTTTAGGTCCCATGGAACGAATGGGAACGAATTCAACCATCTCGCCGTCCTGGACTGGCCACAAACATTGCCAATCTCGGTTTTTAAATGTCTGTAAATCCAAAACTCACCAGGAACACTTAGCATGGTGTCACTACATGGTATATATAATTGTCAAGTTTGGGCGAAGCTATATTACAATCCATTTACAAATCGGAGCCTGTCGTAACCCTCGTGGTTCCGATAGGGAAACATGCGCCTCTTGTGGGCGAAACGATAATCGATGCCTCTTCTTGCCTTGAACTTTCTTTTCTACAAGCAACATAGAATAACAGGAGTGTCGGGCTGAAATTTGAAATTGTTAAGGATTTGTTTGGCCATTGTATATATATTACTAATTACTAAGCTTTCTATGCATTTAATGTAGTCCATAATTAAAATTTGAACTACAACCACATGATCCAATGAAGCAAAATGGGTGGGAAATTGTACATGTCTCATGGGGTGCATGTTTAGGTCTTGTTTAAGGAATGAGAATGAATTACAAACTTGTCATCGTCCTGAAACAATGAGAATCTCAGTTTTTAAATCCCGCTAAATAATAAAGTCACCCAAAAACCATGAAACTTGGCATGGTTTCATGACATGGCACATATATGCCGTGGTAAAAAAATCATCCAGTTTGAGAAGAGGCACACACATTAGTAGCCAACGAAGTCCTTTTTGAAACAAAAAGCCGACACGTTAATATCGCAAACTGTTGTATTATATTTATCGTGTCGAAATTTAACCATACTCGGTGGCGTGCGTGCAGTTGTTTGATTAGACGGGACGAGCGCAAGAAGTCCGCCGTGCAGGTTCAACGGGACGCGTGCGAACAGTCCGCCGCGCAGGCTCGACGGGACGCGTGCATCCTGTCCACCTCGCAGGCTCGACGGGACACGTGCGAGCAGCAAGGCCGCCCATGCTCACGGGGAAGTGAGCTCTTTGACCTCCATGCACCAGCCACCGTCCGCCTCGCTCACAACTTCTCCATTAATGGGTTAATTAAAGCACCTAAACGGAGGGTGTTTGCTTGTGATCCCATGGCAACATTTGCTTTGTTCGTGTTTTCAACTAGTATTCCGCCCTAATTTAAATTGCCACATAGGGCAACGGATAATACGACCACAAATAAAATAGCAACGGATAATACGACGACAAATTTACAATGGTGCACATAATAATTGTCTTACATATTCCGGATAATTTAAAATGACACATGCAGCAAAGCCCGGAAGACACGGGGGCAAGAGAACAAGGAAATTGCAGACAACAATCTGGGTCGTTACTGTCTCTACTCGTCGATGGATTGCCGACCGAAGAAATCCTCCAACTCCTTCTTCAATTCCTCACGACTTTGCTTGAAAGCAGCCACGGATTCCTCCACCTCCTACTCGTGATCGATCAAGAGCTTCCTCAAGCCACCCATCAGTTCCTCGATGACCGCTTTCCACGTCATCTCCGAGGCACTGCTTTGCTCATGCAGCATCTTCCAGCCGGCGGCCTCCTCCACCTTCTCGGTGACTAACTTGAGGAGCTTCGCATTGTCATCCATGAGTTGCTCGACGAGGCCGGTCGCCTTGTCAAAGGAGGCATCGCTGATCTTGAGCAGCTTCATCAAGCCGTCGATCAGCTCCTGCCATGTAGTGACGCCAGCGAGAATGTCGTCATCGCCGGCAAAGGATTTCAGGAACGCCGGCTCATCGCGATGGCCGACACCGGGAATGCGCTTGGGAGAGCCCTCGCGTGCCCGCGAGAGCTCGTTCGAGGGCTCCGCGGCGCGCCGGGACATCTCTGCCGCGGCTGCGGCTTCGCGGCGGGACCTCTCTAGTGCTTCTGCGGCCTTGGTTGTTGCTGCTTGGTTATATGTCCACCCTAAACTCCTCCTACTGGTCATGGTGGAATGACTTGACAGAGAAAACCAGTTTTGTGGGTGATTAGGAGAGGAACTGTGAAGTAATTTTCGAGTGGGTAGTTTTTATAGCCCGGTGCTAAGTGTGAACACATATTAGTTTGATAGGTGTGAACAGATTTGCAATTACTTATTGCATTGTAATCAGCAATGTGAAGAGAAACAAGGTCAAAAATTATTGATGGCAGAAGGTTGACCACGTGGTTGCTCGGGAAGTATTCGCTAGTGCGCGGGAAGACTAAGTGGAGCACACACACAACCCGAATACCGTATCCGGTGCCACATGTTATTTATCACACAAGTTTTAACATAAGGAAACATATCTGTAACTTACTGATCATCACACTCGAGTACTCGCAGACGCATCATCTTCGATATTCCTAGCCACTACAAGCAACTAGTTTGCATTTTCCAAAGTTTTTGTACACACAGAATCGCACAAGAACTAACTGTATTAACCGTATGTGTTGTAATTTCTCATCGCAAACAATTCATCCGAGTCGGCTATTTGCCATGAATCACACACATCTTATTAAGTTGAACCGGTTCTATTGCGTTCGCTAATCGAAAACAGTTCATCCGAGTGAACCGTATGCCCTATATCACACATACCTTGATTTGGCTAACCGTTTATGTTGCACTCCCTAGTAGCAAACGGTTCATCGGAGCGAACTGTATGCCATATATCGCACACACATTGATATGGCTACCCGTTTCTGTTGTTCTGCCTCACCGCAAACAGTTTGAAGGGTTAACCGTGTGGCCTGAATCGCACACGCAACTAAAATCTGAACCGTGTTTGATGCATCCTCCATCGCAAACGTTTTGCACCTTTTTTGACGGTTTTCATACACCACCGTTTGCGATTATTGCATCGCACACAGTTTCACGAATGGTCTTTGATCGTAGTGTCGCGTTAGTAGCATCCTGGAACAGTGCATGGCAATCCCTACTCACTCACATTGATATTGATTGATGGACATCTCCATAGTCCATTGACTTGCCTAGTCGATGTGAGACTTTCTCCCTCCTTTTTGTCTATTACCACCTTCTATTCCACCCATAGTGCTATATCCATTGCTCATGCTCATGTATTGCGTGAAGAGTTGAAAAGGTTTAAGAATGTTAAAGTATGAAAACAATTGCTTGATTGACACTGTGATAGGCATGATTTTTTACTTTGTGTTAAGAAGAGGGAGCATAAATGAGTATATGATTTTTTAGGGATAACTTTCTTTAGCCATGTTATTTTTGAAGCTTCATAGAATACTTCCAAGTATGCTTGAAGTATTATTGTTTTGATAATGATAAACTTTTGTTTTGAGTCTTATGGATCTGAATATTCATGCCACAATAAATAAGATTGCATTAAAAATTATGTTGGGTAGCATTCCTCATCAAAACTTCTGTTTTTAACATTTACCTACTCGAGGACAAGCAGGAATTAAGCTTGGGGATGCTTGATACGTCTCAAACGTATCTATAATTTTTGATTCTTCCATGCTATTATATTATATATTTGGATGTTTTATATGCATTTAATGGTATTTTATATGATTTTTGGGACTAACTTATTAACCCAGAGCCCAGTGCCAGTTTCTTTTTTTCCTTGCTTTCGAGTTTCGCAGAAAAGGAATATCAAACGGAGTATAAACGGATCGAAACTTTTTGGAGATTTTTCTTGGACCAGAAGACATCAGATGGACTTGGAGTACACGCCAGGGGATCCACGAGGCGGCCACAAGGGTGGGGGCGCCCCCAGGAGGGTAGGGCGTGCCCCAACCTTGTGGGCCCCTCGTGCCTCCCACGACCGACTTCTTCCGCCTATAAATACCTATATTTTCCAGAATCATCAAAACGTCCATCGAAACCACTTTTGCGCCACCATAACCTTCTGTTCTCGCGAGATCCTATCTGGAGGCCTGTTCCGGTACTCTGTCGGAGGGGGAATCAACCACGAAGGACATCTACATCAACCCTATTACCCTTCCGATGAAGTGTGAGTAGTTTACCACAGACCTACGAGTCCATAGCTAGTAGGTAGATGGTGTTTTCTCTCTCATCGTTCTTCAATACCATGTTCTCCTCGTTGTTCTTGGAGATCTATCCGATGTAATCTTCTTTTGCGGTGTGTTTGTCAAGATCCAATGAGTTGTGGGTTTATGGTCAGATTATCTATGAATAATATTTGAGTTTCTTTTCAATTCTTTTATGCAAGATCTGATATCTTAGTAATTATCTTCGAACTATCGATTTTGTTTGGCCAACTAGATTGATAATTTTTGCAATGGGAGAAGTGCTTTGCTTTGGGTTCTATCTTGTGGTGCTAAATCCCAGTGACAGTAGGGGACATGACAAGTATTGTATTGTTGCCATCGAGGATACAAAGATGGGGTTTTCATCATATTGCTTGACTTAATTCCTCTAGCTCATGTCATCTTGCTTAAAGCGTTACTCTGTTCTTATGAACTTAATACTCTAAATGCAGACAGGAGTCGGTCGATGTGTGCAGTAATAGCTGTTGGGGAACGTAGTATTTCTAAATTTTCCTACGATCACGCAAGATCTATCTAGGAGAAGCATAGCAATGAGCGGGGGGAGTGTGTCCACGTACCATTGTAGACCGAAAGCGGAAGTGTTTGGTAACGCGGTTGATGTAGTTGAACGTCTTCACGATCCAACCGACGCAAGTACTGAACATACGGCACCTCCGCGTTAAGCACACGTTCAACTCGATGACGTCCCACGAACTCTTGATCCAGTTGAGTGTGGCGGGAGAGTTTCGTCAGCACGACGTTGTGGTGACGGTGATGATGAAGTTACCGGCGTAGGGCTTCGCCTAAGCACTGCAACAATATGACCGAGGTGTGTAACTGTGGAGGGGGGCACCGCACACGGCTAGGAACAATTGATGTGTGTCCAAGGGGTGCCCTCCTCATGTATATAAAGGAGGGAGAAGGAGGAGGCGGCCGGTCTCGGAGGAGGGCGCGCCAAGGGGGGAGTCCTACTCCCACCAGGAGTAGGTCTCCTCTTTCCTAGTAGGAGTAGGAGAAGGGGGAAGGGAAGGAGAGGAAGGGAAGGAAGGAGGGGGCGCCACCCCTCCCCCTTAGTCCAATTCGGACTAGGCTTGGGGGGCGCGCGGCCGAGCCCTAGCCAGCCCCTCTCTCTCTCCCGTAAAGCCCACTAAGGTCCATTAGCTCCCGGGGGGTTCCGGTAACCTCCCATTACTCCGGTATTTATCCGGTGACCCCCGGAACCCTTCCGATGTCCAAATATAACCTTCCAATATATCAATATTTATGTCTGGACCATTTCGAGAATCCTCATCATGTCCGTGATCACATCCGGGACTCCGAACTACCTTCAGTGCATCAAAACACATAAACTCATAATACCAATCGTCATCGAACATTAAGCGTGCGGACCCTACGGGTTCAAGAACTATGTAGGCATGACCGAGACCCATCTTCGGTCAATAACCAATAGCAGAACCTGGATGTTCATATTGGCTCCCACATATTCTACGAAGATCTTTATCGTTTAAACCGCATAACAACATACGATGTTCCCTTTGTCATCGGTATGTTACTTGCCCGAGATTCGATCGTCGGTATCATCATACGTTGTTCAATCTCGTGACAGGCAAGTCTCTTTATTCGTTCTGTAATACATCATCTCCTGACTAACTCATTAGTCATTTTCTTGCAAGTCTTATTACGATGTGTATTACCGAGAGGGCCCAGAGATACCTCTCTGACACTCGGAGTGACAAATCCTACTCTCGATCTATGCCAACACCACAAACACCTTTGGAGACACCTGTAGAGCATATTTATAATTACCCAGTTATGTTGCATCGTTTGATAGTACACAAGGTGTTCCTCCAGTTTTCGGGAGTTGCAAAATCTCATAGTTATAGGAACATGTATAAGTCATGAAGAAAGCAATAGCAGAAAAAATAAACGATCATATTGCTAAGCTAACGGATGCGTCTTGTCCATCACATCACTCTCCTAATGATGTGATCATGTTGATCAAATGACAACTCATGTCTATGGTTAGGAAACATAACCATCTTTGATTAACGAGCTAGTCTATTAGAGGCATACTAGGGACACCCTGTTTCGTCTGTGTATTCACACATGTATCAAGTTTCTAGTTAATACAATTCTAGCATGAATAGAATAAATTTATCATGATGTATAAGGAAATACAAATAACAACTTTATTATTGCCTCTAGGGCATATTTCCTTCAATAGTAGTAGATGCAGGCAGGAGTCGGTCTACTTGCCTCGGACATGATGCCTATATTCATGATCATTGCCATAGATGTCGTTATAATTATTCGCTTTTCTATCAATTGCTTGACAGTAATTTGTTCACCCACCGTAAACTTGCCATCATGAGAGAAGCCTCTAGTGTAACCTATGGCCCTCGGGTATCTTTTACATCTTATAAGTTTCAGATCTACTATTTTGCAATCTTTTACTTTTCAATCTATAAACCAAAAACCCAAAAATATTTACTTTATTTGTTTATGTATCTCTATCGGATCTCACTTTTGCAAATAACCTAGAAGGGATTGAAAACCCCTTTATAGCGTTGGGTGCAAGTTGTTGATTGTTTGTGCATGTATTTGGTGACTTGTGTGTAATCTCCTACTAGATTGATACCTTGGTTCTCAACAAACTGAGGGAAATACTTACTTCAATTTGCTGCATCACCCTTTCCTCTTCAAGGGAAACAACCACGTTACCGCGGGAAAGAAGCGAGGAAGCAGTGGACCCTGAGGGCTCAACTTGCATAACCTTTGGAGGCGTAGAAACAACCTTCTCTACTTCAATCTCTTCGTCAATCTTTTCTTAAGAGACTTGTTATTTGGGCATGACATTCTCTTCATCATTTTCTGATACAAACTTCTTCGGCACTTTGGTCGGCTTTGTTGATTTTCTTTCAACCACTTTTGCTTTACCAGACACACGCAGTAACTGAGGGATTTCTTCCTCACACCCAAACTACTCTTCCGAACTATGAGCCATGACCACTCTTGAGAGAAAAACCAGCAAAAAGCGAGCGAAAACAGAAAGAGGTCATAAACATGCACAACAACAATTTTTGCCTCAAAACAGATAATTTATCAGAGGCAGCAAAGGAATTCATGGCTTATACATGGAAATATATCATCAAAAGAACAACACTATGCCATAAGACAGAATAACAGTTCCTATAATCTTTCGATGTATAACACAAGAACCCTAGAAACAAACTGACTGGTACAAGGAGCAACTACAAATTGTAGTAGTGACCACTTAGTGATTCCTAAGGATATACCACAGGAAACAAACAGGATAAAAGGCGTCGGTACAAACCGCCCTAGAATAGAAGAGGTGCATGGCAAGTTCTAGATCTGTACACCCTAACTTGGAGTACATGCCACCTACAACAGTGCGGGAGAGAAGAAATACCTCACTAGCGCGATCAACGGTGGTGGGGCTTCGTCGGAGTTGCACGACGAGACAAGATGTCGACGCTGCTTTGAGCTAGGGCTCGGGCGGAGAGTGAGAGGAGAGGCATGAGGTCGAACTGAGAAAGAATAAAAGAGGAAGAAGCCTGGAGGAAGGGTATAAATAGCCCATGGGCGAAACTGCATCCTCCAAAATCCACGGATAAAAAGCACGGGACGTTCCACATTCAACGAATATGATCACGATCTTGAGATCATGGGGACGTGTCAGCCATTTCCTGCGAAAATCTTGCTAACTGAACAGAATGCCGAAGGTTTGAGGAAACGCTAGCGCCAAAACTGATGAGATTTCGAAGTTAATTTTATTCGCGACCAAGGATGTCAGATTGAAATTTTCTTTAGATCAAGGTGCATGTTTATAAGAGGAAGGGACTGAGGGAAAACAAAAACTAACTCAGAACACAGAGAAAAACAAACAAAGGAAAAAACACAAAGCACAAGCACACCAAACGAAAACAAAAGAAGGAAAAACACAACAAAGATTGATCTCTGGGCTTATGATAAGTGTGAGATATCCCTGAGAGAATTCCCTACATGAGAGGATTAGTTCTACTGCACAACCAACTCTTGCGTGGGGGTGAGGATCTCATTTTCTTGGATCGGGTGCATACATTCCTTCAACGAGACCTGTGAGGTACCTGTGCACTTTGATGATAATCGTATGAATATGTACTGAAGTTATTTCTAGACATATGAATATAATGATTTGGAGAGGTACGCATGTACTCCTTCTGACAAAGGTTAGGATGATAATCATTCGACAAAGATTCTAAAGTAGATTACGAAAGATATCCATTTCCTCGTCGAGTATTGGCCTGCACAGTTAGGTTAGTAGTGACAGGCAAATTTCCGACAACCACTTCTTTACCCAGATTTTCTTCTTGGGTGAACCTGTCCTGCAGTTAGTTCCAACATATCGAGTGAATACCTCACCATTCTATTGTTTGAAGATTTTGTAACTTGAGTCACTACCGAAGGATGCTGCTAACGCGACACTATGATCCGAGACCCTTCGAGAAACTGTGTGCAATGCAATCATCGCATATGGTGGTGCATGAAAACCGTCAGAAATGTGTACAACATTTGCGAAGACGGATGCATCAAACACGGTTCAGATTTTAGTTGCGTGTGCGATGAAGGGCATACGGTTAACTTCAATTAACTGTTCGGGATGAGGAGGAACAAAAGAAACATGCAGCCAAATGAAGGCGTGTGCGATACACAGCATACAATTCACTCGAATGAACTGTTTGTGATTAGGCAACACAAAAGAAACAGGCAGCGAGATGAAGGTGTGTGCGATATACACCATACGCTTCGCTCGGATGAACTGTTTGTGATTAGGCAACACAAAAGAAATGGTGAGCCAGATCAGGGTGTGTGCAATATACGACATGCGGTTCACTCGGCCTTGTCGTTAGTTTGTGACCTCTAAGGCAGCTGTTCGCTCCCCACTAGCCTCTTCTTGTACCGTGGCAACCGTCCACCGCCTCTTCACCGTTCCCTCTTGATTTGGAACTAATGTCGCACGTTCTTCCTCCCTCCATTTGTCTTCAACCTTCCTTCTGCCATTGTTCGATCGATCGTCTTCTCCATGGAGGGAACAGGCTGGAAACGACCCCGTTATTCTTGCCCCGATCTGAAAGATGACGTGGTGGAGGAATTCATTGATTGGTGCGACGTCATCACCTCGGCTAGCATAGCACGTTCGTACAAGACCATTCTCGACTCAACAAATAGGATCATTACAAAGAACCCAAGGGTTCAGGAGCGATTTGATCTCCCCTATCTTCTTCGCCACCCTGCTCGCCATCGCGAGGACGATGGAAGCCTTGCCTTGTGCAAGTTGATGCCGCTTGATAATGATACATGTGATGTTAAGATGCCATCGCTTAAGGGTAAGGCATGGGCAGACACAAATGGAGATTGAGTTGTTTATATTGGGAACAACTACGAGTGGGAACTTGTGAATGTGTGCACTCGTCACCGGGTTCCACTTCCAAAAATCTCTGACTGCCATGAGGTTCAGCACAAAAATAGTCTATGCACGTTCAGATACGATCATCATGACATTCGTCTACGGAAGATAGTAATTTCTCGAGTTCCCAACCGCTCTTGGGATTATAAGAACTATGATGTTGTTGCTATCTTCGACGAGCTTGTTGTCGTCTCTGCTTCCACGGATGGATGGATATTGCTCAAAAATCAATTTCTGTACACGGATGAGTACTGTGATGCAATTCAATACGAGCGTCTCGTGTTGGATGCCACCACTCGTGGCACTGTTTTTGCATGGGACCCTTATTGTTTCGGTACGTTTGTCTTCCACCGTAATTAGAATTGTTTCATCCACATGCATGCTAGTTAGTATCACCGTACTAATTAACCTTCTTGTGTTTCCGAGGTCCTGTCAATATTCCACCACCTATACTTGAAATTTTTTTATAACCAAGGGGCAGATGACAATGGTGATGATCATGAGCATGAGGATGAGTAGCACCCATATACTCAGTGGCGCTTGGCAACTTATTTCGATGGATCACCTCTTCTTGTATGTATACATGGCACTGGTGATGTTACTAATGAAGCAGGTGTTGTCTCCCATGGTCGCACTATCTGGACCTATTCCAACATCCGTTGCAGGGTATTCCAGATGGATACTAGTGTTCTAGTGCCAACACTCCTTCTCCCTGGTTCAGTATTGATAGTCTTGGAGAAAACTCGCTCTTCCTTGGACAAAACTATCCAATGATGGCGAAAGGCGATCCAGCTGTTATTGACACAACATTAGTACCATTTATGAGAAGCAATTTTATCTATACGTTGGACATTGCTATGGTTCCCTGCCCTGGCTATCACAATATGCGTCCTGATATAGGCCGCTTCATCCTGGATGATCAGTCATGCATTGGTCTCGAGATTGACAATAGCTGGCCCTTTCCAGAGGATCAATTATGGTTCAAAGCAAGCGTTTCCAACGCCGAGGATTGGTTGAGCTGAAGTTCGTTTCATCGCTTTGTTATTTGTTGTGTGAGAAAAACTTTACTTTACTAGGATGTTTTGTTGGAAATAATCTATAATCCAACATGTAGCCTCGTTGTTGTTGTGTGTTGATGACTTGTATGTAATAAATGGTACATTTGCATATGCGTCCCATCAACTCACGCATGCTCGCACATCACACGGGTCGCTTGGCGGCACTTATATTATTTTTCTATTTGGATGACAAAAAAAGTACAATGCCACTTTGTATTGGTGTCCATATGAACAGTGCTAGTGATTTTAGTTGCAAAAATTAGATAGTGCTAGTGATTTTTAGCTGCATATTTTGACAGATTGTAGTGTTACAAGGTTGACAAATGGCAATGTTACTAGATAAACAAATGTCAATCTTCCCAATTTGACAAATGGTAACATACTCAAAATGGCAGATATGCAAATCTTACCCAATTGTTTGTACGTGGTTGCACACGGGTCATGCAAAACAACCGTTTGAGTTGTAGGGGTGAAGAAATCCTACTCGACACATTTTCCCTTGGCTTCCTGGCGAAGCTGTTGGTTTGCATCCGAGTGTTCTAACTAAAACGTTTGCGATGAATGTTTTATATTTGAAAACCATTGACGTTTTTTTCAAAAGAAAATTGTTTGATAGGTCTGTACATTAAGAGAGAAAAGGCAAATTTGTTCAAACCATATCTTTCATTTAGTCACACTGCAAATTTATATTCATATGATCGAGAATTCAAGATACAGTATTAAACCCCAAAAAAAATTATTTCTGGCGGCGGAAGAGGCGGTGTGCCGCGCCGTCATTGTCGTTGTAGTCCTCCGGGACACCGTTGTTGAAGTCTCCAAGGCAACACAAAATGTTTTTCACTTGTAAATCAAACATCAAGTCATCACGCGATCGACGAGTGGGACGCGGGTGGACGGCAACTTGCACCGCTGAGAGCTAGCGGTCGACGGCAGCGTCCCATGCCGCTGAGGGGTGCGCGGGCACGGGCACAGGCAAACGCACGGGACCGGCGCCACGGTGGGTGGAGGGGCGTGCATGGGCATGGTCACCGGCGCTGGCGCTGGTATGTACATGAGCTCACGCGGGTCAGTAGAGACCTCTCTGACGCTCGCGGCTTCCAGCTCTGTGATAGTGCTCGGCGACCAGCCCGTCAATGCTATGGGGATGGTCGATGGCGCGGGCGCGGGGAAGGGAGTTGGGACGGGAGCGGGGGCAGCAACCGCCACGGCCAGCTCATTCTGGGCCATGTCCGTGAGGCCCCATTCCTCCTTATTTTCTATCTCCTCTGGCTCGGTGTCGACTTGACCAAACTTGAAGACTAGTGGCAGATGATCGTTCT
>LR738714.1:214717816-214743120 GCA_902687465.1 Secale cereale
GGGGGGGGGGGATGGGAATGGGAGGCGAATAGTGAGGCCGCCCGTATTAAACAGCGGCTTGGGCGCCATTAATGGGGAGGAAGGAGGGCAGCCATGGAAGTAAAAGGGCTCGCTTCCGAGTGAGCCTGCGCAGCGTACAGCTCGCACGCTTCCAGGTGAGCCTGCACATTGGAGGACAGCTTGCACACCTCTCGGTCAGCCTGCGCACCGGACTGCGCTCGCATGCCTCCTGTTCAATCAAGGTCAAGCAGCTATCCGCACGGCACCTCCTACATCCATTAAAACCAAGACACGTGGCGTCACGTGAATGGTTAACATGACGCACGCGGTTTGAATTCTACAAATGTTTGAGATACTAAAGTGGCAGCTATTTTTTCAAAATGCCTCCATTGACTGTCATTATTCGAGTGCGCCTTCTCTCAAAATGGACACAAAAATGCCATAGCATGTCGGGTGCCATTCGGTGATAGCATGCCAAGTTTCATGAATTTCAGCCGAGTTTTGGATTTACTAGAATTTAAAAACCAGGCGTCTCAATCTTTTGCCGGCAATCAACGGTGCCCTGGTGTTTGAAATTCATTCCCATTTCTTGCATGGGGCATATGCATGCACCCAAGGACACAGATTTGATTTTTCAAATTTGAATTATGCATATAAATGCATTGAAAACACAATTAATGCATAAAAATGTCCAAACAGTTCAAATGAACTCTGAAAAGGTTGAAAGTTGGCATGGTATGATCATTTCACCCACATAGCATGTGCAAAAAAGTAGAGAGGGTTACGGTAAAAACTGGATGCACTTCGTGTACAAAATGGACAATCTCTTTCGAAGTATCGGGGTTTGGGACGAAAACTCATATGTTACAAAGGCATTTCATTTTATTGAACTTATTTGAAGTCCACACTTTTTGTGTGTTCAAAATGCACCCATCAAACCCGCATCATCAATTATTAACCCTTTCTGAATTCATTAAGTATTTTTCATGCATTTACTAATTGTTTTAGAGCTAAATGACCCTGAAATTAAAAAACACTTCAAATGAACTTTGAAAAGGTGGAAAGTTGGCATGGTATCATCATTTCACCGACGTAACATGTGCAAAAAAGTAGAGAGGTTTATGGGAAAAACTGGATGCACTTCGTGTACAAAATGGACAATCTCTTTCGAAGTATCAAGGTTTCAGACGAAATCTCATCTGTTACAAAGGCATTCTATTTTTTGAACTTATTTGAAGTCCAAAATTTGTGTGTGTTGAAAATGCACCATTCAAATCGACATCATCAATTATCAACCCTTTCTGAGTTCATTTGGTATTTTTCATGCATTTACTGATTTTGTAGAGCTAAATGACCCTGAAATTGAAAAACACTTCGAATGAACTCTGAAAAGGTTGAAAGTTGGCATGGTATTCCCATTTCACCCACATAGCATGTGCAAAAAATCATAGAGGGTTACAGCAAAAACTGGATGCACTTCGTGTACAAAATGGACAATCTCTTTCAAAGTATTATTGTTTCGGACAAAAACTCATATGTTACAAAGGCATTTCATCTTTTGAACATATTTGAAGTCTAGACTTTTTGTGTGTTCAAAATGCACCATTCAAATCCACATCATCAATTCTCAACCCTTTCTGAGTTCATTTGGTATTTTAAATGCATTTACTAAATTTTTTAGAGCTAAATGACCCTGAAATTGAAAAACACTTCGAATGAACTCTAAAAAGGTTGAAAGTTGGCATGGTATCATCATTGCACCCACATAGCATGTGCAAAAAAGTAGAGAGCGTTACGACAAAAAATGGATTCACTTTGTGTACAAAATGGACAATCTCTTACGAAGTATCGGGGTTTCGGACGAAAACTCATCTGTTACAAAAGGCATTTCATTTTCTGAACTTATTTGAATTCCATACTTTTTGTGTGTTCAAAATGAATTTACTAAATTTATTTAGAGCTAAATGACCCTGAAATTCAAAAACACATCGAATGAACTCTGGAAAGGTTGAAAGTTGGTATGGTATCATCATTTCACCCACATAGCATGTGCAAAAAAGGAGAGAAAGTTACGGCAAAAATTGGATGCACTTTGTGTACAAAATGGACAATTTTTTTCGAAGTATCAGGGTTTCGGACGAAAACTCATCTGTTACAAAGGCATTACATTTTTTGAACTTATTTGAAGTCCGGACTTGTTGTGTGTTCAAAATGCACCACTCAAATCCACATCAAAAATTATCAACCCTTTCTGAATTCATTTGGTATTTTTCATGCATTTACTGATTTTTTTAGAGCTAAGTGACCTTGAAATTAAAAAACACTTCAAATGAACATTGAAAAGGTGGAAAGTTGGCATGGTATCGTCATTTCATCGACATAGCATGTGCAAAAAAGTAGAGAGGTTTATGGAAAAAACAGGATGCACTTCGTGTACAAAATGGACAATCTCTTTCGAAGTATCAAGGTTTCGGACGAAATCTCATCTGTTACAAAGGCATTTTTTTTTTGATCTTATTTGAAGTCCAGACTTTTTGTGTGTTGAAAATGCACCATTCAAATCGACATCATCAATTATCAACCCTTTATGAGTTCATTTGGTATTTTTCATGCATTTATTGATTTTTTAGACCTAAATGACCCTGAAATTGAAAAACACTTTGAATGAACTCTGAAAAGGTTCAAAGTTGGCATGGTATCCTCATTTCACCCACATAGCATGTGCAAAAAAATAGAGAGGGTTACGGCAAAAACTGGATGCACTTCGCGTACAAAATGGACAATCTCTTTCGAAGTATCAAGATTTCGGACAAAAACTCATCTCTTACAAAGGCATTTCATTTTTTGAACTTATTTGAAGTCTAGACTTTTTGTGTGTTCAAAATGCACCATTCAAATCCACATCATCAATTCTCAACCCTTTCTGAGTTCATTTGGTATTTTACATGCATTTACTAAAAAATTTAGAGCTAAATAACCCTGAAATTGAAAAACACTTCGAATGAACTCTGAAAATGTTGAAAGTTGGCATGGTATCATCATTGCACCTACATAGCATGTGCAAAAAAGTAGAGAGCGTTACGGCAAAAAATGGATGCACTTTGTGTACAAAATGGACAATCTCTTTCGAAGTATCAGGGTTTCAGGCGAAAACTCATCTGTTACAAAAGGCATTTCATTTTTTGAACTTATTTGAAGTCCAGACTTTTTGTGTGCTCAAAATGCACCATTCAAATCGACATCATCAATTATGAACCCTTTGTGAGTTCATTTGGTATTTTTCATGCATCTACTGATTTTTTAGAGCTAAATGACCCTAAAATTCAAAAACCCTTCGAATGAACTTTGAAAAGGTTGAAAGTTGGCATGGTATTATCATTTCACCCACATAGCATGTGCAAAAAAGGAGAGAAAGTTACGGCAAAAAATGGATGCACTTCGTGTACAAAATGGACAATCTTTTTCGAAGTATCACGGTTTCGGACGTAAACTCATCTGTTACAAAGGCATTTCATTTTTTGAACTTATTTGAAGACCGGACTTTTTGTGTGTTCAAAATGCATCACTCAAATCCACATCATCAATTATCAACCCTTTCTGAATTCATTTGGTATTTTTCATCCATTTATTGAATTTTTTTAGAGCTAAATGACCCTGAAATTGAAAAACGCTTCAAATGAACTTTGAAAAGGTTTAAATTTGGCATGGTATCATCATTTCACCCACACATAGCACGTGCAAAAAAGGTGAGAGGTTTACGGCAAAAACTGGATGCACTTCGTGTACAAAATGGACAATCTATTTCGAAGTATCAGGGTTTCGGACGAAAACTCATCTGTTACAAAGACATTTCATTTTTTGAACTTATTTGAAGTCTAGACTTTTTGTGTGTTCAAAATGCACCATTCAAATCCACATCATCAATTGGTATTTTCATGCGTTTAGTGATTTTTTTAGAGCTAAATGACCCTGAAATTGAAAAACACTTCAAATGAACTTTGAAACTGTTGAAAGTTGGCATGGTATCATCATTTCACCCACACATAGGATGTGCAGAAAAGTAGAGAGGATTACGGCAAAAACTGGATGCACTTCATGTACAAAATGGACAATCTCTTTCGAAGTATGAGGGTTTTAGACGAAAAATCATCTATTACAAAGGCATTTCATTTTTTGAACTTATTTGAAGTCCAGACTTTCTGTGTGTTCAAAATGCACCATTCAAATCAACATCATAAATTATCAGCCCTTTCTGAGTTCATTTGGTATTTTTCATGCATTTACTGATTTTTTAGAGCTAAATGAACCTGAAATTGAAAAACTCTCTTGATGCCGCTCCATGATAGCATGCCAAGTTTCATGAATTTCACACGAGTTTTGGATTTACTAGAATTTAAAACCCAGGAATCGCAACATTTTGCCAGCAATCAACAGTGCCCTGGTGTTTGAATTTCATTCCCATCTCTTGCATGGGACCTATAAATTCACCCATGGGCAGACATGTGATTTTTCAACCAACTTTGGTGCATTGGAGCATGCATATGCTTGTACTTCAAATTTGAATTATGCACATAAAATGCATAGTAAACCCAGTTAATGTATAAAAAAGGCCAAACGAAACCCGAAAAATTCATTCCCATTTATTGCATGGGACCTAAGCATGCACTAAAGGACACATATTTGATTTTTCAACCAATTTGTATGAACCGGAGCATGTTCACTGTAGATAAAATGGTCTAGCAATTCAAACAGCGTCCATTGCCGCTGTGACCCCATTTTGTAATTCAAATCAAGTAGGTCCCACATAGTTTATTATCACAAACCGTGTGAGATGTAGTAACAAATATCTTAGAGCACCGTCGGTGTATAGTATGCGAGAAGGTGCGTCGGCTACAGTCCATAGTCAGCGTGTCAAGCACACTAGCTCACTCCCCAAAAACTCCCGCCTCTGCATCCCTCGCCATCTCGAAAATATCTACCGCCTAGAATGTTTTAATGTTTGATAGCACACGATTAGTACGTGCAGACTGTGTGCGATGTCTGTTACTCCCGCTCCGCTTCAGTCCCTCGATTCAAATTTTCAGTAGCCCCGGCATTTTACTCCCGCCTCTGCATCCCTTGCAATCTCAAAAATATTTGCTCGCCCTTGATCCAAATTTTCAGTAGCCCGCCTTGTTACTCTCGCCTAGTAAAATTTTTAGTTGCCGCAGTATTTCCTCAAACACAACCTTGCCCCCCCTCCACACACACCCCAAAACCTCCGCTCACATAGACACACAAAACCCTCAAAACCGTTGGTAGGTCGCCGCCATCGCCAGCACCTCCATCCTGAACCTCTGCATGTGTGCCGGGGAGCTCGAGGAGCCAACAGCCAAAAGGAGGTTTATCGTGGCCTTTTCGCCCGACGGCGGCGAGGTGGCCGCTAAGGTGTTCCCATCGTTCTCTATGGGCCAGATCCACTGTCGCCAGTCCCCCGATCCACCCGCCGCCGCACCCCTACGCCGGTTCGAGGACTTCCCCATCCTCCCTAGGACCCGACAGCCGACGAAGTCCTACCTCGGGGTCCGGTAGTGGCTGTATGTGACGTGGGTCGCCGAGATTATAAATCGAGAGACCCACACCCGCCGGTGGCTTGGTAGCTTCCACACGGCTGAGCTCGCGGCTATGGAGTACGACCGCTGGCAGGTCCGCTACCACGCCGTGACGACTAGGCTCAATTTACCCTTTGACACACGTCCGGTCCACCTCATTCCGCCGGAGCCAAGGGTGGTGAGCTCGTCTATGGTGCGGGAGGACCGCGAGGCATGGGAGCGCCTTGAGGCAGAGGCCGCCGACAAGGCCTACATGCAAGAGCTCAACCGCCAGCACCCGGAGCTCGTGGAGGCGGAGCGGGCGATCTCCTCCGATGACGAGGTCGAAGGCGGCGAGGACGGCTGCGCAGAGGGCGGCGAGGTTATCGCGCTCTCCTCAGATGATGAGGTCGAAGACAGCGGCGATGGCGGCACGGAGGGCATCGAGGTGGGCCCTGAGGACAAGGAGATCGACGTCGACGAGTGGTGGAGTGCCTTCCCCAACGACCCCGACGACGGTACTGGCCCGGACTCGGCTCGCGACACACCGTACATGACGAGGAAGGATTGGCTCGACCTCTACTTCGCCCGAAAGTAGTTTAGCTTAGTTTAAATTTATGTTTTATGTTCGGTTATGCCAAACTATCTATGTTTATGTTTGAATGCATGCTACTTTCGGTCGAACATGCTTTGAACTTGATCAAATTGAAGTTTACAACCTTAAGTTTGGGGGATCGACTAGAAAAGGCCAAAAAGTACTGGAGTATATATATATATCCACTAAGGGTTTTAGTCCTTTAAGTTTTAAGTATTTCCTAGAGATGTCCTTATGACTTGTTTATTTCAGTTCTTCACAATGTGATGCTCTATATGTGAAACTATTTGCTGTGAAGTTCAATTTCATCAATAACAGTTTCAACAATACCACTATGAATTGCGATATTCGGTTGTTGTTGAGGATATTGCAGTTAACATGCCTTTTCGTTTTTCAATTGTTGTTTAGCAACATGCATTGTACTAAATGACTAAATATGCAATCCTAGGCTACATAGCAACAAGGAAGAGTGTTACCTTAAGGTTCTGATGATGTCTTGATATACATGTAATACAATCTTATATAATGGGATGGATGAAGTGTTGTACTACACCATTTTTCAATTGTTTTTTAGCTTCTAATATTAACTTGGTGCTTTTAGGTACACATATCATTGCCAAAGATCCACACTTCGACCCTTTCTGTGTATGGGGCAATGAGATATTCATGAACCAGCATCAAGTGAGGAAACTGATAAATATTGTTACTAAAATGGGTCAAAAGATGTCAATCGAACTATTTGTTTACACTTTATGCAAGACAATAGTGAACTGCAGGATGGACCCTGTAGCCTTCTTTTTACTGCCCATAATGAGTTGTGTTAGATGACAATATCTGAATCTTTTTTTGAAGTGGATCCTGAAGCATTTTACTCAACATTACCTCTCAAACTACATGATTGGAAGCCGACCATCACAAGGGGTTGGAATAGAGTCCTGCATGCCTACTGCATCAATGAGAGCACAATAGGGCCATTCCGCTTCACCTTGTTCAACAACTGGAATGTATGTCGCCACTTTCTTTACCATCTGTAACAGTACAAGTATAGAACCCCGGTACATCATTCTTTATTTGGTGCTTCTGTAATTTCTAAACATATGTACGTGTGAATTGAACAATGCATTGGTTGTTTGAACCTGATGGATATGAATAAAGCTTACTTTCAAGTTTAAATTAGGTACAATTATAAATAGCAGTAATTAAATTAGGCCGAAATTACATTGTGCAGGTCATTACGGCACACACGGTTGGTAAAACACAAACGTTTGCAATATACACCATAATCGGAGACGGTTCATAGAGAGGAAACGTGTGCAAGCATGCACACAATTGCCGTTTGCAAAGCGTGTGGGATGTCAGACACTATCACATACGGTGCGGAAAAAATAAATGTGTGTGATTGTCTACCTATCGTACACGGTTTATAATCATGAACTGTTTGTGATGTGCTGGGCATCGTAAATCTCCCGTGCCTGGAATCTGCCTAGAATCTGCCTAGAAAGTTCCCATGCCTAGAATCTGCGTGGTTTTAGGAAGAACCACAAAACTCCGACTGTGATGGCAATGCGAGCACACACGAGTAGAAACGATGAAGCATTTGGGATATTCGAGATATCGGAAACGGTTATATAGGGACAACTGTATGCACCAAGGCTCCCTATTCCCGACGGTTTCGGGGTCGTGTGGGAAGGACCCCCCTATTGCCCATACTCACTTGGCGATGGTTCCAAATGCCTTTCTTCTGAGTATTTTTGTGTGTAGTATGTACTTTTTAAGCACATCACACAGGCTTTGATGCCCTTTTAGGCTCCTTAGAATTCCAGTCTCAAGTAAGCTCTTCAGCCTGCAATTTTCTCAGAAATAGTAGCAAGATCCTCGGAAGAGGATTCAGTAGTACCAATTTCAGTAGTGGCAACATTCTCATCTATAGTATTAGAAGTTTCAGCTTGAGAATCAACATTGTTACGTTCTAGGCACTTTAAGCAGGGAGGTACAAAATCATCACGAAGTCGAGTAGATTGCTCGGGGAAGAGAGAAGCTTTTTGTGAGACCAGCTCGTTGTGACATTCTTTCAGTGAGACAAGTTCTTGATTCTTGTTAAGGAGTTCATCTGATAAACTATCGTACGCAAGTGTAAGCAAAACATATCGATTGGTAAGATCATCAAGAGTTGATGAAAAAGCGTCTTGCTCTTTGATCAACTGTTGATTCTTCTCCATCTCTTCGACCAGTAATCCTTTGGTCTTACCGAGATTTCTCTCCAGCATTTCAATTTCATCATGTTGTGATTTAGCAATCTTGAACATCTTGGCACAGGAAATATATTCAGGAGAATATACGTTCATGGATCTTTGGTGCTTTGTAGATACCTGATCCTTTGAACTTTTTGCCATGTGGCACAAAGCGGTAGGTTCATCATCACTTGTCATATTCAAGTGATTTCACATATGACTCAACTATGATATAAGCATTGTTTTTGCCAATCAACTTGTTTAGCTCTTCATCTTTACAGTTTGAATCGGAAGAATCGTCTTCAGAGTGCGTTCTCATGTGAGTGAATGCCCTGTTCAGTTGAGAGATTTTTTTCATGTTGGATTTGATGGTAGCTTTGGCTTGGGCATCAGTGACTGGTATCGTTAAAGAAGATGATGATGCAAGTTCATTTTTCTTCAGGAGCTTAGTATGATAATCCACTCGAGTGAATCCATTGCAATAATGATATTTTCATCTATTGCTCAGCCTTTCCCAGCAGGGGCAGTGATCTATGATATGCCTGTATAATTTGCACTTGAAGAACTTCATATCTTTCAGAGGCAATCTTCTTCTTGATGATTCTGGTACATCAGACTCGTCATCATTTTGGAGAAAGAGATTTTACCCTTTGAGATTAGTTAGCCTTTGTGTAAGCATTTCAAGTTCTCTCGTAATGGTATGTTGATTTTCAACATCTTCTTCTTTAGAACTGCCATAGTATGAGCGAATTTCTCCTTCACTTTAAAAAGAAGTATCTTGATCCGTGTTTTCCAGTATATTTTCTTCATGAATTGATAACAGTGTGATGACCTCAACATAGTGAAGCTCTTCATAGTCTAGTCTTTGTTTGATTTCAGCTACAGTAGGATCGTGAGATTCATCAAGAGCACTCAGAAGCTTGTTAACCTTATCTTTGTCAGTGATATCAGTTATTCCTCGCTGATGTAGTCATTCGACAATATTTGTTAATCGATCAGTGAGTTCCATAGCACTTTCTTGACGACTACTTATGAATCTAGTGAACACAGAACGTAACATTTGAGTGTGAGGATCTGATCTGGCATCAAAATCTTCACGAGCACTGTTGATAGACTGCTGCAGATAATATCTTTTTCTTGAGCACCTAATTGCAAATTTGCTTTGTCATCGGCTTTGAGATTGTTCGGTAGCTGAATGGTGTAGTCATCTTCCACAATCCGCCATAGATCATAGTTAGCAGCTTGAATTCTGATTCTGAATCATTCCTTCTAGTATAGATAGCTATTTCCATCAAACATAGGAAATCTTTCAGAGTGAGAGGATATACCTGCATACGACATACTCAAAACTCCAAGGACGTTAGACCTTTAATAAACAGAGACAAGGAGTACCCGCTCTGATACCAATTGTTTGGACCGAGAGTATATCGACAAGAGGGGGTGAATAGGAGATTCAAAATTTCTTTTGAAAGTTTTGAACTGATCCCAAATACGGCAACAGAGAAAAGGTTCGGTAGATGATAACTCAAACTTGCAAGCTACTGACAAAAAATTCTTCAAGATAAGCATCAATAATGATTCGCGCATTGTAATTCCCAGGATGCGACTATATCTCCTACGTGTCGAGGCACGACTTAGAGACATAAGCGCATTCTGGAATGATCGCAAGCGTGGTATCTTTGTGCAACTCATGTAAAAGTTCATGGATGAAAGAGTAAAATAGTTGGCTTACACTCGCCACGTCACACAATGAATACAATAACATACATTCGTCCAAATAACACAGGGTCCGACTATGGACGGAATCCAAACTAGAAAAGATAGCACAAAACACAAGGCCTGATCGCCCCTAGTAGGAACCACTACTAATCGTCGGGATAAGTAACATAGAAACGACCACGCTCTTCATCGAACTCCTAGTGAAGTTCTGATCCAACTCCTGCATCGTACTCGGTTGTACCTGCATCTGGTGTGAGTTTTAATATGTGAGTCACAAGGGCTCACCAATCCCATTCCCGGGTATCAAAACTAACAAAGCCTTTAGGTGTGGAGAGGTAATAAACTATTTGCAGCAAGCACTAAGCAACTAGCTTACGAGTTCAGAGCGAGATGAGAATATGTGCCAACGGTCGCCAAAGTTGATCAAGAAGTGATCCTAGCTTCTCACGTTCATACATAACCCCACCGTGTTCACTTCCCGGAGCCCTTCGGAAAGAGACCATCATGGTTACTCACACAGGTAGTGTATTCTTAAGGATATGGTATCAAGTTATCTACAACCGGAAATTAACAAATTTCCGTCTGCCACATAACCATGGGAACGGCTTTCGAAAGTTCAAAACCCTATGTCGGTGTCCAAACTTAGCCCATCACAAGCTCACGATCTGCGGAGTCGCAACTCCAAATTGGGAAGACCCGAGTATTCTCGGAATCCCATGCTCAAGATATTTCAACAAAGGTAAAACTAATCCAGCAAGACCTCCCGGCATGCCGGCACCCTGATAGTAGCTGCGCGTATCTCGTCTCAGGCCACGACCGGATGAGCTATGGTTACAACATCCAAAATACCCCAAGTTGCCAAGGGGTGGGGCCGCAAGCTGCTCTAGGTTGGACCAACACTCATGAGGAGCACTGGCCCGGGGTTGTTAATTAAGGCCTCGGGGTAGCTAGTCCCTATGCAAATTTTAGTTGTTAGGCAAATGTAGTACCAAAGTTGGGTCTTGCTGTAAAAGCTTTAAGCAGTGAGAATTATCAAGGGGGGCCCATAAACCCCAACTGTGTTAGGAATGCAAAATAAAGGAACATAACACCGGTTTATCGGGTCCTAAGGTGGCATGAGTGGAACAAAACACCAAGCAGAAGGCCAAGCCTTCCACCCGTTACCAATATATATGTGCATTAATTTAATTAAGATATATATTGTGTTATCCCAATACACAAGTCCGAATATGGAGCAATCTTCAAACTTCACCTGCAACTAACAACGCTATAAGAGGGGCTGAGCAAAATCGTACTTAGCCAATCAACGATTTGCTAGGAAGTCCGTTAGAGTGTTTCATGGCAACAATAGGAGGATGGCAAGCAGGAATAGGCATCGAGGCATAGCTAAAGACCGAGACAACTAGCATAGGGAAAGATAGAGGTGATATCGGGGAACGGTCATCTTGCCCGGTGTCGCGGAATTCTCACGACAGATGTCCTAGTGTGAGGACTTAGTCGCGAGGCTAACACATCTATGTGGTAGCTTGAGAGGGGTTGAGCGGAATCGAGAGACGCAACGCAGGACAAGGATTTAGACAGCTTCGGGCCCCGGGAAACATCATCCGATAATAGGCCTACATGCTGTTTGAGGCTAGGTCTCATTATGATCCTCATGGGGTCACCGGTAAACCGGCTCTTTATGTCTAGCCCTAGAGATTATGGCGCCTCTAACTTGTGAGAGCTTGTCCCTCTTTGGGGAGCCCTGCCCCTCCTTATATAAGTTGAAGGGGCGGGTTACATGACTAGTCCTAGTAGGATTAGGATTACTCTATTACAAGGAGTCCTTGTCTTGCTTCCTTTGTAGGAGAATATTCCTTGTGCTTTCTTCATAAACCAGCCCACCATGAACCGGCCTTCTAGGCCTTGGGCCCTGTCATCCATCTAAAACACCCACCGGATCACCAATGACTCACCAGGCTTGTGAATCGTCAGACTAGTGACCCGCCAGACTCATAAGTCGCCAATCCTCCGGCAGTTTACTAATGAAACGCCAAGTCCGGCCGGGTTACGCGGCGGGGTATATCCCCGACATTAGCCCCCAGTTTAATTTGGATTTATCCATGTTAAACTTGGTCCTTCCTGCATACATAAACACGAGAACAAATTTGACAGGTTGTGCTCCGGATTAAGAATTCTTGTAAACCGGCACTTGATCATCCTTAAATCCTTATCATTTTCTCCTTGATATATATCCATGATCTCATAGCAAATCTCCTTAGCAGATATGTTCAAACATTACCAATGCAAAAATCGAGGCACTTATTCTGAAAACTCCAGGTCAGTAGACCAGCTTCATAATCAATTTTCTTGGAGAAGATATTTTGTAAATAAAAAATCCATTTGAATCGGCCTTTAATGCTGTGATTTGACAAAGATATTGGTCCTTGAAATATTCAACTGATATCTAGTCGGCTTGAGGATGTCGGTTTATGATTACCACCATTGCCAGGTAATAAAAACTGATGATCCTCGGCCATGCTGTTTATAGACAACGGGTTATGATTATTACCAACACCGGGTCACACAATTGATCTTCCTGGTTTGTTCAAAACTGAAAATTAGAAGATATTCCTCCTTTATATGCATATTACCTGTAGCCCCCAAGTCTTAAGAGGAGAACATAGTGATAGCTTAAGACTTGTTTCAATATAAATGGTGCAACCTTGAAGAAATCCAGATTGTTCATCCTAGTCACCAGTCACTAGTAAAAACTAAATACTCCATATTATGTAGCCCCCAAGTGCCAAGTTGTCATGCTTGCAGCAACCTGGTACTTGATTTTTCCTTATGCTCATAAAAACTTCAACCAGTGTAGCCCCCAAGGGCCGGGTCATTATGCAATAATGAGCAGGGACTTTGCAGATATGATCATGTAAATTTGAACAGCAACGTGTAGCCCCCAAGGGCCAGCTCAGTAAGGTAATATTGAGTAGGGACTTTATGTATACCTCTTTGAAAAGATCTTCACATAATGTAACTCCCATCATGGGGCTTGAATCCACGTCCATAAGGTTAAGAGCTTTGTGCTTTACCAACTGAGCAATGGATACTTCAATATAATGGATTAATACTTGTCTACCTTGAATTGTTGATAGGAGCAATTGGTAGCCCCCAAGGGCCGGCTCATTACGATATGATGAGTCGGGTCTTCAATAAGGTGAGCAAAAAATGACCTTGCATTATCCCCCAAGTTTCATGGTGCATGCTTGCAGCGACATGAGACTTGTGTATTTGATGTAATCTCAATTTGAATAATGTAGCCCCCAAGTGCCGGGTTGTAAGCCTGCTGCGACTCGGGACTATTCCTTTGTAAAATAAATCATACCATTGACAATATGATAGCCATTGTGCTAAAGCGACTTTGAAAACCTTCATCATAATATTTGCTATTGATAACCATAATAAAATCTAGCCATGTTGGCTATTTAAAGATTTGAATAATATAACCCGGTTTGAAAACCGATTCCAGTAATATTTGATCACCCTATTGGTTCTATCAAGCCAGTGTAGTAAAGGTGATAACCCAAAATTTGAGCACTGGTAATTATCATAGATTGTCGGTTTATAAATAAAACCTGGCCGGGTTAATAAATATCGGTCATTATCTTTTCTCATACTGACGACTTATATTCAAAAGCCAGGCGGGGCTAATAAACACCGGTCATTCTCTTATCTCATGCTGGCGACTTACAGTCAAAAGCCAGGCCGGGTTAATAAACACCGCTCATTATTTCATCTCATACTAGCGACTTATAGTCAAAAGCCAGGCCGGTTTAATAACACCGGTCATTATCTGTAGATAGTACTGGTGATTTTATAATCAAAAGCCAGGCCGGGTTAATAAACATCGGTCATTATCTGTAAATAGCCCAGTTGTATGAGATTGCTTCAGTTGGCAACTTCATAATTATTTCTTGCTTATAATGCCTTTGACGGTTTATTCCACATGTTTCTTCATAAAACAATGTTCAAAGTGTCCTAGCGGTTTATCGCCGGACGGGTCATAATGCCCAAGCACATGATCTAAGTTGATAACTTGAACTGTGCATAAAGTATAAGTATGTATCATACCTGTGACTAAGTGTATCACAATAAACCTTAATCCGGCAGGAAGAAATAATGCTTCAGGGTGTAATTGTTGATGACTCCCTTGATTATTTGTCGGCTCGTCATGAAAACCGAACCGGGTTATGATGAACTCCGGTTTAGCTATAGTTAGTACTGGTGTTTATAACCCAGACTAGAGCTATATAAATATAGATGTAGTGGCAACTTATAGTCATCCACTCCCTGAATCGATGGACTTGGTTGAAAAACCAATGACCTTGAAGATAAACATTTGATAAAAAATAAAAAATAAAAATAAAGTTTTTGGGGAAATAAGACCATGTAGTCGAGGCTTTTTACGAGCTGCCAGGCTCCAAATTCGAGGCTTTTTATCAGCTGCCAGGCTACTGTCATTAACCATTTTTGCAAAGCCTGTTAAGATGGTTCGCAAACCTTAACCAAATCATCAATGTCAAATGCTACCAAGTTCAAAAAATCTCGTAAAGATGTGACTTGTGTAATCACTTGATGATAGTCAATTTAACGTTACCAAGTTCAGGGTCCATAAGGATTGACTTGTGTGTACGTTCGACGGGTCGTACCAGGTTTACCTGGGCGGCGTGACTTACTTGATGTAGGCAGGTTAATCCGGGGTTTTAGGTGTATACACCAAGCTTCCAAGCCGTGTTTACTACAAGAGTTTTCAACTCGCTGATGTCTTGCATCAGGAGCCCCCAGGTAGCATTTGAGCATTGCTCGTCGGGGCCTATGTTTGAGTTGTGCTAAGCATCAAACTATCTTTTGCCCCTCATCATCATGTGGAAATTGCCGAAGCAACCAGAGTTGTGCCCTTATGATGGCCTTGATGCGGTGCCGGTTAAGAGACCATAGGAACTCCCTTGCACACAGAAGCCCCCATGTGACAAACTCATATGATGGTCTTGGTTTGGTCGCCGGATCAGGAGGGTGGTCAGAACTGCACTTTATAAACAGAAGCCCCCATGTGACATATTTCTGAGCTGTGCTCGCCGGGTACCTATGTTTGAGTTTTGCTGTGCAATAAACTCTCTTTGGCCCCTTTAATAAATAATTGTCCTGCATATCAAAATATACGGATCAAAGTAACTGTTTTCTTGATGAAAACAATATATACCAAGAAAATAGATTTAGATGGATCTCACCTGATGTATTTGGACCTTATGATCCTCATCGGTGTCTGTCAGCCAACCCGGTCATGTTGAGTAGGCCGGACCGCAGGGTGGACAGTAAAAAAACGACCGCCACCTTTGAGGCAGCACAGACACATGAGTCGGCCGCAGTGTTGTAAGCTGGGCAGACGAGCAAGTTGTCCTCCGCGTTGAAAACCGGTGCAGTCGCGAAAGACGGCCACAGCGCGGTAAACCGGCGCAATCGCGAGAGATGGCCACGGCACTGTAAGCCGGTGCGGGAATCCGTTGAGTAAAGACGACCACTTGTGCCAAATGATGTTGGCGTGCCTCCATCTCCGCGGTATAATATCACTTTGTAATGTATAATTTTTTTGCGTATAAAATACAGCAAGGCGAGGTGTTTTTGCTCAGATGAATTACTATGTATTAAAAAAATAGGAAAGATATCACCTGATTCGCCCGGATAACAGATGAGTCGGCCGCGGCATTGTAAGCCGGCACGTGCGGGTGAGTTAATCGCAGGCGCGGACAGCTGAATCGGCCACGTATTGATGTAAGCGCAGCAACGGGGGTAGCGACCCGCACGCGTATCCGCTGGGCTGGTTTATGAGAATGGGTGAGGCACCGGCGTGTTAATGTAGACAGGACCGCGGAAGGGGTGGCATGCGCACGTCCATTGACGAGGGAGTCGGCCGCGGTGTTGGAGACCAGCGCGCGTGGGCGCGAACAGACGAGTTGGCCGGTGCGTTGATGTAAACCGGACCGCGACACGCATGTTCGTGAAGCCGCGCGGCACAGCCGAACATGCATCCGTGGTATAACACCACCCCTTTTTTTAATAGTCATCCTGCGTAAAAAATATTACAGGCCAGAGTAATTATTGTCGGATGAATTAACATGTACTGATAAAATATATAGGAAAAATATCACCTGGTATTTTTTGTTGGGTCCGAAGCGATTGAAGATGGAAAAGGACAAAATCCGGACTACTAGTATTCAACTAGTACTCACGTGAGCCTGTACGTGGATGATTTGATGAACCTTGGTAGCCTGCATGTGTGCTTATCGATCTAATCCACAATAGTTGTTTTGCTTTTGTTTTTCCGCGGTATACTCATCAGCTCCAGCGGAGGTGCGTCGCGGCAGCGAGGCAAGCTGGCGGAGGCAGGACTGCAGCCGAACGGTAGTTGGAGGCGGACCCGGTCATCGCGGCTCCAAGACGAAGACGGAGGCAAAAAAACAAGTCCGTGGCAGAAAACAAGTCTGTGGCTCCCCAATTCCTCTTTCTTCAGGAGTCATCCAACAGGAAGGCACGCATGAGCGTAGCAATTTCAGAAGCAAGATCAAGCAGGGGTGACTTGAATACTCATCGGCGGCAGTGGCTTCCAGACCACAGAAGAGCGGCGGAGGTAGTTTGACCGGCTCGAAGCAGGGTGACGCCGGAGACGGCGCTGCAGATCTAGACCCAGTTGGGCGCGGGTAGGCGCAAAACGGAGAGACGGCGAGCCGGAGCCAGCGGCGTGCATTAACACGATGGTGCAAGCCAGAGCGGAGGCACACAGGCGCGGCCTTATGCAGGAGCGAATCGGATCGGGTCACTAGCGGTAGAAGGCGGGCTCAGCGCTGGTAGATGCAGGGCGACGAGGCCGAGTCACTGCCATCCGGCAGCTCAACGTCAGCCGCGAGGTGAAGGTCGGCGGTTGAAGGTGCGCCGGCGAGCCCCGGCCACGGTAGAGGTGGAGAATAGCCACGCCGACGAGGGAAGGGCCACGACGTGTCAGTGCCTGCCAGGTACAGCCGTGATAGTTGCGGCTTGTTGTAGAAGCACGCAAGGATAACCCGGAGTCTGTATCCTCCTTGGTTGTGGATCACTTTCCCTTCTATATATTTTTTAATAAAAAAACAATCTGTACTGGTTTGACTCGGATACGGGCATGACTTGATACGCCCGCTATAATCCATGAAATTGATCTCTTGTTCATCTCGCCAGATTGCAAGTTGCCGCAGTGGACGTTAAACTCCATAGATTGTAAATTTACACAGACGAACTTGAAGCTTGAAGCTGATGCTGGTCTTTCCCAGCCGGCTTTTCTTCGTGAGCCCCTCGATCCCTAGGAGAGATCCCTCCAAGAACTCAACTCCATCGTGCACAGGCCCAACGGTGGGCGCCAACTATCCCGGAATTGTCACGGCAGATGTCCTAGTGTGAGGACTTAGTCGCAAGGCCAACGCATCTATGTGGTAGCTTGAGAGGGGTTGAGCGGAATCGAGAGACGCAACACATGACAAGGATTTAGATAGCTTCGAGCCCCGGGAAACATCATCCGGTAATAGCCCTACATGCTGTTTGAGGCTAGGTCTCATTATGATCCTCATGGGGTTGCCGGTAAACCGGCTCTTTATGTCTAACCCTAGAGATTATGGCGCCTCTAACTTCTGAGAGCTTGTCCCTCTCTGGGGAGCCCTGTCCCTCCTTATATAAGTTGAAGGGGCGGGTTACATGACTAGTCCTAGTAGGATTAGGATTACTCTATTATAAGGAGTCCTAGTCTTGCTTCCTTTGTAGTTGAATATTCCTTGTGCTTTCTTCATAAACCGGGCCACCATGAACCGGACTTCTGGGCCTTGGGCCCTGTCATCCATCTAAAACACCCAACGGATCACCAATGAGTGGCCAGCCTTGTGAATTGTCAGACCAGTGACCCGCCAGACTCATAAGTCACCAATCCTCCGGCGGTTTACTAATGAAACGCCAAGTCCAGCCGGGTTATACTTCCGGTCGGGTTACGCCGCGGGGTATATCCCCGACACCCGGTAAGTCGTCGGTGGGATGGTAAGACGACTCCTCAAACTTAGTCTCAACAAGATCCTCGAAGTCGGTATCGGATCCCGGCTCTACCCAACACAAGAGCACAACAACGGTACAAGATCAATCACGGTGCAATGCACAAACAACATGATGCAAGGCATGTCATGGGATGTAAGTATGATGTGCGTATGCATGAGGATGCTCTCGAACCTAAAGGAGAAGATGATGGAAAGTGGCTTCATCTTGGGTAACCAAGCAAGCCGCTGGATAGAGGGGAAGATTTCGGTCGAAAACGATATAAAGATCATGGGAAACAGATGCATGGTTTGCAAATGACAAGCAAAAGAAGATGCAATGCAAAACTGCAGTTAACAGCAATGTGGCATCTTTGGAGCAAGATTTAAATATGCTACAGCACACAAACATGAAGACAAGAGGCATGGATGTGAAATAGACATGATTCTTAACCAGCATGAACTTAGAGCTCACCCAAAAACTTACTGGAACACAATTAAATAAGCATGGAAAGATTCAATAAGTTAACAGATTTCTCAGACTTAGTGAAAATTACAAGGCATGGCAGCAACAATGACATGTAGGAAAGTTTGCAAACTTGTGAATATAACCAACAGCAAGAAGACATGTTTGTGAAGCTACTCGTGGCAAGAACATGGTCATAGGATGCATAGAACACTAGCTATTCACATGGCAAAATTGAACTTGTTGATAACATGCTGACAGAAACATTTTATAGCAACTTGAGAGCATTAAAACAACAAGCTACATAAAGCCATCATGACAAACAAGAGCATGGATAGCTACAGCACAACATATACATCAAGGAACACCCACTGGACAACTCTAACCATGCACACCCATTACGGTGGCCTCATGGAAACAAGGCACAAAAATTAACAGATTCACCCTTAGCAGAAATTTAACATCACGATGGCATGTTAACAAGCTTGATGCACACATATCAAGACATATTATGGCATGAAAATACATCTATCATGTAGAGCACATTCCAATGAGAAAAACTCATGTTGACACCTTGCTCATAAGACACATGGATTAATATACACAAACAAGACAAAACATCCTCTCATAACAATTTCAGAAACTTATCAGCCACCTACACTTCCGCAACAGGATTAAACATGGAATAATGATAACTAACATGCATGCAAATGCATCCATTTTTAGGAGCACCACAAGACAAATATTTTGACAAATCATACACTCCATTTGGACTAACATGCACCAAGTTGTGACCTCATGAACATGCCAACAAATTGTTCACACACAACTAGTGCTGAAACTGTAACATCATGAAGCAGTATTGCCACAAAGATTAAGACATCTATATGATCCCTAACATGCATGAAACAGATGCTAACATGTAGATCACTTCGAGACGAACATTTTGATATATCATACATACAAAACGGAGCATCAAGCACAAAGTTACCACATGATGAAGGAGGCATGAAAATTAAACGGATCTGCGACTTAGTGAAAACATACCCCTTCGAAAATATTCAACTCGGGATGGATCCAAGCGGGACGGAGGGATCCGAGCTGTGGGATGGCGTTTGGATCGCGAGGTTGGTGGATCTGATCCACCCCCAGATCTATATCTGGTTCGGGCCGCCGGTGGCTCGCCGGACATGTAATTCCCAGGATGCGACTATATCTCCTACGTGTCGAGGCCCGACTTAGAGACATAAGCGCATTCTGGAATGATCGCAAGCGTGGTATCTTTGCACATCTCATGTAAAAGTTCAGGGATGAAAGAGTAAAATAGTTGGCTTACACTCGCCACGTTACACAATGAATTCAATAGCATACATTCATCCAAATAACACAGGGTCCGGCTACGGACGAAGTCCAAACGAGAAAAGATACCACAAATCATAAGGCTTGATCGCCCCTAGTGGGAACCACTACTGATTGTCGGGATACGATACATAGTAACGACTACGCTCCTCATCGAACTCCCAGTGAAGTTCTGATCCATCTCCTGCATCATACTCGGCTGTACCTGCATCTGGTGTGTGTAGTAATCTGTGAGCCACAAGGACTTAACAATCCCATTCCCGGGTATCAAAACTAAGAATGCCTTAGGTGTGGAAGGGTAATAAGGTGTTTGCTGCAAGCACTAAGAAACTAGCTTACTAGTTCCAAGTCAGATGAGAATATGTGCCAATGGTCGCCAAGTTGATCAAGAAGTGATCCTAGCTACTCACGTTCATACATAACCCCACCGTGTTCACTTCCCGAAGCCCTTCGGAAAGAGACCATCACGGTTACTCACATAGGTAGTGTATTCTTAAGGATATGGTGTCAAGTTATCTACAACTGGATATTAACAAATTCCCATCTGCCACATAACCGCGGGCACGACTTTTGAAAGATCAAACCCTGCAGGGGTGTCCCAACTTAGCCCATCACAAGCTCACGATCTGCGTAGTTGCAACTCCAAGTTGGGAAGACCCGAGTATTCTCGGAATCCCGTGTTCAAGATATTTCGACAAAGGTAAAACTAATCCAGCAAGACCTCCCGGCGTGCCGACACCCTGATAGTAGCCGCGCGTATCTCGTCTCAGGCCACAATCGGATAGGTCAACCTACAGGTATATACCAGCCCTAGGGTTTCTCGAAGGTGGCCCCGCAGTCTGCCCAGTTTGGACCAACACTCATGAGGAGCACAGGCCCGGGTTGTTTATTAAGAACTCGGGTTTATAACTCCCTACGGAAGTTTTAGTTGTTCGGCAAATGAAGAACCAATGTTGGGTCCTGCTGGAAAAGCTTTAAGTAGTGCGAATTGTCAAGGGGGGCCCATAAACCCCAACCGTGTTAGGAACGGAAAAACAAGGGACATAACACCGGTTTATCGGGTCCTAAGGTGGCATGAGTGGAACAAAACACCAAGTAGAAGGCCAAGCCTTCCAGCCATTACCAATATATATGTGCATTAATTTAAGTAAGATATATATATTGTGTTATCCCAATACACAAGTCCGAACATGGAGAAATCTTCAAACTTCACCTGCAACTAACACGCTATAAGAGGGGCTGAGCAAAAGCGTACATAGCCAATCAACGGTTTGCTAGGAAGGCAGTTAGAGTGTTTCATGGCAACATAGGAGGCTGACAAAACAGGAATAGGCATCGAGGCATAGCTAAAGTGCGAGATAACTAGCAAGGCAAAGATAGGGGTGATATTAGGGAACGGTCATCTTGCCTAGTAAGTCGTCGGTGGAATGGTAAGATGGCTCCTCAAACCCAGTCTCAACAAGATCCTCGAAGTCTGTATCCGCTCCCGACTCTACCCAACAGAAGAGCACAACAATGGTACACAATCAATCATGGTGCAATGCACAATCAATATGATGCAATACATGACATGGGATGCAAGTATGATGTGCGTATGCATGAGGGTGCTCTCGAGCCTAAAGGAGAAGATGATGGAAATGGCTTCATCTTGGGTAACCAAGCAAGCCACTAGATAGATTGGAAGATTTCTGTCGAAATCGATATAAAGATCATGGGAAACAGATGCACGGTTTGCAAATGACAAGCAAAACACTACACGATGCAATCTGCCAAAAACAGCAAGTTTCCCACTAAGTGACCAAGTTTAAGTATGCTACAGCACTCCAACAAGCAAGCAAAAGGCATGGAAATAACATAAATAACATGCTCTTCAAGAATAACCACACGGCTACTTCTACAACATACCATAACATGTCACAAACAACATGGCAAAAGTGCAAAAGTTTATCCAGACTTAGAGAAAATCTGGGCATGGCAGCAACAACGACAAGTAGGCATGTTTGCTAGCTTGTGCAACTCATCTCAAAGTATATCATGGAATGTTAATATAACCAATAGCAAGAGGACATGTTTGTGAAGCTACTCATGGCAAGACATATAGTCATAGGATGCATAAAACACTAGCTATTCATATGGCAAAATTGAACTTGCTGATAACAAGTTGACAGAAACATTTTATAGCAACTTGAGAGCATGAAAACAACAAGCTACAGTAAGCTATCATGGAAAAAAAGAGCATGGATAGCTAGAGCATAACATATACATCAAGTAACACCCACTAGATAGCACTAACCATGCACAACAATGACGGTAGCCTCATGGAAACATGGCATAAAAATTAACAGATTCAACCTTAGCAGAAACTTGACATGACGATGGCATGTTAACAAGCTTGATGCACTCATCTCAATAATATCATGGCATGATAATAAATCTATCATGTAGAGCACATTCCAATGAGCAAACCCCATGTTGACACCTAGCTCATATGACACATGGAGTAATTCACACGAAGAAGACAAAACATCATCTCATAACAAGTTCAGAAACTTATCAGCCACATGCACTTTTTCAACAGGGTTAAACATGGCATAATGCAACCTAACATGTATGCAAATGCATCCATCATGAAGAGCATCACAAGAGAAACATTTTGACATATCATACACTCCATTTGGACCAACATACACCAAGTTGTGACCTCTCGAACATGCCAACAAAATGTTATCAAACAACTAAACAGTAACATCACAAAGCAGACTTGCAACGAAGCTTAAGACATCTAGATGAACACTAACATGCATAAAACTGATGCTAACATGTAGAGCACTTCGAGACGAACATTTCGATATATCATACATGCAAAACGGAGCTACGAGCACAATGTTACCACATGATGAAGGAGGCATAAAAATTACTTAGATCCGGGACTTAGCAGAATTATACCCCTCCGAAAATAGTCAAACGTGGACGGGAGGGAGCGGGATGGAGAGATCCGAGCGGACGGAGGTGTGTTTGGTTTGCGGGGGTGGTGGATCTGGCCGGAGAGGACGACGGGGCCGGCCGGCGACGAGGATCCGCGGTGGCGGCGGCCCGGCCTGTCGGCGACGAGGGCGGTGGCTGGCGCGCGGGGCAGCGGTGGTGACGACCCGGCCGGAGGCGGCAGCCGGTGCAGGCGGAAGTCGAGGCACGGCGCAGGCCGCTGCCCGCCGCCGGCGCACCGTTGGCACATATTCTCATCTCGCTCTGAACTCGTAAGCTAGTTGCTTAGTGTTTGCTGCAAACACTTTATTACCTCTCCACACCTAAAGAATATGTTAGTTTTGATACCCGGGAATGAGATTGCTGAGTCCTTGTGACTCACAGATTACAACACTTCATCTCCTTGATCCAAGACCTTTTCCCAATGATCATGCCATGTGTATAGAACAGTATAGTATTTTCTTATAAAACTATTTTGGCCAAATAGTATTTTCAAAAGATTAGTTTTCCAAAAAACCCCTGAATTGAGGTTTGCACTACAAGTACCTTATTTAGGGCATGAAAAATCTTTCAAAAAGTATATTTGAACCCTATTAGATATAGGACTCCCATAAACCACAAAATTATAATTTTAAAAGTTATTTTTATATTTTATTTAAATGCTTTTTCTTTAGGCCAGAAATGGTCATTAATAGGTAAAAATTATTTAACTATTTCAAAAATAATTGCCAAAATTCAGGGAAACTCATAGGACATATATTGTCCATATATAAGAGTTTCAGCACATGGTCATGTCCAAAATATTGGACAAATCCTTCCAAAACCTTTTCTGGATATTTCAAGCTTTTGAAATATTTACAAAGGAAATATTCTCCAAAAAATCCAGGGAAATTCCATCATGTCAAATATGACATATGTGATGATCTTACAAAGCCTCATGCCTTGAAGATCAAGGAAACATCATCTAATCCCCTCAAAACCATTTCTGCCCATTTTGGAGTTTGAGCAACTTTACATTGCCAAACTTGTCCAAATGCTCTCAAACTTGGTGCACATGCTAAAACGATGTAAATATGCATCTATGCCAAATGCACAAGTTTTGGAGATGGACAACTTGATCTAAGTGCCCCAAAACCCTTTCTGACCAGATCCAAATTTGAACAACTCTACATTGCCAACTTTTTACTTGGGGCCTCCAATTTTGTGGACATGCTCAGAAACCCAAATGATGACACTACACCAAGTGGTGCATCAAGGAGAGATGATTTGCTTAACTTAATCTTGAAAAATCCATTTCTGTTGATTTCTAGGGTTCACCAAAGTTACATTGGCAACTTTGCCCAAATGAGCTCAAATTTGGTAAAAGGGCCTAAATGTATGTGCCCTTTGATCCTGTTAAGTCTCATGTCAATTGGAAGTTATTTGCTTGCCCAAAACTACATCAAACTCCTTCTGCCATTTTACCAAAACCACTGTTTTGCCCCCTTTTACTATTCTACTTGAGCTCAACTTTTTACCACAGCATCACCTAATCACCTTCTACCTCCAGTAACTCTCCCCTGACAAGAGCTCAATGATTGAGGGGTGAAAACCCTCATTTTACCTCCCTGGACAGCCCCTCTTTCCCTCTTCTTCTGCCTCTCTCTTCTCCTACTGGCTCCCCAGGGCATCGCAGGCCGTCTGTGCATTGTTTACTACCCCCTAGAGCTGTTGGACACTGGGGGACACGGCCAGGGCGCAATGACACGCCCATGCCGGCCAAAGTCGCGCTCTGGAGCGCGCTACACTGCGCCAAGGCACTGTAGATCGGCCCTCCTGAGGCACCCAGGCGGCATTGGGCAGAGCGAGCGTGTCCATCGAGGTCGCCTCGACGTCCACGACACGCCTCGCTGTCGGGCCCCTCCTCCCTTGCCCTTCTTATCCCCCCATGAGCTTGCCCGAGCGCGTCCATGGACGATGCTCACGGTGCACCGCAGCCCCTCTATTTAGAGGCCCTCCCGAGCTCTCCTGTGGCCTCTTTCCACTTCTCCTCTCTCACGCGAACCCCCTGGACAAGCCCCCTCTCCCCCTCGTGCTCTCCTCCCCTCTCCAAATCCACCATGGCCGCCGTTGGCCTCTGCCCGGCTCTGGGGAACCAGAGCCTCCTCTCTTCTCCGTTGGCCACCAGGAGGAGGACCGCAGGACCACGGAGCCCCCCCTCACTCCTTCCTTCCCTTTCCCTAGCACCCCTGGCGTCGCACCCGTCTTCTCCCGAAGCCGCCCGTCGACGCCAAGGCCGCCGTCGCTTCCGTTCCTCCCGGC
>LR738714.1:214751313-214764582 GCA_902687465.1 Secale cereale
ATTGGCCACCAGGAGGAGGACCGCAGGACCGCGGAGCCCCCCCCCCCTCACTCCTTCCTTCCCTTTCCCTAGCACCCCTTGCGTCGCACCCGTCTTCTCCCAAAGCCGCCCGCTGACAACAAGGCCGCCGTCGCTTACATTCCTCCCGGCCCGCTTGAAGACCCGGGATGGACGCAACTCGCTTCCCTGAACCGTTCCGTGCACCGGGCACCATCGGGGACGGCCGGGGTCATCGGGGATCGGCGCCGGCGTGCGCTCTGCCTCGCGTCCGCTGTTTCGAATGGAGGAAGAAGAAGGAGCTGCGTCAGTAGTGGGCCCCGCCTGTCAACGACTCGACGCATGCCTGAGCCACTGACCGGTGGGCCGGCCCCGTTTAAATGGACACGGGTCCATCTGGCACCCGTCTTCCGTGCAGGAAGGCGTAATAGCCGAATACGCCTTCGACGTCGCCCTCTGCCCGCGTGGTTGAGCCATTGGGCGGCCCAGTAGCGTTCCGGCGCTAATCCTCGCTCAGTGCGCGCCAGCGTAGGGTGTAATCCAGCCCATCTAGGTAGTTTCCCTTTCCTTTTCTTTTTCTGTAAACTTCCAAAATCCTTAAACAAAACAAATAAACTCCAAATTTGGTGATTCAAATTTCTAGGTGTTTCTAAAATCATGACCTACCTGTTGGTGCAACATGCACATATTTCCAGAGACTTTTCCTTCACAAATATTTATCAAATGTTATTATTCCATTTTCTGTGATGAACTTTAGAAAATCACAGAGAGATCAAATTTGATCCAAATGCAGTGGTTCAAATTCCTAGGTGCTTGTCATATCCAAACTTAGTTTTGGAACATTTTTATTAATACTTTCTGTACCCCACCAAATAATGAGCCATTTCTTCATATTTATCAACTTTGCAAAATCCTAGGAAATTCATTCGAACACCAAATCCAGTGAAACCAACTCCTAGATGCTTCTAAAATCATGAATTGTTAAATGGGTCCCTTAGCTCATTTTTCAAAAATATATTTCTGTGCACTTCTTTTAAATCCACAAATCCCCTGTTTACCTCATATTGAAATGTTCCAAACCATCCATTGATCCAATACCTATGAAGCCACTGTGTTCATACTTCATATGACCAGAGGTATCCTAGAAAACTTCAACTCCTATTTTTTAGAGCACTTTTTTTGCTTTGTTGTGTTGCTTATTATGATTGTTTCCATCGTTAGTAGACGAAATAAACGGAGTACTCGGAGATGGACCAGAAGGTTTGAAGACTCGGAAGGACAAGGCAAGCAGCCCTTTGACCATGTTTGAGAAACCTTTTTATGCATGTCATATAATACCATAATGTTGTTGCTACGAAATCATGATGCGGTGGAACCACTTTGATGGTTTGCCACTGCACTTCCTTGTTGATACTTGCATTGTGCATGACCCTACCTTCTTATGAGGGTTATGCCGGTTTGAGTAGATAGGTATATGCTATAGTGCAAAAATGGGTCGGGGATTATGCATGGAAAGAAACAAGTGTGGTTTGACATACTTGCAAATGACCAAGTGGGTGCCACTAATGCCCCTGGGAGACAATGAGGAACTAGGGCACTACTTGGTGAAGAAGTAGTGTACCGAGGCTTGATGAAAGCGTAGTTTACAGAGATGGATTAGATTTATGTGTGACTACCGTCCCAACCAAACATGTGCAACCACTCTACCCTTATATGGGAATGGGCATTATTGATTACCTAGGTCGATACTAGCATAGTGCCCGCATTACTAGTGACGAGGGTGACATGAGGTCACTCTCGGGAACCACTCTACCACTCCTCAAGAACGCTTTTCCTATTATAAGAAACTGTTCCGGCCTATCCTTTCCCACAAAATGATTGGGTAACTTTGCTACACCTATTGTTACTATTGCTACTTGACACTTCTTACAAATTATGTCGCTATCAATTAACTTGTTACTAAAATTTCAGTGCCTGCAAAAATTACCTTGCTTGAAACTGCTTGTTATTTCCTTGTGCTCCTCGTTGGGTTTGACACTCTTACTTATCGAAAGTACTATAATTTATCCCCTATACTTGTGGGTTATCATTTGCCGCCACTTCTCTAGTAGGATAAGCGGAACTATATTCTTTACTGTGAATAGTATACTCTATTGGGCACACAAGTATATGGATCATAGCCTTGGGCGAGCAATGTGATCGCACGCATTATGCTAGCTCGATGTTCCTTCCATGCTAAGTTTCCATTGATTGATGGTGTTTTATGAACACGCCACTACTTCCCGCCATTTCCTCACCGGTTTCCCTCTGCCACACAGCGATATTGCGCAAAAACCTAGGAGGCCCGCGACACAACGAGGCAACAAGCACAACCTATAGCACATCCACCTATTCCAAGCATGCCAACCCACCAACGTGCCTCCTTTGCCATCAAGCTCCCCGACAAGGAAAACAAAAAGGCGCCACGGCCCATTAAGACCGAGGCGCTCCCCGGATGATGCCATGTTGCACGTCATCGCCAGGGTTGACCAGAGCCGTGGCGCATGGCGCTTTAGCACCGCGGATCAAGATAGGCATGTCAGCATTGAGAGGATGTAGCTCATAGCACAACATGATCGAAGGTGCGCCACAGAGCAAGCTAGGAGCGTTCGCGCCGATAGGTTGCAGCTCACAACACGGCGATACCATTGGACCGTCGCAGAGCAAGAGGCGCAACGCGCCAGACAGCAAGAGAGGATGCATCAGCGCTTGCATCCTGTCGACATGGCATCGCAGCTGGGTACACGTCCCATCAGTACCCCCATTCCTTGCCAAGAGTGGGTGGAGGACGTCTACGTCGTACTTGCACCACAGGCCGACCGCCAGAACTTGCACTGGACGCCCGCCTCGTTGTTCGCATGGGTTGCGCCGTTCGCCTTGTCCGTGGCCCACTCGATGCCAATGCGGTGGACACTAGGCTCGACTTCCTCCTTGGCCCAGGTGTCCACCTGGGTACTATAGAGGAACAAGGCTGTCACATCCTCGAGCTGGTGATCTCCAATGAAATAGCCAATGTGGAGCTCGAGATCACGCTCCACATGTACCGTGAGCATGTCCACCGCTTAGAAGAACGCCTGCACGCATTCAGCCAGAGCCAAGAACTACCGTAGGCAAGGGTTTGCTGTTCATGGACTTGTTTTATTTTATTGAGTCATTTTGGCACGGATCGCTATGTATTCACAACAATCATAATATTTCTATGTTTCAACATGTGTACTTTTTCGTTCTTATATATTTTGTTTCAATTTGTGTATATATGCTTTCCATTTTGTATATGTGGATGATAACAGCTAGATACAAATTAGTATATGAAAGCATATAGAAAAATAGAATTCATAATATATATTAATTGTTCTTCAGTTCATCACAATATATATAATATCATCACTTATACGTGATGGTACTTAACTACTATGTACAATGCATAAAATTGAAACTGAACAATAATAAAACTAATAATCCATCCTAGGGGCAGTATTCCGGCAGCCCCTCACTAGCACCTCCATGGTGCACGACATCTTCCCAGCACGGAGGCAGTACTTTGCCTCCTCCGCCTCATAGCGCTTGATGTACCGACGTGCCTCTTGCTGGCGGACGAGCGCGAACAATCTTTCCATTTCGTTGGGCGCCCACCAGAGCTCCTCGTCGGTGGATGAGGCGCCTAGAGCCTTTGACCTTCATCGCGAAGTACCCATCTCCGTACACCTCCTCTGCACGACTATGCGCCCGCCCCCAAAGCTCCACCTCCTCCTATTTCCAGGCGGCGTCTGTCATGGTACTATGTCTGACAGTGAGAGTAGGGGGTACGTAGGAGGAGGCAAGGTCCTAGCTATGGTGAGGTTGTACCCACGAGTTTTACGAGTTCAGGCCCCTCTCGGAGGAGGTAAAATCCCTACGTCTTGGTGCCGGGAGGCTGTCGACTGGAATATAGGTGTATGTGTGTTACAGGGGGTGCGAACCATTGTACCGGAGGAGAGGGCTGGCTTATATAGAGTTCCGGAGGACCACAGCCGCCCCACTTTACAGAGGGTTCAATGTACATAAAAGCAGGACGTTACTGTTAACGCCTGTAAAGAAGAGTAGTAAAGGCCATTAATACTGCGGAGTGAATGCCTGACCGTTGTTAGCCTTGTGTGACCTTAGACCTTGTGTGCGTCGAGTGGTTTCTAACACAGTCGAGTGATTTCATTCTGTCGAATGGAATTAGGATATCCGAGTGAGGTATATAATCGAGTGAATTGCTCTCTTTGGCCATATCAGTCGGTATCTTCTATCATCCTTGGAATGTCTTTGATCTTAGGACAGTGACCTTGGGTAGGGTACCTAGGTCAGGCATGTGACCCTACCCTAGGTCCATGGTATCATCAGTAGCCCCCCCAATGGATTGAGGTCTGGTGAAAAAGAAGGGTTGATGTTGATTTCGACCCGATTCTGATGCTCCGAAGGTATCCTCTCCGAACAGGGGATCGAGCTGAGCCTTCAACCTCATTGCAGTCGCCTCAATCAATTCAGAAACCGTCGACTGGACTTTTGCGAGTAGCTTTCGAGTGCTGATGAGGCGCATGGTTTTCGGTGTGATTGGCTGCTCCGTGGTTCCCGGATTTTGCAGGATTCGAAATCGGGGAAGCGCCCTGGACAGAACGAGCCGTGGAAATCAGACCGGATATACACGGACGCCTCGATCTCCGCGCCGCCTTTTTCGCCACGTATCGGGCGTGCGACTGTTGCGGGATTTAACAGGATTGCATGGGCCCACAAGCCAGTCACTCGACCGCTGGGCTATAAGAGGGCGTTGCGGCCGATGCGCAGGCACTATGCGCCCACACTTCTTCTTTTTCCTCCGCCTCTCTGCCACATCACTTTTCCTCGCCCACCGCTGCCCCGCCCGCGCGCAGCTCGCTCCCATGGGTAAGGACAAGATTGTAGCCCTGGAGCACGCAAAGAAGGCGCCTGCGACGGGGAAGGGCAAGAAAGTGAATCGGGGGTCGACGTCGACGACTGGGCTTTCGCTCGGCTGGATCCAGGGGGACTGCATCAGGTCCTCGATGCAGCTGGAGGACATGGCAGAGCTGGTGGATAGGGGCTTGATCGCCCACGATTCTTGGAAGCTGCCAGGCGACGAGCTCGAGCCGCAGCCGCAGGAGGGCGACTATGTCCTCCTCGTGAGTCACGTCGACCGAGGTTTCTCTTTGCCTTCGCATCCTTTCTTTCGATGCTTTTTGAACTTCTACGGAGTAGACGAAGGCATCGTGTGAGGCCAGCATGGCTGCTTATAATGCGAGTTCAGACCTTCGGACCGACGTCCATGTGAGTCCTTTTCCGACTGACTGTTGTTCGGTTAGGATATTCTACCTGAAAACCGTTGCTTTGTTCGTAAGATGATATTCCTCCTGAAAACCACTTCTTTGTTTGTAAGATGATATTCCACCCACTGGGTGTTCTGATTTTTGCTATATAAGTCTTGTAATCCAATCGGTCCTGTTGTGTCGATTGGACCAGTCGGGGCACGTGGAGTGCACCCACTTGGTGTAGTCCCCGAGGCCATGGTCGACTGCGGGAAGTCGGCTATGGTCTAAGAACTAACACTGTTGTTGGCTTTTGTACTCCTTCCACTCATAATTGATGGATCAAGCCGAGTGGGAACCAGTGGAGGCACGCCAAGTGCACCCACTAGGTGTAGTGATGAGGTTATGGACCTAGGGTAGGGTCACAGGCCTGACCAAGATACCCCACCCAAGGACACTACCCTAGAAGATCAAAAGACAAAACCGATAGTAATAAGGACAGTCGACTGAGACGGCCCAAGAGGACATCCCACTCAACTGAACACCACGTGTCAGACGACTCAACTTCACTCAACACCCGAAGGTCAAAGGTCCCTTAGGACAGCAACGGTCTGGCATGCACTCCGCTGCAGTGAATGCCTTTATTACTCTTTACTGCAGACGTTATCAGTAACACCCGCCTTTATGAACATTGAACCCTTAGTAACGTGGAGCATGGCTCGGGTCCTGGCGCACTATAGAAAGCCACCCCCCTCCTCTAGTACAAGGGTTCGCACCCCCTGTAATACACACACATATACCGATTTCAGTCGACCGCCTCCGGGCACTGAGAAGGGCCTGAACTCATAAACACCTTGTATACAACTTCACCATAGCTAGGGCCTTGCCTCCTTCTTCGTACCCCCCACTCGTACTGTTAGACTTAGAACCACGACAGTTGGCGCCCACCGTGGGGCAAGGCATCTTAGCGACTTCTGGTGAGGTTGCAAACTTTTCTTCGACCTCCTTCGTCATGGTTTCCGGCGGTGGTCTGGTGTTGGGCCGCGAGATCCGACTCGGCGCACTCGTCTTCGTCCCCGACGACTCTGCTTGGCTCCAGGAGGCTCCTCTCGACGTTGGGGCGCTGCCCGTCCGTGGGGCTGCGCACTTCCGCGCCAGCGCCTGTGGCGTCCTTCTACGGCAGTAGTCGACTTAGTACCTGCTGATTCCTACATCGTCCACCATCCCCGCCGGACACCGTTGCAAGCGATCCGGTCGATCGCGGCTCCAGCGGTGGGTAAAACACGCAGTGGCCCGCAAGGTGGCCACCCCTCAGGTCACGGCCATCGAGCCCGACGGTTACCTCTATGGGTCGGTCGATCCATCGGTTGAGCTCATGGATTCAGTTTCCGAGTGCGGGAGCACCGGTCCCATGGCGGAAGTCCTCATAGTCGACTCGCGCCGCAGCACGCTAGGTTTTCCTCGCGGTGGTGATGGCGGCAGCAGTGGCGGTCATTCATTCGACAACGACGGATACATTCCCCAACCCCTCACTGCCGAGTAGAGGGACGAGCTCTACCGCCGCAATGAAGACGCGCTCTTCACCCCCATCGTGGGAGATACTCCAGAGGCTCAGGCCCTGGAGGCCACGCGCTTGGCCACCGTGGCTGAGCGCATGCGCTTGGAGAATATCCAGCGCGCACTCGACGAACGGGCCTGCCGAATGGTCCCCGAGTCCAGTCGACGACCGCGGCAATCGCACTCGCGCGAGACTCAGGTGTTCCGTACACCAGTCTAGAACCTCGAAGCCGCGGCTCGCATCGCGGTGTCTATTCAACCATCATAGTCAGAGGCCCGGAGAGGCCTTCAGCAGATCTGGGCGTTGCTCCGAACGGACGAGGAGTAGAACGCGGCTGTTTCTCAGTCGCGCAACAGGATTCACAGCAGATAGGTGGCCGCGGACACCGTTGGGTCAGCCCATAGTCCAAGATCGCCCCCGAGGCATGAGGATTGTGGCCCACGGCAAGACCGGCATCTGGGTCGGAATGACGAGCAGTATGACAGTCGACCCGGTCATCACGACCGCGTCGAGTGCCCACGCCTGCTCCGGGAAGTGGGTCATTCTCGCCCAGGCGGCACGAGGGCAGGCACTTACGCGACGACAAACGGAGAATTCCCCTAGATCCCCGGAGGCCCGGCTTCGATGCAAGGTCTATCCTTGTGCAGGGGCTGGTCGACCGGAACAGGGCGTCCAGAGAAGAGCAAGGCAGAGATCATCCGAGTGGAAGCCGAGCATCCATCTCTGGGCCCCAGTGTTTTAGCAGCGCCATCAGGTCCGCTCAGATCCCCCCGAACTTTAGGTTGGCGGTGGGGGTAAATAAGTTCACCGGCGAGTCAAAACCAGACACGTGGCTCGAAGACTACAGAGTGGCTGTGCAGATTGGAGGCGGCAACGACGACGTAGCCATTAAACACCTTCCTCTGATGCTGGGCGGTTCAGCTCGGGCATGGCTTAATCAGTTGGCCCCTAGGAGCATTTACAGTTGGGAAGAGCTGGACCGAGTGTTTATATGGACCTTCAAAGGCACCTGCAAGCGCCCCGCAGGTCTCGCGGAGCTGCAGCATTGCGTGCAGAAGCCGAATGAAACCTTGAGATATTACATACAGCGATGGACCACCTTGCATCACACGGTGGAAAATGTGTCTGAACACCAAGCAGTCTGTGCCTTCAAGGAAGGCGTGCGATACCGAGAACTGAATTTGAAGTTTGGTCGCACGGGCGATATGTCCATGTCCCTGATGATGGAGATTGCCAGTCGGTACGGTAACGGTGAAGAGGCCGATCGACTCTCCAATGGCAGGAAACCAGTCGGACAAGACGATCAGAACTCCAATCGGAAGCCTAAGGGCATGGCCGAGCCAACCCCTCAGGGCGAAGCTACAGTGGTCAACCAAGGGAAAGGCAAAGGAAAGCCCAAGGGGCCCTGGGTGCCCAAGATAGTAAAGGATCAAGATGGGAATGATGTACTCGACGAGTCATGTCCTATTCACACGAAGAAAGATGAAGAGGGAAACTTGGTATACCCCAAGCACACCACTCGACAGTGCCGGCTCCTGATCCAGAACTTCCAGAAAGATCAGTCGACTCACAAGGAAAAGGAATCAGAGGAGATCGAGGACAAGGAAGTGGATGGAGGTTACCCCCAGATCAACTCCACTTTGGTGATCTTCGCGGACGTCGAAAGGAAAAGTCGACTAAAAGTCATCAACAGAGAAGTCAACATGGTTACCCCGACAACAACCACGTTTCTGAAGTGGTCAAAGACCCCCATCACATTCGACCAGTCTGATCACCCTGCGCACATTGCTACCCCTGGGCGGCAAGCGCTAGTGTTCGACCCAGTGGTCGAGGGCACGCGTCTGACCAGGGTCCTGATGGATGGAGGCAGTGGCTTGAATATTCTGTATGCAGCAACCCTCCGGAATATGGGCATCCCGATGTCCAAGCTGAGTGAAAGCAACATGAGGTTCCACGGGGTCATCCCCGAGAAGAAGGCCGACTCACTTGGCCAAATCACACTCGACGTAGTCTTTGGCGACTCGAAGAATTTTCGCAAAGAGAAGCTGACGTTTGAAATGGTGGACTTCAACAGCGCTTATCATGCCATTCTGGGTAGGCCCGCCTATGCCAGGTTCATGGCTCGAGCGTGTTATTTATACCTCAAGCTAAAGATGCCGGGACCCAAAGGTGTTATAACCGTCACGGGGAACCGTCAGAAAGCGGAAGAATGGTTCCAAAAAGGCTCGAAGATCGCTGACGAGCAGATGAAAGCAGTAGAGATGGCAGAGTATCAGAAAATCATAGATCCGAGTGACTTGCTGCGGGCCAAGAAGCTAGCTTCCGAGTCAGCTTTCCAGTCGGCTGGGGAGACGAAGCCCGTACACATCCACCCCACCGACCCCAATGCAGCACCGACCCACATTTCCACTACACTCGACAACAAATAGGAAGAAGCACTCATCCAGTTCCTCCGTGAGAACTGGGACATCTTCGCATGGAAACAATCCGACATGCCAGGTGAACCCGGGGGACTGGCTGAGCACCATTTGCGAGTCGACCCAAAAGTGAAGCCTGTGAAGGAACATCTCCGTCGGTCCGATGCGGAGAAGAGAAAGGCAATTGGCGAGGAAGTGGCTCGGCTTCTGGCAGCTAAGTTCATTCGCGAGATCTACCACTCCGAATGGCTCGCCAAGGTCGTCATGGTCCCCAAGAAGGACAAGTCTCTCCGCATGTGCATCGATTTCGAGCATATCAAACGGGCCTGCCCGAAGGATCATTTTCCTCTCCCCTGCATCGATCAGATAGTGGACTCGACTGCGGGATGCGAGCATTTGTCCTTTCTCGACGCGTATTCCGGGTACCATCAGATCCGACTATTTGGACCCGATGAAATCAAGACAACTTTCATCACCCCGCTCGGGTGTTTCTGTTATGTCACCATGCCTTTCGTTCTCAAGAATGCCGGCGCTACCTTCATGCACATGATCCAGAAGTGCCTGCTGAAGCAAATCAGTCGGAACATCGAAACATACATGGATGACATTGTGGTCAAGTCGCGGAAAGGTTCCGACCTGTTGACTGACCTCGCTGAGACATTTGCAGATCTGAGAAGCTATGATACCAAGCTCAATCCATCGAAGTGTACGTTTGGAGTTTCGGGCGGCAAGTTACTCGGTTTTCTCGTTTCCGAACGAGGAATCGACGCCAACCCAGAAAAGGTCGGCACAATCCTCCGAATGAAACGCCCCGAGCGTGTACACGACGGCCTGAAGCTTACTGGTTGCTTGGCCGCACTGAGTCGATTCATTTCTCGTCTCGGTGAGAAGGCATTACCTCTCTACCGACCGATGAAGAAATCAGAGAAGTTCGAGTGGAATTCCCAAGCCGAAGCATCGTTTGAAGAGATCAAAGCCCTGCTGTCCACCCAGCCGATGCTTGCTGCCCCAGTCAGCATAGAACCTCTCTTATTATACATTGCAGCCACCGGACAAGTTGTCAGCATTGTACCCACGGTCGAGCGGGAAGAGGAAGGTAAGGCCTACAAAGTTCAACGCCAATCTATTACATATCCGAAATTTTGACTACCTCCAAGAAAAGATACCCGCATTACCAGAAGCTTGTGTACGGGATTTACTTGACCACAAAGAAGGTTGCCCACTACTTCTCGGATCATACAATCTCAGTCGTCAGGGACGCCCCACTGTCAGAAATCCTGAACAACCGAGATGCAACCGGTCGAGTGGCAAAATGGGCGATTGACCTTCTTCCGTTAGATATCAAGTTTGAAGCGAAGAAAGCCATCAAGTCTCAGTCAATAGCAGATTTTGTGGCCGAGTGGATCGAACAAGAGCTGTCGACTCAGGTTCAGTCGGATCACTGGACTATGTTCTTTGATGGATCCAAGATGTTGAACGGATCCGGCGCAGGCGTGGTCCTGGTATCTCCCAGGGGCGACAAGCTCAGTTACGTCCTTCAAATCCACTTTGACTCACCGAACAACGAAACTGAGTACGAAGCACTTTTGTACAGATTACGCATGGCCATCTCACTCGGCGTTCGTCGCCTAATGGTCTATAGCGACTCAGACTTAGTGGTGAACCAGGTGATGAAGGAATGGGACATCAGAAGCCTGGCAGTGACCAATTATTGCAGTGCAGTACGGAAGCTTGAAAAGAAGTTCGAAGGTTTAGAGCTCCATCACGTGCCCAGAGCCAAGAATCATCTTGCCGATGACCTCGCGAAAATTTGGTCGACTCGGAAGCCTATACCCAAGGATGTATTTCTAGAACATCAACACACCCCTCTGTAAAAGAAGACCCCTTCACGTAGGAACCCCCACAGCCAGTCAGTGCATTGGATCTGACTGAAGTCGAAGTACCGGCAGCGGTCGACCTGATCATGGAGGTTTTAGTGATTACGGCCAACTGGACTGTGCCATACATAGCATATCTGCTCAGGCAGGAACTCCCGGAAGATGAAGAGGAAGCACGCAGATCGTTTGTCGATCCAAGGCTTTTACCATCATTCAGGGTCAGCTCTACAGATAGAGTTTCACTCGAGTCGCTCAGCGTTGCATCACCCCAAAGGAGGGTCGACTGATTCTGAATGAGATTCACTCAGGGACTTGTGGCCACCATGCTTCCTCTCGGACTATAGTGGCGACCATGCTTCCTCTCGGACTATAGTGGCGAAGGCGTACCGAGCTGGGTTTTATTGGCCTCGAGCCAATGAGATGGTTAAAGATATCGTGGACAAGTGCGAAGGCTGCCAGTTCTACTCCAACATATCCCACAAGCCGGTGTCTGCTCTGAAGACCATTCCACTAGTTTGGCCCTTCGCTGTTTGGGGCTGAGACATGGTCGGCCCCTTCAAAACTGGCAGAAGCGGATTCACTCACCTACTCATGGCAGTCGACAAGTTCAACAAAAGGATTGAGGCCAAGCCCATCAAGAACCTTGGGTCAAGCACCGCCATCAGCTTCATCAAGGAATTAATATTCGGATATGGAGTCCCCCATAGCATCATCACGGACAACGGCTCCAACTTTGACTCGGATGAATTCAGAGCTTTCTGTTCCTCTCAGGGAACACGAGTAGACTACGCCTCCGTAGCACATCTGCAGTCGAATGGACAAGCAGAAAGAGCGAACGGTTTGATCCTCCAAGGCTTGAAGCCGCGGCTCATGCGAGACCTCAAGCATGCAACCATAGCTTGGGTGACTGAACTGCCGTCTGTCTTATGGGCCTGAGGACGACTCCAAACCGTTCGACTGACCGTACCCCTTTCTTCATGGTCTACGGAGCCGAAGCTGTGCTGCCAAGTGATTTGTTGCATAATGCCCCTTGAGTGGAACTCTTCTCCGAGGCCGAAGCAGAGCAAGCTCGTCAGGATGAAGTCGACCTCCTGGAGGAGGAACGTGAGATGGCTTTGATCCGGTCGACCATCTATTAGAAGGACCTGCATCGATTCCATGCTCGCAACGTTCGAAGCCGAGCGTTCCAGGAAGGGGACCTGGTTCTTCGAGTGCATCAGAAATGACCACACAAGCTCGCCCCAGCTTAGGAAGGCCCCTTCATCATCACCAAGGTGCTGCAAAATGGAGCGTATCACCTCTACAATGTCGCTAAGAAGAAAGATGAACCCCATTCGTGGAACGCGGACCTGCTCCGCCGCTTCTACACTTGAAACACTCGCATAGTTGAGTTGTAATAAAGATTTTCTACTTTGTTTTGAAAGAAAAGTTTGCAACGATCCCTTAATGATTGTTGGTTTCAAAGATGCTGGTCTTCAAAATCCCCCAGTTAGTGCTTAGCCGCGAACCCGATTCGCATAAGTTACAAAAACTACTCCGAGTGAAGAGCAACCCTCTCACTCGAGGGCTTAGCTGCGACCCCGTAATCGCAAAAGTTACAAAAACTACTCCGAGTGTAGAGAAACCCTCTCACTCAGGGGCTTAACCGCGAACCCGATTTGCCTAAGTTACAAAAACTACTCCGAGTGAAGAGCAGCCCTCTTACTTGGGGGCTTAGCTGCGACCCCGTAATCCCCTATGTTACAAAAAACTACTCCGAGTGAAGAGAGACCCTCTCACTAGGAGGCTTAGCTGCGGTCCTCCGAGCTGCGTCATAAGTAAAATGTGGCTCTGTCCTCCGAGCTCCGCCACAAGTACAACGTAGCTTGGAATCGCCTAATTTACAAAAACTACTCCGAGTGAAGAGCAACCCTCTCAGTCGGAGGCTTAGTTGCGGTCCTCCGAGCTGTGTCATAAGTACAACGTGACTCTGTCCTCCGAGCTCCACCACAAGTACAACGTAGCTTGGAATCGCCTAAGTTACAAAAACTACTCCGAGTGAAGAGCAACCCACTCACTCGGGGGCTTAGCTGTAGTCCTCCGAGCTATGCCATAAG
>LR738714.1:214776691-214844160 GCA_902687465.1 Secale cereale
GTGGCACCTCCTCATCGGCGTGTGGGCAGATCAACGGCGCCATGGCAGAGATTTGTGTCAGAGAGATAGATATATATATAGAGAGAGAGAGAAGAGAAAAGGGCAAGTGAGGGGAGGATGTAGATGAGAATGCAGGCAGCATGATGTGAGAAAGGTAGTATTTATTGGCGGCTGGAATCCATATCGACGAGAATAGTACACACGCTGGTCACCAGAATTTACGAGTGCGGTATTTTCAATTGCACATGATCCCCACAGCAAAAGCCATGTGTGAACTTAATAGCTGATTGTTTCAAATACATTATGACATCTGATTAACCACCTCCGCCACTCACCTTCGAAACCTTGAGATACAAAATAGAGTGCCCCATATATTTACATTTTCTTTCCTGATATAAGGCACGAATGCTTATTTACTTTTACCATGGCACTCCATGCATGTGTCCAACCCGTGACACCAATATGATTGAAAATTCCTTCCAATTTACAACATATGGAATTAACTCACAGAGAACAAGTACACATATATGATTTTCCAAACCGTTATAGTTAGCTGGTGCATGTACATGTAGTTCAAATATGAATTACAGTCATTAAATGGCTAGAAAATTGCTTAAATGTCTTGGAAATGTCAAATGACTCCTAAATGTTTCCAAATTTTGGCATGGCAGTTGTATTAGTGCATGTTAACTGTAGAAAAAAATTGAAGGCCATAAGAATAAGCTATCATCGGTTTGTCATCAAACATGCATTGTTCTGTCTCGGAACCACGAGCCTTCAAGTGAGTTGCTCCGATTTGTGAGGGGTGTATGTCCAAACTTTCGTCAAACATGCCAATTATTTTACCACGTCATCTTGGTGGCATGCCATTTCGTCAATCAAGGTTTCATGTATTTTTGTTATTTTTTTGAATTTAAATGCCATGGCACTCCATGCTTTGTGTCCAAGCCATGACACCAATATGTTTGAAATTCATTTCAATTTACTGCAGATGGAATTAACTCGCAGACAAGTACACAAAGACGAATTTTCAAACCGTTATGGTTAGCTGTTGCATCTACATATACTTCAAATATGAATTACAGTCAGTAAATGGCTAGAAAATCACTTAATTGTCTTAAAAAGGTGAAATGACCCCTAGAATTTTCAGAATTTTGACATGACAGTTTTATTATTGCACGTTAACTCTAGAATGTTTTTGAAGGCCATAAAAGGGAGCTATCACTGTTTCGCCATTAAACATGCATGGTGCCCTCTTGGAACCACGAGCCTTCTAGTGAGTTGCTCCAGTTTTTTAGGGGTGTGTGTCCAAACTTTCGTCAAACATGCAAATTTTTTACCACGTCAACTTGGTGGCACGCCATTACGTCAAGTAAGATTTGATGTATTTCTGATCATTTTTTATTTTTTATTGGAATTTAAATGCCATGGCACTCCATTCTTTGTGGCCAAGGCAGGACACCAATACGTTTGAAAATTCCTTCCAATTTATTGTAGATGGAACTAACTCGCACACAAGTATACAAATATGAATTTTCAAACCGTTATGGTTAGCTGTTGCATGTACATTTAGTTTAAATTTAAATTACAATCGGTAAATGGCTAGAAAATCATATAAATGTCTTAAAAAGGTCAAATGACCCCTGAAATTTTCTAAATTTTGACATGACAGTTGTATTAGTGCATGTATCTCTAGAAAAAAATTCAAGGCCCTAAGAGGATGCTAACGCCGGTTCGTCATCAAACATGCATTGTGCCCTCTTGGAAGCACGAGCCTTCTGGTTTGTTGCTCCGGATTGTGACGGTGTGTGTCCAAACTTTAGTCAAACATGCCAATTTTTCATGACACCATCTTGGTGCCATGCCATTACGTCAAGCAAGGTTTCATGTGTTTGTGGTCATTTTTAAATTTTTTGGAATTTAAATGCCATGGCACTCGATGCTTTGTGTCCAAGCCATGACACCAATATGTTTGAACATTCTGTCCAATTTACTGCACATGGAATTAACTCGCACAAAATATACAAATATGACTTTTCAAACCAGTATGGCTAGCTATTGCGTGTACATGTAGTTCAAATTTGAATTACGGTAATTAAATGGCTAGAAAATCACTTAACTATCTTGAAAAGGTCAACTGACCCCTCAAATTTTCCAAATTTTGACATGATAGTTGTATTAGTACTCCAAATTTCCTCCTACATTTAAAACACCACCCGTTGCCACCGTACTCCAAATTCATCCTTCAGAGCTAATAAAAAATATCAACAAAATCATACACAATTTATTGTAGGAACTGTTAGCGATGAAAACTCCTGGGTCTATTTAAGTCTTCCGCCATAAGCTTCACCGGCTTCGTTTGGTCTAGTGCCGGCACCCCTGAATCCCCGAATACCGGATCCCCATTCACACAACCCCTTCTTGCAAAGAAGGATGTTGTGGAAACGCTTCGCGAGGGCCCGTACGGTGGCCGTGTATGTCGGTGTTCAAGGACTGGGGGTACCCAGACCCGTCTGCCTGCGGCCCAGGGCGTGGCCTAATAATGGCCCGGCCTGGCCAGTGACAAGACCCCATGGACAAGATGCTCACTAGGAACCCCCGCCTCGCTAGGCGAATGACCACAAGACCTCCTAGGGAGCGGCCTCCCGAGGCTGCCACCGGAGGAGCGGGCATCTCTAGGCAGCACCCGGCCTCACAAGGCCCGCGGTGGCGTGAGCCTTGACGACCAAGGCCAGGTGGGCAACAGCGGTCGCAGGCGAGGAAAGTTTCCTGTTTGGTGCTAAGGAGGCAAGGACGTACATGGGTTCCCAAGGAATCCCCCAAAGGTTTCCATTCCAGTGCAACAAGACCAAGTCTATGAGGTCGGTAGGACGGAGGTCATCGCCGAGCCCACCTGCGCGTCGTCGATCAGAAGCTTTGTAGGCGAAGACCACCTTTAGTCGGGATAGGGTGTACTGTTGTCCCCTTCGAACATGGCCATTGTGGTATCTCTTCCTACCTTTTCCATAGGGGAAGACGACCAGTCCAGTATAAGTATAGGCTAGACTCTACCGAGAGAGCGGATTCGGTTCCATCCAGTTCATCAATCCCTCAAGCACAGAGCTGCTTCTAGATCCCTCACGAGGCATCTCATCCTTGTACTAGTTCATATTCTTCCTCCTTGTGAGGAAATCCACCACAAAGAAGGAGTAAGGTTTTACACCACAAGGTGGCCTGAACCTAGGTAAATCATAGTGTCTCTTCCTTCCCCGGCGCTCTTTCTCGAGCTCGACGTACCTTGGCCTTGGTGTAGTGTGCAATTAGTTGAGAGGAAGCAAGTTCTTCACCCAGGCTGAGTGTTCGAACCGCTTAAGGGACCGCGGATTCCCGATTCAGACAGCATCTTCCCTGAGCGCCGCCGCCCACACCAAGAGCAATGTCGCATCCGCATTGAGTTTGGCTGCATCCGACGAGAGGACGTCTACGGCATCCAAGATGGCTACAAACACCGGGAGTGCTGGAGCTCCTGTCTGCGCCTCCGATATCGCCCTGGCCAAGGTCGAGGCGATCCATGCCAGGATTGAGGACGAACAGGCCAAGATACTCCAGGCTACATTGGAATCCAGGTTGCGACCCACGTCTGAAAAGTGGCGGAGGTCGCGGAGCAACTTCTTCCTCATGAGATCGCCGAGCGGGAGCTGGAGATGTAGGAGGCGGCGGGGCTCGAGGAGCACTGGCAGGAGGAGTTGCGCGTGGCTGAGGATGAGGTAGAGAAGAGCTTGTCCATCGAGGAATCGGTGGTGGAGTACATGTTACTTCTTGAAGTGGAAAGGGTGATACAGCAAAGGAGAGATAAGTATTTCCCTTAGTTAAGAACCAATGTATCAATCCAGTAGGAGGCACAAGCAAGTCCCCAATATATGCACCTGCACAAACTAACAAACACTTTTACACAACGCGAAAAGGGAGTTGCCAAGCCCTTCACGGTCACTAGCAAGAGTGAGATATGATAGAGATATATTTAAAATATAAGTAAAAGATAAAATAAATTAAACACAAATAAGTTGCAGCACGGTATTTTTGGGTTTTGGGTTTGATAGATCTGAAAATATATGTTAAGGAATAGACCCCGGGGCCATATTTTTGACTAGAGGCTTCCCTCTCGAACAAAGCATACACTGCGTACACAAATTACTGTTGAGCAATTGATAGAAAAGCGCAAAGTTATGATGACATCTAAGGCAATGATCATGAATTTAGCCATCACATCCGGCACAAGTAGACCAAAACGATTCTGCATCTAGTACTATTACTCCACGCATCGTCTGACTCCTGCATGCATCTAGTGTATTAAGTTCATAAGAACAGAGCGACGCTTTAAGCAAGATGACATGATGTAGAGGGATAAACTCAAGCAATATGTCCTAAACCCCATCTTGTTATCCTTAATGGCAACAATATAATACGGGCCTCACTACCCCTTCTATCACTTGGTGAGGACACCGAAAGATTGAACCCATCACAAAGCACCTCTCCCATTGCAGGAAAAACCAATCTAGTTGGCCAAACCAAATCGATAGATCACAGAGAAATAAAAAGCTATCTTAATCATGAATAAAAGAGTTCAGAGATGACTCAAATAATATTCATATATAATCTGATCATAAATCCACAATTTATCGGATCTCAACAAACACACCAGAAAAGAAGATTACACCCAATAGATCTTCAAGAACATCGAGGAGAAAATTGTATCGAAGATCATAGAGAGAGAATAAGCCATATAGCTACTAGCTATGGACCCATAGGTATGTGGTAATCTACTCACACATCATAGGAAGGGCAACAAGGTTGATGTCGAAGCCCTCCGTGATCGAATCCGCCTCCACCAGAGTATCGAAAAAGGCCCCGAGATGGGATCTCACGGGAATAGAAGCTTGCGGCGGTGGAAAAGTATTTTTTGGTGACCCCTCTAGTGTTGGGGAAATATTTGAGGAATTATAGTGATATAGTTAGGGTTAGGAGACCCCCAAGGGGCCACATGTGTAAGGGGCGCCCCCAATAGGGCATGCCTCTAGGGCTTGTGGCCTCCTCGTGTGTCTTCTAGCCTCCTCCCGAAGCTTCCTAGGTTTCTTCTGGTCCAAGAAAAATCATCGCAAAGGATTCTTCTATTTGGACTTCATTTGATATTCCTGTTCTGTAAAAATCAAAAACAAGGAAAAAACTAAAGTTGGCACTAGACACTAGGTTAATAGGTTAGTCCTAGAAATGATATAAAATATCATATTAATGCATATAAAACATCCAAAGTAGATAATAGAATAGCATGGAACAATAAAAAATTATAGACACGTTGGAGACGTAACAAGCATCCCCAAGCTTAATTGCTGCTCGTTCCCGAGTACGTAAATGATAAAAAATAGGATTTTTGATGTGGTATGTTACCAAACATATTTATCAATGCAATTCTTCTTATTTTGGCATGAATGTTCAGATCCATAGGATTCAAAACAAAAGTTTAATATTGATACAAAAACAATAATACTTCAAGCATACTAAAAAGCAAAATCATGAAACTTCAAAATAACATGGCTAAATAAAGTTATCCCTACAAAATCTTATAGTCTTCTTATGCTCCCTCTTCTTAACACAAAGTATAAATCATGTACTACCCCAATGTCAACCAAGCAATGTGTTCATACTTTTTACGTTCTTAGAATTTTCCAGCTCTTCATGCAATACATGAGCATGACACATGGATATAGTACCATAGGTGGAATAGAAGGTGGTACTAGAGAAAAGAAGGGATAAAGTCTCACATCAACTAGGCAAATCAATGGACTATGGAGATGTCCATCAATTGATATCAATGTGAGTGAGTAGGGATTGCCATGTAAAGGATGCTCTAGAGCTATAAGTGTATAAAAGCTCAAATGAAAACTAAGTGGGTGTGCATCCAATTTCCTTACTCATGAAGACAAAGAACATTTTTTTACTGTGATTTTTTTACTATGAGACCAAGTACATTTTGAGGAAGGTCATCATTGGAATATACAAGCCAAGTCCTATAGCAACAAATTCCCACTTGTAATATATGAAAATGTTAAAATAGGAGACTCTCTATCATGAATAACATGGTGTTACTTTGAAGCACAAGTGTGGAAATGGATAGTAACATTGCCCCTTCTCTCTTTTTCTCTTATTTTTTTTCTTTTTGGCACTTTGGCCTCTCTTTTTTATTTGGGCTGTTAGGCCTCTTTTATTTTATAAACCTCACTTGGGACAATTATCTAATAATTATGATCATCACACTTTTATTTACTTACAACTCAAAAATTACAACTCAAGGTGAAAACTCATAATTACAGAATGTTGGAGTTACAAGGCAATATACCTCGAAATGGATATTAAAATGACATAATAGGTAGGTATGGTGGCTATTTTGAAGAAGGGTATAAGGTGGGTCTAATGCACCGGAGAAATTAGCGTGGTACTAGAGTGGCTAGCAACGGTGGAAGGGTGAGAGTGTGTTTAATCCATGGACTCAACATTACTCATAAAGAACTCACATACTTATTGCTAAAAGTTTATTAGCCCTCAAAGCAAAGTACTATTGCGCATGCTCTTAGGGGAGGGGTTGGTTGGAGTTAACCATCGCACGCTCCCGACTTTCACCAAACGAAGACAATCAAGAATAAATTGCACTCCAACTTCATTGTCGGCATTCTGGGAACAGGGGTACCCAGACTTGCCTGCCTACGGCCCAGAGCGTGGCTTGTCCGGTGGCCTGGTACGACCCAACTTCACCATCAACCAATCAAGTCCCTCGCGAAGGGCCAAGCCTCGCTAGGCGGACGACGCAAGACCTCCCCTAGGGCGGCCTCACCAGGCTGGCTCCCGAGGAGCGGAGATATCAACACAAGGGGCACCTCACAAGGTTCTCGTGACGTGAGCCATGACGACCAAGGCTAGGCGGGCGCCAACGGGCGCAGGATGCTAGTTTCCATTCTTGTACTAAAGGGGCAAGCGCACGCGAGGAGTCTCGAGGCGTCAGGCAAAGGTTTCCATATCTGTGCAACAAGACCAAGACCAGCAGGACATCAGAGAGAAGGTCACCACGGAGCGCACGGTGGGGTCACCACCAGAGCCTTTGGCAGGCGAAGACCACCTTTTGTCAGGATAGCTTGTACTAGCTGCCCCCCTTGAAATTTGGCTGTTGTGGGATCCCTTCCCGCTCAATATTTGGGAACAGGACCCGGGCCTCTATAAATGGGACAAGGCACCACTATAGAGAAGAAGGCCGGATATGAGAAGACCCAGACCACCATCACACCCACTAGCTCGCCGAGCACAAGAACACCCCTCCTCAGGAGGTTGTTCTTCCTATGTACTAGTTCATCGTCAGCCTACAAGGCAATCCACCACACCACACTGGATTAGGGTATTACCCCACAACGGTGGCCCGAACCAGTATAAACACTTGTGTCTCTTGTTCTTCGGGATCGATGAGCTAGGCCTAGGAATCAGTGTGAGAGCGAACTAAGGCAAAAAGGTGATATCTTCGTGCGCACCCTAGTGTACCTCAAGGTTTTGCGAGAACCCACAAACTGACATTTGGTGCAACACGTAGGGGTGTGCCAAAGCTTCCCTTCCGTCGATCCACACTCCGTCATCCCGCCGGTTCAATGGCCGTTGCTCGCCGAGCCCGTGCTGAGCGGCGGGCCACCCGCGTCTCTCAGACAGCTACCGCCGGCGGACCTCCTCATCGTTCTACATCGCCCGCTGCCAACGCCGCCACCGGCCCGGCATGGCATGAGCAGCAGGCCTTGTCCCTGCACCCCTCCGTGCGGCGTGATGGAAGCACCGCAACCCCGTTGCTGACTTCGGCGGGCTCGTCGTCTCACGCTCGGCGCGGACCCGCTGATGCGCAGGCTGCGTTGCTCATGGCACACGAGCTCCTGCGCTACCGCCCCGTCAATGACTTCTACGAAGACTGGCTCGACTGCATCGTCGAGCTCGTCAGCACCGCTAGGGGCTCTCCTGCACCATCCCTCTCGTTGCCTTGCCTGCCTCCCCATGCAAGCGACGTAGCCCATGAAGCGCCACCACCACCTCCACGTCAAGGCATCGTCCACGACCCAAGGCACGCGGCCCCCCGCGTGCGGCGCCCGTGCACGAAGAAGGAAGCTACCAAGAGATCCAGCAACCTCAAGCAGGAGCACCAACAATCCCTCCACCCCCGCGTCCAGACTGTGCGCCCCCCGCCGTGGTGGCACACAAGGACCAAGAACAAGCTCCGCCTCCATAACAAGCTCCGGTGTCAACAGCAGGCTGCAAGGCCCTCGCCCCCAAACTGTGCAACGTCAACTGGCCCGGAAAGTTCAAGCCCTACCTGCCTCCATGTTACGACGGCACCCCCGACCCTGCTGAGTTCCTGCAAGTCTACATGCTGAGCATCGAGGCATCCGGCGGCAACAAGAAGATCATGGCGAACTGGTTCCCCATGGCTCTCAAGGACGTCGCACGCTCGTGGCTCCTGAACCTGCCTGCGGGATCCATCTCCACCTGGGGTGAGATGCGCGAGCGGTTCATTGCTAACTTCCAGGGCACCCGCCACCGCTCCCACGGCCGCAGGTGACCTGCGGAGCATCAAGCAACAACCAGGAGAAACCCTGCAGAAGTTCATCCAGCGCATCAACAGTGTCCGTGTCAAGATCCACAAGGTCACAGACGAGGCCATCATCTCAGCATTCTCAGATGGCGTCCGCAATGTCAAGATGAAGGAGGAGCTCGCCATCCACGAAGATCTGTGCACGACCCTGGAGCTGTTCAACCTTGCGACCATGTGCGCTAGAGCTGAGGAGGGGCGCCTCTCCCTCGTCGAGCTCCCCACCGTTGAACCTGAAGACAAGAAGGCCAAGGGCATGGACGTGAAGCGCAAAGGAGTGGCTGTGCTCGCGGCTGAGCCAAAGATGAAGTGTGGCTGCGACTACCGGGAGTCATCCAAGAGCAGCCGTCTGTTCTGCGCCTTCCACAATGTGCATAACCATAAATCCAATGACTATCAAGAGCTCAGCGCCATCCTCGAAGGGCGCATCGGCCAACGCCCCGAGCATAGCAACCGTAGCTACGACCATGGAGGAAGCCGAACCAGGGGACGCTGGGACGACCATGGCCCCTGTCAGGAGTGGCGCGATCAGCCTCGTGAGGGTGCCTGGAGGGATCAGTCTCACGAGGGTGCTTGGAGGGACCAGCCTCATGAGGACCGTCCTCAGGGAAAGGCCGGCCTCCCTCCGCTGCCACCACCAAGAAGGAACGACGACCAGGACAAGGGGGCTGGGGGCTTCCAGGGGCCTCGTGCCATCGCTTGCATCTTGGGCGGTGCGTAGGACCCAGCCTCTTAGTGCCTCTTCAAGAAGTTCGCCCGAGAGGTGAACGCGGCTCTCCCCAAGCTTGAAGCCACGCGCCCACTCAGGTGGTCGAAGTGCCCCATCACCTTCATTTCAGCAGACCATCTTAAGTGCATGGTGACTGCCGGCACCCTCCCGATGCTCTATTCACCAGTCATCAGCAACATTCAAGTTACCAAGACCCTCATCGATGGCAGCGCAGGGCTCAATGTACTATCCATCGAGACGTTCGACAACCTACAAGTGTCGTATGATCAACTACTTCCTACCAAGGCCTTCTCCGGTGTAACTGACTGCTCCACCACCTCGATAGGGCAGGTCCGCCTGCTTGTCACCTTTGGCACCCACGAAAACTACCACACCAAGCTCATCGACTTTGATGTCGCCCACATTCGTCTTCCCTACAACGCTATCCTCGGGCACCTAGCCCTGTCCAAGTTTATGGAAATGACTCACCACGGCTACAACGTCCTCAAGATGCATGGAAGCGGCGGCGTCATCACCATCCCTTGCAAAGAAAAGGATGCGGTGTGCTCGCTCGAGCGCACTTACCAGGCTGCGGCAGTCGAGGATCCAGACAATGATGGCGCCATCTACCCACCTGAGGCCGTCCCCAAGAAGAAGAAGGAGCTGCTCGCCCTAGAGCCTCATGAAGATGCAGCACCCAGTGGCCGTACCTCAGGACCTTCGCCTAGGGATGGGGCGCTTCCCTCCCTCTCATAGGAAGGCACTCCTGACGCTCCCCTCAGGCTAGGCTCGGGGGCTCTCCTCTGGAGGGCCGTCGACCTAGCCAATGTCTCGAGGGAGGCGCTCGGGCACCATGTGGAGGCGTGCTTCGCTGCACATTTCCCTCCGGAGGCCTCAATGCGTGAGGCACCAAGCGCTCAGGCGTTCATCTTCCCGACAATCGAAGACTTTCGGGGGCCAAGGGCAATGCGAGTGAGCGCCGCCCCACACCCCAGAGTGTAGTTGTTGCCCCAGGCTCGGGCGACAGGCTGCACGTCTGCGTCAACGTACTAGCACTCAACAAGATGGCGTCTCAGAAGCTCTACTAGCCCTCCCAGGTGGACCGGTGCGAGGGTCCCCCTCACAGCTACGTTTGCATGCCCTTCGGCTGGCCAAACCAGGCGACCCTGCACCAGCACCACATGCGGGAGGTCCTGGCAACTCGCGAGGCCAGGAATCAGGAGATCTTGGCGGACGTGGCCTCAGTTTTTCGCCAGCTCTGGGAACCTACGGAGCCTGGCAAGGCCCCGGTGTCAGGCAGCTCGTGAGGAACGACATCTGCATTGAGCGTCTTCTGCTATATCAGCACTACTTCAGCAACTGTGCCAGGTGTCATTTTCCAGTTTTGTTCAGCTGGGAGCGCCCCTTAGGTTGCATTATTCCCAGGTCGCACGGGCTTGTCCTTGCGATGTTTATCCTTTTGCATCGTTAGCTTACTCTGTTGGGGGTGCCCCCTTGGGTCATCCCCAGGCCGCACGGGTCCGTCCGTGTGGCATGCATCGCATTTTACGTCACTTGGTTTAGCTCATTTCCTCTTACGATTTGCCTTACGGGCATCTCCTACTCATTCATCACCTCTTTTGTCTTCCCTCGCTGCCTAATGGACTTCTGCTCATCCCGCAACGGGAGCTACAAACGTTGGAACAACGCTTGTGCTCGGGTCTGTCCCTGTAATGCTGACAAATCGGTGAGATCGAGGACTCGCGGCCCGCTCTGCATACGTCACCTCACCTGGTCCTCGGTGCCTTCGTCTTCTTGCGGGGTTACTAGAGACCCAGCGGTAGGAGCGGTCCTAAGTTGTGTTGCTTTAGGCTAACCCACAGGAATCTCAGGAGCACGACAGGAGGCGACCCTGCCGGTCTCCCCTTCTCACGTAATTCGTTTGCGTGTTACATGGGGGGCCTCTAAGCATCACGCCTCAGGGGGTCCTATTGACTCTCCAGCCCTCACCCCCTGGCCTTGACAACGGCACCACGACCTGGCATACAGCGGCGGCTGAGCTTCGCTCGACAGTCAGGACCCGAGGACGCAGAGCACCAAGAAGGACGGGAGAAGGGGAGGCCGGCTTAGAGAGCTCAGGTCTGTTCGTACGTCAAGGGGGACCCATGGCATTGCGACCCAAGTGCCTAACTGTCCACGTAGCCCCTCACTCACTGGTCTTGTCCTAGCGATCTCGACAAGCCAGCGGCGGCTGAGGTATGCGTGGGGCCGGGTCCTGCCGACGCAGAACACTAAGGCCCGTTCTCACATTTCCTTCCCAACGGTTGTTCGTAAGTCAAGGGGTACCCTTCGACATCGTGACCCAAGGGCCTAACTAGTCCCGTAGCCCCTCACCCCTTGGTCTCGTCCTGGTGATCCGGACGACCCAATGGTGGCTGAGGTATGCGCGGGGCCGAGCCCTACCGACGCAAAATGCTAAAGCCTGGTTTCGCGCTTCCTTCCTTGAGGTTGTTTGCACGTCAAGGAGGACTCCGGAGCATCGCAACTCAGGAGTCTAACTGGTCACGTAGCCCCTCGCCACTTGGTCTCGTCCCGGTGATCCGGACGACCCAACGGCGGCTGAGGTACGCGCGGGGTGTCGGTGTACAAAAGTAGGGGCGCTCTTTTTTACCCCTTACTTATGCATGGGCAGTCAGAGCAACTCCTCTGACCAAACATAACAAAGCAGCGGAGCGAAGCCAGAGACTCAAAGTTACCAGAACAACGCCAAGGCGGTGGCATGAAAAGACCAAGGAAGAAAACAGGCTCTCCCTCGACAAGGACTTCTTACCGGGACGGCCTGCGCACCCTCGGCAAGAACCCTGGCCGGGGTAGTTCACTCGTACGCCTCCGTCGCTGCCACCTTTGAGCCTAGGAGCTCCAACGTCATCAACAACATTGAAACCAATGCTCGGGAAGCGCCCACGTGATGGCATGCAGATCTTTGTGAAGACAAAGGTCTATGGCTCATGAGATGAGAACCAGGCGACAAGGCAATCACAAGGCCCCTTGTCGAGGATGCCCACGAGGCCCCGACAAGGCTCCTCACCAAGGACACCACAAAGCCCCGGCAAGCCTCTTACCAAGGACGCTCCCCAAAGCACCGGCAAGCCTCTTGCCGAGGAAGCTTACGGACGCCCCGGGAACAGACACAGGACCGCGGCAAGCCCATGCCGCCCTGTCGTCGCCCCAGCTCGGCAGCCGACCCACTAGTCCAGGCAGTACATGGTTCCTCGTCCAGCTAGTCAAGCACCTACGTGGTGGCATGCAGATCTTCGTGAAGACCCTACCACCATGCCACCTCAGATGCCTGTGCCGCTGGCCTGCACACGCGTCGCAACCAGATGGGGCGGCCACAGATGGGACAGGCCTCATTTCCGTCCCCGATAAAGCAAGTGGACAACTAAGTTGCGCATTTAATGTGTCTTGTCCCGTAATGGCATGGGATAAGCTAATGCACTTTACACCTTTCCACCTCCTGTGTGCCACTGTGGCAGCCCCTTTGGACTATAAAAGGAGGCCCGCGGCATACTGGAGAAGTATTCAGACCCTGGAAAGCTGGACATGGACCGTAGCTAGCTCAAGAACTCAAGAACACTCGAATATACACCAAAGCATGACTAGGTTATTATGCATCCTCGCGGCCCGAACCTGGGTAAATGATCTTTGTGCTGACTCTTAGAACCGCTCTTTGCACAACCTCGCGCCCGTCAACCGTAGAAGGGATTCCATTGATCCCATAGGTGTCGTTCCGTAGCGACAACTTTGGCGCGCCAGGTAGGGTGCGCAGTTGTGAAAATCCGGTCTAGCAGTTAGTATAGCGGTTCTCCATGGCCATGATTTCGAAAGAGGGAAATGAACAAGTGCGGGGCATCATCAGCAAATGCGGTCGACGCCCACGCAACCTCAGAAAAGATAAGTCACACAAAACTTTGAGTAATTCCTTTTTATATAAGGTTACTCTCCTTGAAGAACTTGCTCTCTGTATGATAAAGCTGTATGGAATGGGACCCTTCCACTGTTGGCGAGGCCCTTGTCCTGTTTCGAGTCCGCTCAACAGTTCGAGTGGCCGCGTCGAGAAAGGCAGGGAAGCCTTTCCGCTACCGGCAACGCTTTTGTCCTGTTTCGAGTCCGCTCAACAGCTCAAACAGCCGTGCTGAGAACGGTAAGGCGGTTTGCATGGATGCAAGCACACCTGGCAGGCTATTGAGTATCCGTCCTCAAAGCGCCGCGGCCTGGGTTTACGCACTGGCAAGCCTATCCAATTAAACATAGGGCGGACAGACAAAGAGAAATCAAACAGGAAAGTAGCGCGCATTATTTCAAGGTACTGCAGAGTTATGATACATCAGTTGTTGCTGGGGTTCTAACTAAATATAAAATTTGTCTTGGTTGTGAACCTGCAGCGGCAACAACAAAATGGGGTGCCTCATCCCGACGCTGGCCTTCTACCCTCTAGATTTCGTTGATGCGACTAATGATGGGCTTGATACACTCCTTGAGCACCGTGAGATCTACATCATCCGGCAAGCTATCCAGCGCAGCGTCGAAGTCGAGCTCGGGGTTCCAGTAGGCCACCTTGGTGAGGACCTTGGTCAAGGCACCCCGGTAGAGCCTCTGGGACTCGTCGGCTAGATAAGTCGCTCGGTCAGAGCGAAGCTTCTTCAAGGAGTCAAGGATGCACTCGAAGAACCCGGTCAGGCTGCCGTGGATGGAGAAGTTCACCTCCCGAGAAAACCTGAAGTTCGGCATGCCCATGGCGGCCAGCTGCACAGTGAGTTTCTCCGCGACACCGACGAGCCGACCGATCCAGAGGTTCTCACCCTTCACGTAATCTGCATAGCCAGCGGCGTCATCCTTCAGCAGCCGTTTCTCCTCCTCCAGGCCCTTGTTCAGAGTCTCCTCCCGAGCTTTGGCCTCCATGAGCATCCCCTTGAGGCGCTCCAATTCCAGCTTCAGATCTTTGATGGAATCCTGGGCCGTGGAGAGCTGCTCGGCCTTCCCAAGGACCTCGGATTGCGCCTCCATCAAGGTAGCGTGGACCGTGTTCTTCTCTTTGGTCAGCCCTAGGACCCGCTTGTTCAGCCATCCCGCTCCACCTCCAGCTCCTTTACCTTGCCGACATGGACCCGAGCCTGGGCATTGAGAGCCTCAATGTGCCTTTGTTCCAGCTCCTGGGTCTGCCATGTGACAAGCTTGTCAACCTTTTCGTCCTTGCCGCGGAGTGCAGCGGCGAGTTCCTGCTCACGGGCGACGAGATCTTCCTCCTGAGAGTCCAGTTGAGCTTTACACTGGTTGTGGGAGGCCAGATCATTGGCGGCCCGCTCCTTAGCGTCCTCCTAGGCCTTCTCGAGATCGGATTGCACCAGCATGAGATCTCGAGTGCACTCGTCCAGCTGATCCTGGGAAGCCCTCAGCTCACTCCGGGCCTCAGCAAACCAGACTTTCGTCTGGGCAACGCGCTCCTGGAAGTAGTCCTCCGCCTTATCCAACACTACCGACCTAGACTTTTCCTTGTCCAGCGGGCACTGTGGAGAGCTTGGAGCTTCTGGAAGCTGGGGCCCATGGCCCGAACAAGCTGCTCCTTTTGAGAAGCTGCCACCTTGGGATTATAACTAGTCATGTCAGCCCGGGTTCTCTGTCATATGGATGCTAGTGAGACTATCATATACGTGAGCCAAAATGCGCAAACGGTCCCGGGAGAGGTAAGGTGGCACCTGTGGGGATACTGTGCGTGAGGCCGCAAAGCGATATGATGTGTTACATGCTTGACCGGTGTGACTTAGGATCGGGGTCCCGACAAAAAGGAGGCCCGCAGCATACGGGAGAAGGATTCAGACCCTGGAAAGCTGGACATGGACAGTATCTAGCTCAAGAACTCAACAACACTCGAATATACACCAAAGCAGGACTAGGGTATTACGCATCCTCACGGCCAGAATCTTGGTAAACGATCTTTGTGCTGACTCTTAGACCCGTCAACCGTAGAAGGGATTCCGGTGATCCCATAGGTGTTGTTTTGTACCGACACGGGGCCGGGCTCTACTGAGGTAGAACAACAAAACAAATAGGAAGGGAACTGCGAATAGCTAGTAATTATTACAAGCCAAATTGTTCTTCAAACACCAAACAGAAGTTTTAACGCCTCCACGAGGCACGTCATATGTCGCAGACAAGTTTGCAGGAAAGTAAAGATAGGGAGGAACACTATCGTCCACCAGCAGGCTCCATGTTCAGCCTTAGGCGCCATCGTGAGGAAGTGTTTCTCCATCGGCAGCATCGCTATGCCCTACGGGGTTGGCCCTGGCCGCAGGATCGGTGGCGCCGTCGGCTGGAGGTGAGGGGTCGATGGAGAGGAACTTCTTCAACAAGGCCTCCACGTGGCCTTTCATGGCTTTAGCGGCGGCCTCGCAGCGCTCTTCATCCACAGGCTCGAGCAGTGCACCAAGGACAGCGCTGGGATCGCGAAGATGCAGGTGGCTGAAGACGCGCGTCAGGGGTGAGGAGGAAAGCGCGCGGGCTTCCCCCTCCACCATGGGGCCGAGCTCGTTGACGTCGCCCTCGAGTACCATAACAAGATAGAGAAGCAGCTGGGCAAGGCCTTCGTCGCCTGTCACCAGCGGCTTCTCCAAACCCTTCTCGTAGAGTGCCCTCAGTGCTTGGCAGGACCTTTCCTCAAGGGACTTGAAGGCCGCGTGATCCTCGGCCAGAACCTTCACCTTGGTTTCCAACTGGGCCTTCTCTCCTTCCACCTCCTACCCCAGCTCCTCCAGGCGACTGCGCTCTATAGCCTGCGCCTTCGCCAACTGCTCCAACACAGCATCGCGACTGCCTACGATGTCTTCTTGTGCTTTCATCCTCTTCTCCTCCGCCGAGCGCTCGTCGCTCATAGTCTTCAGCTCGGCCTCCATCGACCGGCAACGCTCCTTGGCGGCATGCGCGTCCTTCAGCGCCGCCTCGCAGACGCCTGAGCTTGGTCGGTGGCCTGCTTGTCCTATTCGGAAGCCGCCACGACTTGGCTCAGCACAGCCCTAACGGACGCGTCGGAGTTCTGCCAGCCTGAGATCAGCTCCAAGTGCCATACCACCAGACGACGGTCAGCACCTTGGAGGTCGTCTCGCAACTCCATCAGCGCGGAAAAAGCCTCCTCCACGGCGACGAACTAACCGGAAGGGCCGCGTGCTAGCGGCGCGGCCAGAGGAAGAGGTTGTGGCGTGTTCAAGACCTCTTGGGCCCTGACAACACCCGCAGGCGAGCTGGAGATGGGCGACTCCGGAGCGGGCATGACCAAGGATGTCATCCCCTCCTGAGGTTTGTCCATTGGACCTCGCGAGGACGGCCGTGCAGGAGACGTACGGGTGCCCCCGCCTCCTATCTGCGTCTGAGGGGGTGAAGCCAGGCTAGGCCGCTAGGCCTGTGATGCGGTCGCCCCTCCTTCTTCTTCTTCACCAACGACGCTGTCCTGGCAATGCAAGGGAAGACATCAGGAATCAGCAACGGAATCAAGAGTGAAGACAAAACCAGACCAAGGTACTTACTGGTCCACGGAGGCGTAACCCCACGACATCTTCACCACGGAGCCTAGGGGCCTCGTAGCCTGTGGTGCAGGTGCGCGAGCCCCCAAAATAGATGAGACCACGACAGCTGGCCATGCGGTGGCGTTAGGGGCATCAGAGTCGGGGCATCGCCTCGGGAGATCAGTGCCGACCTGCTCTTCGTCGGGACCCTAGCTGGCGGCTTCTTCGAAGGTGTGACCTTGGACCTCGTGGTGACCCCGGCAGGGTGCGTGGCCTCCTTCACCGAGTGGTCATCGGCATCGTCAACATGCAAGGCGCGGAGGAGATCAGCCTTGCCTGGGGGGGGGGGGGCGAGGTCTCCCCGGCCCCCTCCGTGGTCGCCTCTGAGTCCTCCTCCCCGCAGAAGTCGCCTGAAGACAGCTTCACTAGAACAATCACCATCTGGGCCTCGAGGGCGCCGAAGGAACAAGCCCGCGTCCGTCGATGGTAGGCATGGAGGCCACCACCTTCGCCCCATCCTGGCGGCGGTACATGGGGACGTGGGTAAAGGACGGATACCCCAGGTCGTCCCCAACCAGGAGGTGGAGAGCTGCTCCGAGCTGCTCGTCGGACAGGGCGTTGGGGCGCAGTTGGAGGTTGTCCGTCTCATCCCCGAGCATCCACAAGGGGCCCGAGTGCGCCTGAAGTGGAGCTAGATGGCGTGCTAGGAATTCCTTGATGATCATGCCCCCCATCAACTTCGCCGCTTCTGGGTCGTCGGGCTTCAAGTCGGCGGTCATCTTGTCCAGCACCTTCTCCGCCCAAGGGTTGGTAAGCTTCGCGCTGAACCACCTGCAGCTAGACGCGGGCATCTCCGTCGGCAGCACCAAGCGAGGATGGGAGCACTTGGTGTCCACAAGGACCCACTTGTTCCTGAAGTTCTCGGCCTTCTTCCTGGCTTTCGATATCGCGTTGCTCCTATTGGCCGCGACGAAGTTGGCACACCCTAAGAAGAGCTTGCCCTTGTCCCGGAGGTAGAAGAAGTGGCGAAGCAGTGCCACGGATGGCAGCACCACAACAAATGCCTCATAGTAGAAGGTGAAGATTTATAGGAGGAGGACAACATTGGGATTAAGATGAAGGGCATCCAGCTTGTAGTGGCTAAGGACGGCGTAGAAGAAAACGGAGAAAGGGGGAACTGATGGCTTCTCGCCTCTCGTTGGTTACCCCAAGTGGAAGTGAGATGCAGTGTAGCGGAAGTTTTCCCTTGGCAAAGATACCAAGGATCGAATTCCCCTGAGACTCCAAGGTTCAACAAGAAGGTGTCAACTGCTAATGGTGCCAGATACTTAGCAATCAACTGGACCTGCACACAGATACAAATAACTTTGCTCCCAACGAGTATAGAGAGGTTGTCAATCCCTCCGGCCTTGTCGTATACAAAGGATCGAACGCAAGAGATAATAGTGATAGGTATTGCTGCAACTAGTAAGTAAAAACAGAAAGTAAATAGCGGATGTGATCAGTGATGGTAATATGGACCGGGGTCCCATGATGTTCACTAGTGATGTCTCTCTCCCAAAAGATGATAAAACAGCTATGTGAGGTAAACGAATTACAGCTGGGCAATTGACAGAATTATGTGCGCAAACCAATGCTAACTATGCTGCAAGAAAGGTTGAGGCTCAAAAGCATGGGCGGTATGCCAAGGTAAGTAGACCGAAATCCATCTGCATCTACTACTAATCATCCACCTTGAGATATCTATCCAGAACATCTCGCTGGTATTAAGTTGCGAGTCCCACCCATAGTGTAAACTCAAAGCAACAGACAACTGCATTAAAAGAACTTTGCGTAAAGTAAACAATCCTTGCACCCGCGAGTACAAGCACCGTTGTTTTCCCCCTTGTGGCAACAACACATCCCCTAGACTCATGTTTCAGTCAGTTAAGCTAGTCATCGAGGGGCATGAACCCACAATCAAGCATAACGTTCCCTCTTGGAGTTACTACCTACTACTTGGCCAAAGCAATAAACAGCAACGGAGAACATGCAAGAATTACTCAAGAACATAAATATAAAAGAGGTAAATCAAATATATTACTCACACACAATCTGAACATAATCTCACAATCCATCGGATCCCAGCAAACTCAACATAGCAACAGCATAAGGATTACATATGTGCCTCGATCATGTAGGGCAGCTCACGAGGTCTAATTAGTGAAGCACAAAGAGGGGAGGAGAACATCACATAGCTACTGGTCATGGACCCATGGTCCAAGGGAGACTACTCAGAACTCATCCGGGAGGCGTCCATGGTGGTGGAGAGGCTCCCGGTGGTGGTTCTCCCCTCCGGCAGGGTGCCGGGAAGAGTTTTTCTGGTGCTCCCGATCTTGGAAGCGCGGCGACGGCGGAACAGAGATGAGATCGCGATAAAGGGTTCCTTCCTCGAGGGTTTTGGGACGCGGTGTAAATATATGCCAAAGGGGGGCATCAGCGGAGGCCTGGGGGGCCCAGGCGCCCCCCGGCGCGGCCAGGAGGGGGGCCGCGCCACCAGGGCGCCTGGAGCCCTGGTGGCCCCCCTCCAACCCTACTTCGGGCGTGTGGAAGCTTCCGGAACGCTGATTTTTTATATAATTTTTCCGGGATTTTTCTGGCTGTTTACATAACGGGAAAACCTAAAATACAAAAACAGCAGAAAACAGAAACTGGCACTGGGGTGCACTGAGTTAATAGGTTAGTCCAAATATGATCAAAAGTGTATGGAAGTGTATAAATATCATAGCAATATCACCCAAAAGAGGCATGGAGCAAGCAGAAATTATAGATACGTTTTGGACGTATCAGGAACCAGCCCCGCAACAACACTACTCATGAAGAGGGGATAAAAAGTACTCTTTGAGTCCTCTGTCTCGGCGAAGGCGGCCCGGATCGCGGTCTTCCTCTTCTCGTTGGTTTCCTCCGCCGTCATCAGGAGCACAACGACGTGATTCTTCTCCGAGACGCTGGGCGCGCACAGGGCCGGCTCGTACCAGGCGGGTAGAGCAACGGCCTTCCCCTTACCAGACGCCATCGACTGCGAGCTCGGAGGGCAGACAGCACGAACCTGGAGTCTTCGGGGGAGAGGAGCAAGAAAGGGGATCTGGTGCAAGGCGAAGTCGAGCATGAAGGCACTACAGCGCACACTTGCCTTTAGTTAGTCGTGCAGTTGCCGAGGTGGCGTGGGGAAGTAGAGACGCCCACGTCCCATCTATCGCCACGCGTCGATCAAGGCCGCAGGCTTTTGGGGCCCATGGCGCTCCGCACCTGAACCTTGGCTTCAACACGAAGCCAGGTCCGAGCGCACCTTGGGCTCGGGGGATACTGTCGGCATTCTGTGAACGGGGGAACCCAGACTTGCCTGCCTGCGGCCCAAAGTGTGGCTCGTCTGGCGGCTTGGTACGGCCCAACTTCATCAGCAACCACTCAAGACCCCCGCGAGGGGCCAAGCCTCGCGAGGCGGATGGCACAATACCACCCCTGGGGCGGCCTCACTAGGCTGGCTACCAAGGAGCAGAGATATCAAGGCAAGGGGCACCTCATGAGGTTCTCTTGACCTGAGCCCTGACGACCAAGGCCAGGTGGGCGCCAGCGGGCGCAGGATGCCAGTTTCCTCTTTGGTGTTAAAGGGCCAAGCGCAGGCGAGGAGTCCCGAGGCGTTGGGCAAAGGTTTCCATATCGGTGCAACAAGACCAAGACCAGTAGGACGGCAAAGCGAAGGTCATCACGGAGCCCACGACAGCGTCACCATCAGAGCCTTTGGCAGGCGTAGACCACCTTTTGTGAGGATAGGTTGTACTAGTTGTCCCCCTTCAAATTTGGCCGTTGTGCGATCCCTTCCCACTCAATATTTGGGAAGAGGACCCGGGCCTTATAAATAGGACTAGCCACCACCATAGAGATGGAGGCCGGATCTGAGAAGACCCAGACCACCATCACACTCACTAGCTCGCCGAGCACAAGAACACCCCTCCTCAGGAGGCTGTTCTTCCCATGTACTAGTTTATCCTCAGCCTACAAGGCAATCCACCACACCAGACTGGATTAGGGTATTACACCACAACGGTGGCCCGAACCAGTATAAACCCTTGTGTCTCTTGTTATTCGGGTGCGAGAGCGAACTAAGGTGGAAAGAAGAGATCTTCGTGCGCACCCCAGTGTTCGAACCTCAAGGGTTTGCCTGAACCAACAATTCGACATTCATCACATAACTAAAAGACCATACGTGCATGCTACGAGAATCACAAACCTTAACACAAGTATTCTTACTATTCAAAAATTTACTACTAGCATGACTCTAATATTGCCATCTTCATATCTCAAAACAATTGCAAGGAATCAAACTTCTCATATATTCAATGCTCTTTGTGAAAGTTTTTATTATATCCCCCTTGGATACCCATCATATTAGGACTGAATTCATAACCAAAGAAAAGTACCATGCTGTTATTAGACTCTCAAAATAATATGAGTGAAGCCCGAGAGTTCATCAATTTCTACAACATAACATCACCGCCGTGCTAAAAAAGATATAATTGAAGCACTAGAGCAACTGCCTAGTTCAAAAGATATAAGTGAAGCACATAGAGTATTGTAATAAATTCATAATTATTGTGTGTCCATCTCAAAAGGTGTGTACATCAAGGATGGTTGTGGAAAACTAAAAATCAAAGACTCTTGTCATACAAGACGCTCCAAGCAAAACAAATATCATGTGGTGAATACAAATATAGCCACATGTAAATTTACCGATGGATTGAAGATAAAAGAGGGGATGCCATCCGGGGAATCCCCAAGCTTAGGTGCTTGGTTGTCCTTGAATATCACCTTGGGGTGCCTTGGGCATCCCAAATCTGACGATCTTGCCGCTCCTTATTCCGTAGTTCATCAAATCTTTACGCAAAACTTGAAAACTTCACAATACAAAACTCAATAGAAAAGTCGTGAGATCCATTAGTATAATAAAGCAAATAACCACTTTAGCTACTATTATGAACTCGTTATAATATTATATTGGTATTATATCTACTTTATTCCAACATCTCCATGGTTCTTACCCCCCGATACCGCCCATCGATTCATCAAAATAAGCAAACAACACAAACAAAAACAGAATTTGTCAAAAACAGAACAGTCTATAGCAAACTAAAAACTTCGTATACTTATGCAACTCTAACAATTCGGAAAAATTAGGAAAATGTGGGAAATTTCTATATCATTCCTTTGTAAAAAGTGAAAATTAGCACCCTCTAGTGAATTTTAGAATGTTTTGTATTGTGCGCAAAAGTTTCTATTTTCTCACAAAATAATATCTACTATCTTCCAAATCATCCCAAAAGTCATACTTGGCACAAACAGTAATTAAAAACATAAAACACTTCTAGCCAGAGGTATATTTTATTGTCGAACAGAAGCAAAAAGGTAAAAACAAAAAATAAAATTGGGTTGCCTCCTAACAAGCGGTATTGTTTAACGCCCCTAGCTAGGCATAATGCAACAATGTATGTATTCTCATCTTTGGTATTCAATCCATAAATATCCTCCATAATAGATTCTTATGGTGACTTAATTTCATTTCTTGGGAAGTGTTCCATACCTTTCCTTAATGGAAATTGGAATCTAATGTTTGCTACTTTCATATCGATAATTGCACCAAACGTTCTAAGGAAAGGTCTACCAAGAATAATAGGGCATGTTGAATTGCAATCTATATCAAGCATAATAAAATCTACGGGCACATAATTCCTATTTGCAACAATAATAACATCATTAATCCTTCCCATATGTTTTTTAATAGTGGAATCGGCTAGATGTAAATTCAAAGAACGGTCATCAAGTTTATTGAAACCTAGCTCATCACATAGAGTTTTTGGAATTGTTGAAACGCTAGCACCCAAATCACACAAAGAATTGCACTCATTTTATTTATTTTCAATTTTAATAGTAGGTTCCCATTCATCCTAAAGCTTTCTAGGGATTGAAACTTCCAACTCAAATTTCTCTCTAAAAGATTTCATCATAGCATCAACAATATGTTTAGTAAAAAGCCTTATTTTGATTATAAGAACAAGGTCAATTAAGCATGGATTGCAACAAGGAAATACAATCTACTCCCTCCGTCCCATAATTCTTGTCGCAATGGTATTTTTGCAAAAAAGTCCTTTAGGTTTATCCGACCGAACCCACGTTCCATTCGTCTCCTCCACCTGCTCGCTTAGTTCCACCCGCTCCCCTGCAACGCCGGCGACCTCGCATAGCTCAAGCATACCGCGCTGCTGCACAGCTTCACAGCAAACCCACGCGGATCCACCTCTACCCCGCGCAGCACGCACGCTCCCCTTTCCCGTGTCCCTAAATTTCCAAGCTTACCCCACCCCCTTTCGCAAAATCGGCATTTGCTGCCCGTTGGTTCACCATCACCACCACCAATCCTGGCCACCGTCAAGAGGGGATTGCAGGAGGAGGATAAGGTCACTGGTGCGGCAATGGTAGGGGAGAGCAACAATAGAAAAAGGTACTAGACGAGTGGCAGCAGGTGGTGGCGATTCACGACATGGTCAGGGTCAACGACAACAAGCTATCCTGGGTCACTTGAGAGGTGTCTACGGTGGAGCTCGTCGGCGTCGCGTATGCCAGGGAGTCTACCGCCTCGTGTCTTGAAGAGGGCGGCCACAACTACAAGGGTGCCTCCGCGTCCGCCGTGCTGGCTCGCCTAGCCGGCAGCAATAGGTGGCACCAGGACGACTATGGCGGTGAAATTGATGAACTGCAGGAGGTTAGCCGTCCACATCCCTGTGGCTCCGCTGGTGAACATCATGGAATAATGTTGTTAAGTGAACTGCTGTTGCTTGTGGTCCAACTCCTATTAATTTCAAAAAGAATTCCAATCCATCATGGTGTGTGCATAGAGTTAATTGATCTCTAGTTAAGTGATTTGTTGTTGTTTTAGTTCCATTGAAGTTTGTTGTCCTTCAGGAAATCTGGGAATTGTTTTCAATGAGAAATCTATCCAATGGTATCTCACTGTCAGTGAGTACTTGCAGTTGTTCAGACATACTCCGAAAATTGATGGAGTATCCAAAAAATAATGAAATATAAAGACTATCTTAACAATCATATCAAGTGGTATCACACTGTCATTGAGTATCTTGTAGTTGTTCTGCCGGCCCGAGGATTATAATCAATGACTAGCTTAACAATTGATGGAACATGTTAATTACATGGCAGTTTATAGTTAGAAAAAATATGACATGGTCTTACTTTCACTAGTTCATTCAGGAGAGGCAAATGGGGACTTCCAATGATTGGATGACATAACTACACAAGCATACAGATTAGCAAAGGCCTTGCTTGCCAAGTTGCCAACTAGCAACTCATAGCTTTGCTAAATCTACAAGCCAAGAGATAATCAATCTCGGTAGGAATGCAACAAGCAAGTGATATCAATAGAGAGAAGCTGACGTTTAGTAGATGGTACTGCAAGGAATTTTAGAATTTTAGTTGTTGTAGTTATCAAGCAAAATTTTTAGTCAACTAACCTTATAAGTATACTGATTGTGACATTAGCATGCCTCATTGAAATTGAAAATTTGCAAGAGTTTTGCCTGATGTTATACAGCTGTCCCATTTTGAAACTAAAATTTGCAAGAGTTTTGCTTCATTTTTTTGTATTAACAGTACAAGTCCAAACCTGCATTGATAGTACATGTTCTATTCTTCTATTGTTGATCAGATCCATATTGTCCTACATTGCAAAGTAAGTTAGCACAAATTCAGTTTTAATCCAAAATTTTCAAATAAATCCAAATATTTTAAATTAATTCAAATAACTAAAATTAATCCAAATCAATTCAAATAAATCCAATAACCCCAATTAATTCAAATAATCCAAATCAATTCAAGTAATTCAACTAATCTAAATAACCTAGATAATTCAATTAATCCAAATTCCAATAAATTCCAATAAGGACTTCATATACAAGGATTGTACAAGTCATACACAAGGACGTGACATAAGGGCCTCTTTGTCCCCTATTGACACAAGATTACACAAGACATACACAAGGAGCGCTTGGTATCAACAACTACCTGACTACATGACATAATGGCCTCTTTGTCCCCTCTTGAATACATGCTTTTCCTTTCTCTGGCCACTTCTTCACTTCCCTTTTCTTTCTTTTCCCTTCAATTGCTACTTCTTCCCTTCCCTTCGCTTTAATTTATTTTCCCTTCTACAACTACTTCTTTCCTTTCCTTTTATTTTCCTATTGCAATTTCCATTTCTTCTATAATGGCCCTGGAATCAACAACTACCTGATTGTCGCAATATACATTGATTATTTCCCTTCCATAATTCAGAATACGATCCGTGTGCAACTATGGCAACTTATATTGATTTCCTCCTTTGTCATTCATAACTTCAAACATAACTGCTTCTAAACGAGTAAAGCTTATGTGCAACTTGTGGGGACCATAGTTCTCAAATTTCTCTTCGACACCTTGTACCAGGTCCTAGATGTTTGTAGGTGACTTGTAGTCGGTTAGAAACTGGAGAGATTTTGAAAGTAAAGTTCCAAACAATTGAGCTTTGGGCTATTTGGTGGTCTTTGTAGTAATCAGATGTCTAGATCAGTTTGTTTCACAGCTTCTTGAAAAGCTACATCATTGGGAAGGACACGAGGCTTTCCGTTATCCTATTAGATGAATATTGTTACTCCCTCATTATTGTTAGGCCACTTATCTTGAATTGTTGGGATAACCTTATTAGTCAGAAAATCTCTTGACTCGGGCCTCGTTACATTCACTTTCGCTCCCTTTGCTCTGTTCTGACTAGTTCGAACCGCTTTAGTCTCTTCGATGAATGCCCAAATGCCGATTTTTCCATCAAATGTTAGCTCCTAGTGACACCCCGAGATATATGCGTCAGGTGTCTTCAAGTTATTCGTTGTCGTTGACATGTCATCTACTTGCGTGTTGCACATTGCCATGTCATCATGTGCATTGCATCTGCACAATGTTTTAAAACTTGCATCCAGTTGTAGTTGCCCCGTCCTCTCCATTGTCCGTTCTGAACCCAGACACACTTGCACGCGCCCGCGGCACCTCCAAAATATTATTTTATAAGTGGCGAAAAATGTTCTCGGAATGGAGTGAAACTTGGCGTGTAGTCTTATTAGACATACCGCCTGTCAAATTTCGTCGCATTCAGAGTCCGTTTGATGCCCCAACAGTTAACCGCGTTAACCGCCAGACCCCTCTCTCCTTGAGGCCCAGCACCCCTCCACAACAGCTTACTAGCCCGTCTAAAGCCCTCCATGTACTTCTTCATTGGATCACAATCAGGTGGCCGAAAACATCTCCTCCATAGCCCTCTCCTAGCTCCCTCCACATATAAAAACGTCCTTCCTCCCAAATCAGAAAACCCTAGTCCATATTCCTCTTTTTCCGCGCCCCTCCTCAGCTCCTTCGCAAAGTCGAACGTGTCCGCGCTGCCTCCGGACGCGTCCACCGCCCCCGCCACGCCGCCCAAGCCAATTGCCGCACAGCAACTCCTCCCCTAGCGCTCCTGCAGACAATTGCCATCTTTCGTGTGCCCTCCCTGCCCTCCAGCCACCGTGGGCCCATCTAAGCCCGTCCTCGGCCCGCCTTCGGGCCGAACCGGGCCCGAGCGCGCCTGCTTTCTTCGTCACCGCCCCGCACTTGTGCCTCCGCGCCGCCGACTGCGCTGCGCTCCCTCCTCCCTCGTCGACCCTATCGGTCGATCGCAGGAGCTCAGCCGGACCGCAACCCCAGGCCAGATCGGCCGGATCGAGCCTCCCGGTCGCCCCGGTCAGGTCGCCGCCACCTCGCGCTCCTCCTCACCCGCGCCACCACCCGTCCTGCGCTCACCGTCCCGCGTCCGATCTTGACGGAGCTACCAGATCCTGCGAGGACTGGCCTTCCCTCGCGGCCCCGCGCCCGTCAGGCCCCCCCCCCGCTCACTTCATTGGAGCCCCGATCGCCATCAATCGCTGCCGCCGCTCCCTTCCTCGGTCATGTCGACTGGATCTGGAGGAGCACGACGCCGCCGCGTGGGCCCCGCATTGGTGGCCCATTTCCATGACCCGAGCCGACCCAGCCAAATCAGGCCCAAGGTGAGCAGGCCCGACCTTCCTTACCCTACGCAAGTGCGCTCCATAGTTATCTTGCCTTGCTCGTGTTTTTTCTTTCTCCAGAAAAACTGCCAAGTCGCTAAAATGTCTTAAAAAGTTGCATACTTGGAGTGTCATTACTTTGTGCATGATTATCCAAATGTGGTGTATAATATGTCCAAATGTTCATCTGTGAGTGCTCTTCATGATGGTTGCATTTGCATACATAATAGGATGCAGTTGGACATGTTAATCCCTGTTAGAAGAGTGCTAAGTGTTGTTAACTGCTGGAAACTGTATAACTTGCTGATTTGTTGTTTTCATATCTTTTTGTGTGATTTTTGTTTGAGCGTCATGTCAACATTTTTTAGGAGCATAATCATGTCATCTTTGTTGTGGTGCAATCCACTTTTCATGATGTGTATTGTGGTGAGTGAAACAAGCTTGTCAAGTGACCTACTTGTTGTTTGCTGATTTTTCAGACTTGTTGAAAACTGCCAAGTCTGAAACTGTTATATTATGATGCCATGTTTGCTTGATGCTACAGTCATATATGTGCATGTTTTGGAATTTCAAGTGACCATGTCTTGAAGTCCATGTTATGCTCTATCTATCCATGCCCTTTTTTGCAATTATAGCTTGCTGTAGCATGTCTCTTTCTTTCTCTCAAGTTGTCATTGTGATAAATCTGTCAGCCTGTCAACAGCATGTTCAATTTGGCAAAGCTTGTTGTAATAATTATATGCTTCTTATGGAGTTGTGCCAATGGAGTTATCTGGTCTATGCCATGCGTACTACATGTTCATGACCTTTTCTTGCTTATTACACTCCAAAGGCAACATCATAATATTGGTTTTGTATTCCCAGATTTTCACTAAGTCTGAGAATCTTCTATATCATGTTTGCTTCTTGTTTTGATGAATGCCATGAATATGTGCCTCCCATGTATATACCATGTTGTGTTCCTTGAGCTCCATGTTATGTTCTAGCATGCCATGCTTTTGCTCGCCATGATCTTGTGTTGTAGCTTATTTATTTCTGGCCCCCAACATGCCAACATATTAACTCTACTCATGTATATGCTCTATTTCCACTGAGTCATAATCTGTGATATAAAGTTGGCTTGTTGTCTTGATCATGTGGGATTACTCTTCATTCCTTTGAAACTAATCCTTGTTGATTCTTGAACCATGTAATCTGTACTTTGAGCTCATGCCATGCTTGTGTCTATCTTGCACTTGTAGCTTGTTGTTTTCATGTTTGTGATATGCCTAGTTGCTATTTTGGACAGCTTGTCCTTTAAACTTGTTCCATGTGTATGTGTTGAACCGTTGCTCCATTTTGAGCGTGATCTTTATGAAGCTTGCATGATTTTGCATGTAAATACATCATGACATGTTGTATCCATGTTTTTAGTATGTGTGCTTAATGTTTGAATGCATTTTGCATCAATGCCATGTTTAACTTGTTGTGCTCATATCTTCTAGACCGTAGCTCCGAATTAAATGAACCTTATATGTAACTTGACTAGAATTTTGTGTACATCATCATGGTGCATGTTAACTTGTTTTTTAGCAACTTTAACATAAGGTTTGTTCAGATCTGGACCAATTTTGAAATTTGCATATGAAGATTTACCGACAATGTATGTTGTCTCCGGCCTCATTTAAACTTGCCTTGTGTGATGTTCTTGTATGCTTCATCTCTTGCCATGATTTGCATCATGTAGCCTTATCATGCATCATACTTGGTTGTGCATCATGTCTTGTTATGTGTTGTGTGTTTATCGTGTTGTTTGCTTCTTCCCGTTAGTTCCTATTTCGTTGCGATCGTGAGGATTCTTTCGACTAAGCTTGGTTCGTCTACGTGGCTTCTTCTTCGTCTTCTTCATTGACTCATTCTTCTTCCTTGCGGGATCTTAGGCAAGATGACCGTGACCTTGGATCTCATTACTATCATTGCTATGCTAGTTGTCTTGATGTTATCGCTATATGGCGCGCTGCCTATTTATTGTTGTCAGCCTCTCATTGTTGCCATGAAACCTCTAACCTTTGACACCATCCCAGCAAACCGTTTTTGGCTATGTTCCTGCTTCCTCCGCCCCTCTTATAGCCATGTTAGTTGCAGGTGACGATGAAGACTGCTCCATGTTGGAACTTGGTTATTGGAATATCACAATATCTATTACTATAATTAATGAACCTATATACTTAGCAATGGGTGGAAGGCTTGGCATTTTCCTTGGTGTTTTGTTCCACTCATGCCGCCTTAAGAACCGATAAACCGGTGTTATGTTCCTTGAGTTTGCGTTCCTAATATGGTTGGGGGTATGGGACCACCTTGACAGTTCGCTTTGAATAAAACTCCTCCATCAAGGCCCAACTTTGGTTTTAATTTTCAACATAATAAAACTATTAATTAATTACATAATTTGCATAGGGGGTCATGTCCCCGAGGATTCTTCTACATACAAGGTGGCCAGTGCCGATAGTGTTGGTCCCAAAATAGAGCACTGTGTGGGGCCACCCAGTTACTGGGGCTTCCGGTACCTGTACGCGTCGCTTATCTGGTCGTGGCCTGAGATGAGATACGCGCGGCTACTATTAGGGTGTCGGCACGCCGGGAGGTCCTGCTAGACTTGTTTTACCATTGTCGAAATGTCTTGTGCACCGGGATTTCGAGTCTGGCTGGGTTGTCCCTAAGATAAGAGGTTTTACCTCTGCTGATTGTGAGAGCTTGTGATGGGCTAAGTTGGGACACCCCTGTAGGGTTATGACCTTTTGAAAGCCATGCCCGTAGTTATGTGGCAGATTGGAATTTGTTAATGTATGATTGTAGAAAAATTCACAGAGGATCCGAGATAAAATACACCAACCGCGTGAGTAACCGTGACTGTCTCTTTTCATTTTGAGAAGAGAACACGATGGGGTTATGTTTGACACGTAGGTAGTTCAGGATCACTAATTGATCATTACTAGTTTGCGACCGTTTGCGTAGATGCTCATCTTATTCTTGTTCTCGTAAGTTAGCCACCATACATTGCTTAGCCGTTGCTGAAACCTCACCACTTAACCTCTCCATACCCATTAAGCCTTGCTAGTCTTGATAGCCATGGTAATGGGATTGCCGACTCCTTGTGTCTCACCACTTAACCTCTCCATACCCATTAAGCTTTGCTAGACTTGACGTGAGAGTGATGTTACTTGCGTTGGAGTTCTTTCTTCTTCTTCATCGTCAATCTTGGGATATGTTCTTGGTTGGCACCCTAGGATAGCAGGATGGATGCCGTTGTGTTTTTCATGTTTTCATCCATAGTCGGATGTGTTGTGTATAATATGTTGTATTCATGTGGAGTTGTATGACTTGTATGTATCCCCATATATGTATGCAATGGTACGATGTAATGATATCCATCTTGCTAAGCGCCCGAAATGCGGTTGTGACCCAATCACAAAGTTATCACATGATCGGGATAGAATTGCATCTTGGGCGTGACACTCCCCCTCATTTTTATATCATGGCATGGCCACAACAGTTAGAAACATTACCTTCCCAATGTTGTTAGTGTTTGACACGATGCTCTTAGGTTCAGGTTCTCCTGGTAGTACAAAGTAACTATTCTTCAATCTCGTCATGTCAAACCAATTTTCATCAATGTGAACCACATTCATCATTGGTTTGAAGATAGCTTGGGAAGTTGACATTCAATTGTCATTGAGCATGGACATGCAGAATTTCAATCTCGGAAACTTGTTCTCTGGCTTGAGGTGAGGCTTCACAGTGCTTGTGATGCGGTTGAGCTCATTCAACTATAACCTCTTATGTCGGGTCGATCGGGCCACACCTAGGGACCGTGCCAGAGATCGAATTTTCCTTGTTCTATTCAGTGGGATTGTTGATGTCATTGCAAGATCCAACTATTTTCTCTTTCGTCCAGCTCTTATTTTCTTCTTGTTTGAGACAACTACTTATTTGCCCTTGGCAATCTGATTTTTCGCGTCTATCCCGATTCTTTCAACAGATCGTACACTTATGTTCATCAAGGTTGAGACTAGCAGCTTGTTGTCTGGTTGAACATATCCATCTCTGAGATCGATTATTAACAAGGCGAAGTAAACACCATGCCTCTCCTTATCTGACAATTCTCTTCTTTTCTGTTTACCTGCTACATCATCTTGATCTTCTTCATCTCCTTGAGCTTGTTCATCTTCTTAAAGTATCCAATTCATAACTTCATCATCTTCCTCTTCCTCTTCTTGAGGCATCCAATTCATAGCTTCATCTTCCTCCTCTTGAGGCATCATGTTCAAATCCATAGCTCCATCCTCTTCCGCTTCAGCTTCTTCCCCTTCAGTGACCCAATTCAAATCAATACCTTCATCCTCTTCCTCTTGAGGTATCAAGTTCAAATCAATAGCTTCATGGTCTTCCTCTTGAGGCATCAAGTTCAAATCCATAGTCATATGCTCCTGATGTCAATGACAAAAGATGAGTACACCATGGTACCATAACAAGAATACACAAAAAAAAGTATGCAAGAATCAGACAACTTTTCCCAATTAAGCAAATCAGTTGGCTACATTATGCATCTATTAAAAGCAACTACTGAATGCATCCAAAAAATTAAGTAAACAAAATATGGATCACTGAATTTAAGATCACTGTCATTTAAATTGTAAATCAAGCAGCAGCAAGCAACATCATAAGACAGGGAACATCATAAGATAGGGGTATGTTTGCTTTCATAGTTGTCAAAACTGTACCGAAGTTTGCTTTCATAATTAGCATCAATAAGTATGATAAATGAACTTTCTACATCATGAAACCTGAAACCTGGGGATCAAGCTTTGTTTACATCATTCACTTATTCAGTTCACACAGAAGATTAACTAAAATTTGAAACTTGACGTAGAACACACCACATTCGTGGTCCTTCTTTATTTCATTCACTTCACATCATTCAACTTTAGAGTTTCTTGTTGTGACATATGGGTGTCATATCTTTTCTTCGTGATTTGGAGTAAATGACAAAATTACAGGTCATTTTTTGAGAGTGGTACATTTTCGATTATGTTTCTGCTTCAATCTGAATACCATCTTAATGTCATCTTTGAAGGAGTACTGTATTAATGATCATTATTACAGAAAGCAACAACAGTATGAAGAGATTACACTGGATGTCTACTCCTTATGCTTTGGCATGGTACAGTTTGAACATCCACATGACCATTTAGTATGCATCAAGGTACAAATCTTTTAACTATTTGATGACTTAACAGTTTGACACTTCGCAAAGTAGAGTGACTGTGTATGTTCAATATTGGATGATGTGCTTTAGTTTGGTTGCCACGACAGCCAAAAAGAATACAAATGGCTGCCATGGCACCATTTAAAGAAAGGTTGTCATGGCAACCAAACAATTTGCTCTAGCCACAAGCCATTTTCTCTAGGTTTAACTGAATTTTACTCTAGTTAGAGTAGTTTAACTAAACTGTACTCTAGTTACAATAGTTTAGTTGAATTTTACTCTACTTACTGGTATTTATAGTAGTTTAGCAGAACTGTACACTTATGTTACATTATTTACATTAGTGAATATTGGCAATACTTATAGGAGTAATACTGTCAACACTTTTCCACTAGTTTTACTACTAGGAGTGACTCTGAAGCCACTTGGGCCAAGCTTTCCCTGTTTTGCAAGTTTGTGTGTTTCACTTATGGAGAAGGTAGAAATTGTTGGGAAATGTTGCATGGAAAACAAAAAATTCTACGCACACGCAATGATTTATCCATGGAGATGCATAGCAACGAGGGGAAGAGTGTATCTACGTACCCTCGTAGACCATAAGCGAAAGTGTTTCATAATGAGGTTGATGCAGTCGAATTTCTTCACGCTTCAACAGATCAAGTACTGAACGCACGGCACCTCCGTGTTCTGCACATGTTTAGCTCGGTGACGTCCCTTGCCTTCTTGATCCAGCAAGACGCCGAGGTAGTAGATGAGTTCTGTCAGCAAGACGGCGTGGTGATGTTGATGGTGATTCGCAGGGCTTCGCCTAAGCACTATGAAAATATGACCGAGGGAGTAAACGGTGGACAGGACACTGCACACGGCTAAGACAATGTTGAGTGTCCTTGTGAGGCGCCCCATCCCCACATATATATAGGTGGGAGGGGAGGGGAGGCCGTCGGTCCCTAGGGGTCCTGCCTTTCCCTGTGCCCCCCTTTCCATGTATGCATGACGGGGAAGGAAAGAGGGAGTGAGGGAAGGAAGTGGGAATCCTAATCCACAATTTCCTTTCCCTTCCCCCTTTCCTTCTCCTTCTCATATGGCCGTATAGGGCGCACCAGACCCTTGTGGGCTGGTGTGTTCCTTCACAAGGCTCATATGGCCCATAGGATTGCTGGGGGGTACCTCAAACACCTTCCGGTGACGTGATAAGTACCTGATACCCTCTGGAACACTTCCGGTGTCAGAATACCAACATCCTATATATCAATCTTTACCTCCCGATAATTTAGACACTCCTCGTCATCTCCATCATCTCATCCAAGACTTTGCAAAGCATTCGGTCACCAAATCACATAACTCATATAACACTATATCGTCAATGAACGTTAAGCATGCGGACCCTACGGGTTCGAGAACTATGTAGACATGACCGAGACACCTTTCCGGTCAATAACCAATAGTGGAACCTAGAAGCCCATATTGGCTCCTACATATTCTATGAAGATCTTTATCGGTCGAACCACAATTTCCTTTGTCCGTTGGTATGTTACTTGCCCGAGATTCGATCATCGGTATCTCTATACCTAGTTCAATCTCGTTACCGACAAATATCTTTACTCGTTCCGAAATACATCATCCCGTGACTAACTCATTAGTCAAGTGCTTGCAAGGTTTATTATGATATGTATTACCGAGAGGGCCCTGAGATACCTCTTCGATACTCGGAGTGACAAATCCTAATCTCGATTCACGCCAACCCAACAAGACACCTTCTGAGATACCTGTACCGCATCTTTATAATCACCCAGTTACATTGTGACATTTGATAGCACACAAGGCACTCGTCCGGTATCCAGGAGTTGCATGATCTCATAGTCATAGGAACATGTATTTGACATAGATGAAAGCAGTAGCAGTAAACTATATGATCACATGCTAATATAACGGATGGGTCTTGTCCATCACATCATTCTCATAATGATGTGATCTCGTTATCAAATGACAAGTCATGTCCATCGTTAGGAAACCTTAACCATCTTTGACTAACAAGCTAGTTTAGTAGAGGCTTACTAGGGACACGGTATTTGTGTATGTATTCACACATGTATTTAGGTTTCCAGTCAATACAATTCTAGCATGAATAATAAACCTTTATCATGATTAAGGAAATATAATAGTAACCATTTTGTTATTGCCTCTTGGACATATTTCCATCAGTCTCCCACTTGCACTAGAGTCAATAATCTAGTTCACATCGCCATATTATTAACACCCAAGGAGTTTACTCATGTCTTCTAAATAGCCTTCTTCTTGTAGACTCGTGTTGGGCCTCCAAGCGCAGAGTTTTCTAGGATAGTAGAAATTTTCCCTCAAGTGGATGACCTAAGGTTTATCAATCTGTGAGAGGCGTAGGAAGAAAATGGTCTCTCTCAAACAACCCTGCAACCAAATAACAAAGAGTCTCTTGTGTCCCCAACACACCCAATACAATGGTAAATTCTATAGGTGCACTAGTTCGGCGAAGAGATGGTGATACAAGTGTAATATGGATGGTAGATATAGGGTTTTTGTAATCTAAAAAAATATAAAAACAACAAGGTAACTAGTAGTAAAACGGAGCACAAACGGTATTGCAATGCGTGAAAACAAGGCCTAGGGTTCATACTTTCACTAGTGCAAGTTCACTGAACAATGATAACATAATTTGATCATATGACAATCCCTCAACATGCAACAAAGAATCAATCCAGAGACCCTATCACGGAGAACATAAGATGCAATTGCTTGTAGGGTACGAAACCACCTCAAAGTTATTCTTTCTGATTAATCTATTGGGCTATTCCTATAAGTGTCACAAACAACCCTAGAGTTCATACTGGAATAAAACCACGTTAACGCATCAATCAACCCTAATGTCACCTAGATACTCCAATGTCACCACAAGTACCTGTGGGCTAATTATACGATGTAAATCACACAATTTTGGATTCATAATATTCAATCCAACACAAAGAACTTCAAGAGCATCCCGAGATTTCTATCGGAGAAAAGGAAATGAAAACGCGTACCAACCCCTATTCATAGATTTCCCCAATGTCACCATGGGAATTCGCAAGTTGATAACCAAAACAAACATCAAGTGGATCAATAGAACATCCCATTGTCACCACGGAAATCCCATCGCAAGACATACATCAAGTGATGTCACATCCAAAGATTCAATCCAATATAACAAAACCTCAATGGAAAAGACTCAATTCATCACCAGGTAGAGAGGGGGAGAAACACCATATGCTTTAACTATAGTAACAAAGCTCGTCGTAAGATCGTGCCAAATCAAGAACCAAAGGGAGAGAGATCAAACACATAGCTACTGGTACATAACCTGGGCCCCGAGGGTGAACTACCCCCTCCTCGTCATGGAGACCGCCGGGATGATGAAGATGGCCACCGGTGATGGTTCCTTCCTCTGACAGGGTGCCGAAACGGGCTCCCGATTGGTTTTTCATGGCTACAGAGGCTTGCAGCGGCAGAACTCTCAATCTAGGTTTCTTTCTGGTGGTTCTGGTATTTATAGGAATTTTTGGCGTCGAGAACAAGTCAGAGGGTCCACGAGTCGACGACAAGGTAGGGGGACAGGCCCTAGGGGGTGGGCGGGCCCCACACCCTTGTCATTGACTCAGGACTCTTCGGGCCCAACTCTTGTGCTTCGGGGGCTTTTTATGGTCCATAAAAAATCACTATAAATTTTCAGCTCATTTGGACTCCGTTTGATATTCCTTTTCTGCAAAACTCAAAAACAAGGAAAAAAACTGGCACTGGGCTCTACGTTAATAGGTTAGTCGCGAAAAGAATATAAAATAGCATATTAATGCGTATAAAACATCCAAAACAGATAATATCAAGCATCCCCAAGCTTAATTCATGCTCGTCCTCGTGTAGATAAATGATAAAAACAATTTTTTTTGATGTAGAATGCTACCTAACATATTTATCAATGTAATTCTTATTTATGGTGGCATGAATGTTCAGACCCAAAAGATTCGAAACAAAATTTAATATTGACATATAAACAAGAATACTTGAAGCATACTAGAAAACGAATCATTAAGCTTCAAAAATAACACGACTAAAGAAAGTTATCCCTACAAAATCATATAATCTTGCTATGCTCCCTCTTCTCAACACAAAGTATAAATCATGCCCCACCCTGGTGAGGGAATCCTGTATTCAGGGGTCCTCACGCATCTAGGTCAATGAAGCTGGGCCGCACTGGTGGGCCGCATAAAAAAGAAGCAGAAGACCTTCCCCCGTATTTGTTCACGACTCTTATGTACGTAGAAAGGCAGGTTTTGAGTCCGGATGTGTCAATTACTACCTCCCCAAGTCACCCTTGTAACCCTAGGTCTCCTCAGGCGTGTATATAAGCCGATGGGTTTAGTCTCTAGAGGGATCAGCGTCATTACAATATCCCCATTGGCTAGACTTAGGGTTTAGCCATTACGGCCTCGTGGTAGATCAACTCTTGTACACATATCCATCCATACTAATATAGCAGGAAGTAGGGTTTTACCTCGATCGAGAGGGCCTGAACCTGGGTAAACATTGTGTCCCCTGCCTCATGTTACGATCGATCTTCAGACGCACAGCTTGAGCCCTCCTACCCGAGATCCGCCGGTTTTGACACCGACAATGGTGCTTTCATTGAGAGCTCCGATGTGCGCTCGCAATGAGCGATCGATGGCAAGCCTCGTCATCAACGACGAAATCACCCTTGGAAACAACTTGGCTATTGGCCAGGTTCTCCAGCTCGGCGGGTTCACTATATGCACCCGCATGGCCTTGGGGCCGGCCGCACCCCATGCAGCCCTCGAGCATCGCCTTTACACCGATTCCGGCTGTTTCGATGACGCGACTTTGGCAGAACTATTGCCCTAAAACGAGCTGCTAGATCACATCGCCACCCTGGAGCTCTCATCACCAGGAGGTCGGATCGGACTTCAATCCGACCATGATAAGATCGACCCTTCTTTGATTACTCATCTGGTAGCAGCAGTCGAGGACGAAGCCACAGAGACTTCTCCTCTCCATACGGAGATCGCCACAGTCCGGATCTCCAAACCCGTCGAGCCGAACACCTCTGTGTCAGGAGATGCACTATGTTCCTTGAGCTCTGGGACCGACGCCGGACCCGAAGGGAAATCAGACCCCATCGAGTCCAGATTGTCGCCAATGGAGGTTGTTAAACCCCCGAATATCACTCTGTCTCAGGATTTAAAATTACCAACACACACCCACCCTGGGAAAAACTCTTCAAGTAAATCCAGAATCCTGGACATAGATGATCTCAAGAACATAAAGCAGCAGCCCGGGGAAACGGTCAACCACTTCTGGTCCAGATTCCTACTTGTTAAAAACAAGATCAGGGACTGCTGCGACGACAAAGCGGTCTCTTTATTTCACCGCAATTGCACAGACAAGGGAGTCTCGAACGCCCTCAACCGACGTCGTGTTCCGAATTTCACAGAATCATCGCAGTTAGTACAGAAGTACTGCACAATGGAAAATACTTGGAAAGCCCATAATATACCTCTGGAACGGTCCATCTCCGGACAGTATGTTACCAAAGCTAAACAAACTTACCCTAGTTGGTCATCCGATAGTATTCCTATTGGCAAGAAGAACAAGCCTATTTCAAGGCACAGGTCCATACTGGACAAACTACTCGATACATCTTGCCAAATACACGCAACCCCAGATAATGTCCCAAACCATCGCCTTAGAGCATGATGGGTACTACGGCATGTAGCAAAAAGTGGTATGGCACTTCTTGCCACCACCGCACCAAGGGAGAATGATATCAATGTCTTTACTGTCTTCGTGACGTTCTCCTCAAATAACCATCGTAGGAGAGCAAATGGCGAACTTGCCGAGGTTTACCAAATTAGCTCTGCAAGCCCATGGAGCAACAACGCAATCTGCTTTCTGCCGAAGACGCACCTCGAGTCCGGCCAATCCGAGCATGAGTAGCTCTTGTACTGAACCCAATAGTAGATGGCTTTCGCCTCACTAAAGTACTTATGAACGGAGGAAGCTGAGTAAACCTCATATATGAGGAAACGCTTGCAAAAATGCAGGTCGAGAAATCCCGCATTGAGCACACCAACACAACCTTTAGGGGAATTATACCAAGCCCCGAGGCCAAGTGTTCGGGAAGCATTAAGCTCGATGTAGTATTCGGCTCACCGGACAACTATAGATCGGAGGAACTACTCTTTCACATTGTGCCCTTTCACAGCAGATACCACGCCCTTCTAGGACGGGATGCTTTCTCGCGCTTTCAAGATATACCCCATTACGTATACATGAAGCTTAAAATGCCAGGGCCCAATGGGGTGATCATGATAATAAGTGATCCAGATAGAGCACTCTGCGCCAAAACCGAAAATAAAATGGCATCCTTAGCCTCAGAGGCATTATCCTAAGCTCTCGCGGCTGAAGAACTAACTAGCCTATGATCAAAGGTGGATGTCGATGATGTTATCCTCGCCAAAAGATCGAAGTCTACCTCCTTCAAGCCCGCTGACGAAATGATCCAATTCCAAGCGCACCCAACGGACCATAATAAAATAGCATCCATCGGGGCACAGGTGGATCCAGCGGTAGACAGCGCGTTACGCGCCTTCCTTTGGGAAAATTGGGATATATTCGCCTGGCACCCTTCAGACAAGCCAGGAATCCCATGTAGGCTGGCCGAACACAGCCTCAATATTATAAAAGGGTTTAAACCAGTCAAGCAGTCACTGCAACAATTCTATGAACCCAAAAGACAAGCAATGGGAGAATAGTTAGCCAAACTATTGGAAGCCGGATTCATCAGAGAAATCAAACATCCGGACTGGCTAGCCAACCTAGTCATGGTACCGAAGAAGGATAAGTCCTGTCACCTCTCTGTCAATTTCACAGACTTGAATAAGGCTTGCCCAAAGGATCCCTTTCCCTTGCCCCGCATTGACCATCAGATAAAGATGAAAGAATCTGATCAGGCCGCAACGGCATTCATTACCCCGTACTGCCGTTTTTGTTTCAACACTATGCCTTTCGGACTCAAAAATGTTGGCGCCACATATCAACGCATGATTCAAACATGCTTAGAAAAATAAATTGGCAAAACAGTGGAGGCATATGTTGACGACGTAGTTGTAAAGACCAAACACATCGAAACCTTGGTGGATGATCTCCGCCTTACGTTTGCCAACCTCCGAGAATATGACATGAGGCTCAATCCGAAAAAATGTGTCTTCGGTGTTCCAGCAGGAAAATTCTTAGGGTTCATCGTATCCCATAGAGGAATCGAAGCTAACCCAGCAAAAATCCTGGCCTTTTCAGAACTCAAAATACCAACCGATCTGAAGCAAGTGCAAAAACTAGCAGGCTGCGTAGCGGCTTTAAGCCGCTTCATCTCCAGCTTAGAAGAAAAGGCATTGCCAGTTTACAAATTGCTACGGCGCACTGACAATTTCAAATGGACAAATGCGGCCACAGCCGGATTGGAAGAAATAAAAGCTTTACTAGAAAGCAACCCAATCCTAGCCGCCCCCGGTGTTGGCGAACCAATGCTGCTGTACATATCAGCCACTCACCAGGTGGTGAGTGCCGTGCTCGTCGTCCAACGAGCCGAAGAGCGACATAAATTCCCCATCCAAAAGCCCGTATACTATGTATCCGAGGTTCTCACACCGTGTAAATCACGGTACCCCCTCTATCAAACAATTGCTTTGCAGTCTTCATGTCATATTAGAAATTCTGGCACTACTTTCAGGAGTGTTTGATCATAGTGGCATCTGAGGTACCACTCCATGATATTATCAATAATAAAGATGCCACGGGACGCATAGCAAAACGGGCGATTGAGCTCCTACCGTTCGAAATATCTTACAAGCCGCGCTGGACTATTAAATCCCAGGTGTTGGCCGACTTAATTGCTGAATGGACTGAAGCCGAACTCCCTAAAGAGTACGGCTCATATTCACACTCAACAATGTACTTCAACGGTTCCAAATGCTATCCGGACTCGGGGCAGGTGTAATATAAACATATCCAATAGGGGATACAGTTCGATACGTTTTACTATTTATGTATACGGACTCGAACAATGAGGCCGAATATGAGACCCTACTGCATGGTCTTCGACTAGCCGTATCAATGGGCATCGAACGCCTAGAGGTATGCGGAGACTCAAACCGCGCCATCTCCCAAATCAATGGGGATTTTGATGCGAAGGATTCAAAAATGGTAGCTTATCGTAATGCCATATGAAAAATGTCGGCTCGATTTGAGGGGTTGGAATTCCATCACGTTGCCCGGGAAAATAACCAGGCAGCCGACGTACTCGCACGCACGGGAGCTAAACACGAGCCAGTCCCACCGAACACATTTGTGGAACGGTTGTTTAAGCCATCAGTAACATGGCAGGACGCGAGCGGTGATACGAATACAGATCAGAACACACCCACGCCGAACTCAATCACGAAGTCATCGGAGAGCCAAGCATGGATATAACTCCTTCGGCTCATGAAATCATGGCTGTTATAGCCACCTGGACAGAGCCTTTACTAGCTTACCTTAATAGGCAGGAACTCCCCGATGACCAGAATGAGGCCCGCCACATAGTCCGGCACTCCAAAGCCTACAAAGTTCACGATGGTGAACTATACAAGAAAAGCACATATGGTATTCTCCAAAGGTGCATCTCAGAAGAAGAGGGAAGGCGAATTCTCACTAAAATACATGCTGGAATGGGCGGACACCATGCCGCAGCAAGGGAGTTCATAGGCAAAGCTTTTCGTGTTGGCTTTTACTGGCCTACTACCCGACCAGATGCCCAAACCTTAGTCCAACATTGCGTTGGCTGCCAGCTCTTTGCAAATCAAAGTCACATGCCTGCCACCGCACTGAGAGCAATCCCCATCACTTGGCCTTTTGCGGTCCGGGGGCTTGATATGGTCGGACCCCTTAAAGGCGGAAGTCATAAAAGATAATACTTACTGGTGATGGTGGAAAAATTGACTAAATGGATAGAAGCCAAGCCAGTAAAAACAGCTGAAGCAGGACGTGTGATAGATTTCATATCTAGCGTAGTACACCATTATGGTGTCCTGCATAGTATTATCACAGATAATGGCTCCAATTTCACAGCTGACGAGGTAAAAAATTGTTGCGCAAAGTTGGGTATAAAACTCGAATACGCTTCCGTATACCACCCTCAAACAAATGGTCAAGTCGGTAGGGCCAATGGTCTGATTATGAGCGGCATTAAACCCCGACTAGTGCGCTCCCTACGGGAGTCTGATAGACACTGGGTCGAAGAGGTTGACTTCGTACTCTTGGGGCTGCGGACCACGCCCAATCGTTCGACCGGATATACACCTTTTTTCATGGTGTACGGCGCAGAGGCTATCCTGCCCTGCGAAATTATTCATGATTCACCTAGAGTGTGCATGTGCAAGGAAGCAGAAGCCGAGCTAGATCGGCAGGTCGACCTAGATAGACTTGAAGAGGAGCGCGATACAGTGCTAGCACGTTCCGCATTTTACCAACAACAGGCTAGGCGATACCAGAGTAGAGAAGTGTGGGCCAAGACATACAACGTCGACGAACTAGTTTTACGCCTACCGGAGAAGAAAAAGGACAAGCTCAAACCAAAATGGGAGGGCCCCTTCATTATTGACGAAGTACTCACCGGTGGAGCCTATCGCCTTGGCAATGCATAGGACAACTGCCTTGAGCCGAACCATTTGAAGACTGCCAGGCTTCGACGATTCTATGGATAGTTTGGTAGCACTTTCTTCCTCTTTATAAGTCAGGTCTTGTCTTTTATTGTCTGCCTTCTCCCCCTTTTTTCTCTTTACATTTACTTGGCAAGTATTCGGCTCGCCCGAACTGCCACAGGATGAGTATGTACGCACATATACCAGGGGGCTTCTTTAACGAAGCCCATCATCAATAAAGCTTCTTGCTTATAAATGTCGCTTGTTTTTACAGTTCATCCATGCCATTGTATGCACCGATATGACTTAAGTTCTGGCCAAGCTGGGTTGCCTTGCTTGTATGCTTATCCCTACGTTTCCGATTGTTCGGCTAGGGTGTAAAGGGAGCACCTATGCGATTCTTACAGCCGGGTAATCCGGATATGTACCTCAGACTGGGTGAAGCCGAAAGCTAGCGCTCTTAAGGGAATAATTGGTCGGTGGATACATGACATATCGCATTCTAAAGCGTATTTTAAAAATCACAGGAAATGGCTTCCTACTATCCCCATCACGGGATTGAAAGCCTAGGCCTACATCTTTATGCATGCCGACCCAGGGAAAGGAACCCCTAACGGAACTATTCTCTCTGGGAGATGTTTATTACGTTAAATAGTAATATAACATAACTCCCCGAACTCAGTTCGCCTGTTCAAGCAATTATGACCGGATTGTCTAGTTTCCGAACATATCACGTCCTCGTCATAGATATAGTATTCGGCCACACTCCATCCTTCGGGTTTATGGAGGTCGAAGCAGATGGTCGGTAATGACAAACTTATACAAATTCGGCCGAGGATAAGTTTGATAGTAAAAGTACAACGTCGGCGAACTAGTTTTACGCCTACCGGAGAAGAAAAAGGACAAGCTCAAACCAAAATGGGAGGGCCCCTTCATTATTGACGAAGTACTCACCGGTGGAGCCTATCGCCTTCGCAATGCATAGGACAACCGTCTTGAGCCGAACCCTTAGAACGCTGCCAGGATCCGACGATTCTATGATAGTTCGGTAGCAATTTCATCCTCTTTATAAGTTAGGTCTTGTCTTTTATTTTCTTCTTTCTCCCCCTTTTTTCTCTTTACATTTACTTGGCAAGTATTCGGCTCGCAAGAACTGCCACAGGATGAGTATGTCCGCACATATACCTGGGGGCTTCTTTAACGAAGCCCATCATCAATAAAGCTTCTTGCGTAAAAATGTCGCATGTTTGTACAGTTCATCCTTGCCATTATATTCACCGATATGACCTAAGTTCTGGCCAAACTGGGTTGCCTTGCTCGTATGCTTATCCCTACATTTCCGATTGTTCGGCTAGGGTGTAAACAGCCGGGTAATCCGGATATGTACCTCAGACTGGGTGAAGCCGAAAGCTAGCGCTCTTAAGGGAATAATTGGTCGGTGGATACACAACATATCACATTCTAAAGCGTATTTTAAAAATCATAGGAAATGGCTTCCTACTATCCCCATCACAGGATTGAAAGCCTAGGCCTGCATCTTTATGCACGCCAACTCAGGGAAATGAATCCCTAACGGAATTATTCTCTCTGGGAGATGTTTCTTACGTTAAATAGTAATATAACATAACTCCCCGAACTCAGTTCGTCTGTTCAAGAAATTATGACCGGATTGCCTAGTTTCCGAACATATCACATGCTCGTCACAGATATAGTATTTGGACACACTCCATCCTTCGGGTTTATGGAGGTCGAAGCAGCTGGTCGGCAATGACAAACTTTATACAAATTCGGTCAGAGATAAGTTTGATGTGTAAAAGTACATTGATACATAGAATCAAACGATTATTCATTTTCTATTCCCTGTATCAGGAGGTCTAGTACACAGTCCTGTTGGGACAACTTAGTAGCTAAACCTACTTGGTCATATACCAATCGCGGAGGAATTTCTTGTCCATCAGGCCCTTGAGGTCCCACACAGGCCATGTGATTTGGATCAAGGCGAGTAAAACGCGTCTTCACCATAGACCACGCTTCTCAAGCACCCATGTGGCATCCTGGGGCTTTCCAAAGTTCAAAGCGGCGCCGAGCCCCTTTGAACAGGTCCCCCAAGTCCTCCATAGATTCTGGAGGGGAGTCGCCAGGCCATGGAGCTCTGGCCATACTCTTCATGGCCTTTCGAGCCCGTTCATGGACCCTGGAAAGCTCTTGCAGCACATCGCCCTCAAATACGGACACCCCGCCTTCAGGCTGACCAGTTAATAAACCTGCAGGAAAAGTTTTTATAAGAAATTTTTAAAACTACGAGACTATAAGGAGAGCTATGTATAAGATTCTTACTGAACATGCCGCTTTTTAGCCTCCGGTTCTCCTCTAAGGCGCTTGAGAGTTGGTCATTTACGCCCTTTAGCTCTTGTTCGAGCCTAATATTTATATCCTGGACTTGGTTCTTTTTTCCATCGCCTACGTTAGTGCACGCTCACTACCAGCTTTTTCCTCTTCGGCAAACTTCTTGTCCGTTAAAGCAGCTCTTAGCCCCCTCTCCAGTTGGTCGGTCGATCATGTTGATGTATTACACATTAGTATATACATCATAGTAATCAACAGAACTGTCATAGTTTACGAACACAATTATTCTTACCAACCGCATCCTTTACGGATTCCTTCGAGTTTTTCAATTCGGCAAGTTGGGTCCGGCACTGCTCAAGATCCTTGGACAAAGAGTTATTCTTTTCTCGAATGACCTATAAAAATGCAACGATCCTCAAATCAGTTGTACCAACTGCTTTATGTCTCGGGGGCTACTAGCACGATAATACTCATACAACAAAATTTACCCTCATATCCTTTGAAAGTTGATGAGTGGCTCTGGCGAGTCCGTCTTGAGCGACATGGATATAGGCATCGGCAGAAGTAAGGGAGTTGAACACCTCCGCAGAGAAGCCAGGGTCACGCATGGTTTCTTTCCGCCGCCGATAAATCATCGCGACCTCCACTTCATAATTGGTAGCGGAAACTTCACCCGAATCCTCCTGGAGAGGACATTTCGGCACTAAATTAGCATTCACCCTTGACGGGCTTGCATTCCTCTTAAAAGTAATAGACAATGCGGGAAGTTATAATAATGATTCCACCACCCAGCACATGATAAAACAAACATAATAGAATACAGTGGGTAAATGCACGCTGGGAATCTTCTCGTTGGTGAGATGTACTCTAAATTGCTTACACTAGAAGAAGGAATGAGGCCCGGGTAATCGACCACTATAGCCACCAAGGTGCCCCCACGGCAGGCTTGATAGAAGACTCCCTCTTCTAATTGTATGCCTACATCCGGATCTTCTTCGTATCCAGGGCCCGCGTTTTGGAACGGGTCCTCCGACTGCGGGGCGGGATTGCTAATCCCCGTTACCACCTTCCTCCACTCCTGTCAGGAGCAACCGAACCCAGTTCGGTTAAAACCTCATAATTAAAAACATCTAAACAGCCAATGAGAAGGACTTACCCAGTCGGGAATATTGTACATCAAAAGGGCTGTCCGGCATGTTAAACGGATAAAATCCTGCTTCTCTCCCTTATAGAGGCCTTCCAAGATTGCACCTTGAATGGCAGGGTCATCCAGATCCAGGCACAGGTGGAGCGAGGCATCATTCTGACCATTCTAGTGATACATTAGAAGACCTTAGGCTTGGAGCAGCTGCACACGTCGCTTCATCGAAATGGCCATCACTTCGACTATAGTTAATCGTGAACTGTTAAGCAATTTGATCTATCCAGCTAGTCGGTTAACCTCCGCACACTCTTCCTCTGAGGAACCCCGGGGACGCCAGTTGAAAATCTTCTTTGGAAGAGCACTGGAATACGGGGGAAGTCCTTGCCGAACTGGATCTGGCAAAACGGCATCCTCGATGTAAAACCACTCTGAGGGCCACTCATCGGGTGCCTTCGTCGGAGTACCGGGCAGGTAACCTGTCCCGGCTATACGCCATGCTTCGGCGCTCCCAATTTCAAATATGGATCCTTCCTCCGATCGAGGAACGAGGCACAAGTGCCTCCTCCATATCTCAAAGTGGGGCTCGCAACCCAAAAATAGTTCGCATAAAGCGTCAAAACCCGCAATATGCAGGATTAACGCTAGAGTAAGATTGTGTAGTTGGAGGCTGTAAAACTCCAGGAGTCCCCTAAGAAAGGGATGGACCAAGAATCCCACACCTCTTAGAAGGTAGGGGACTAGACATACCCGCTCTCCCTTGGAGGGGTTGGTAAAGCTCTCCGCCAGGGCTTGGTTGTCAACGAACGTTAGTCTGGCCCGGACGGGGACTAGATCCTCCGGAGGGAGATACCCCTGCGATTGCAGTGTTCGTAGATGCGCATGGGACACGGAGCAGCTTTTCCAATATCCTGCACTAGGGCTAAGAGGACGAGAGGAGGAGCCCGGGATACTGGCCATATCTGAAGATTTTTCGCAGGCACTAGGGATTTCTTCCGCGTGGAATGAGATGGAGAAGCGATTGGATCTATTCTCTTATATAGGCGTTTTCTATGAACAGTCAGGGGGGTATTTGCAAAAAGACGCCGAGACGGTTCGCATTCATTGGACACGTGGAAGCCAAGGCGACAGCTGCGAGGAATCGGCAGGTTATAATATTTAAAGTAACCAAACTATCATCCAGAAGGACTCACCTTGCAAGACCGAAGACATGAAGCCGGATACAATCTCGTTCTTGAAGGCAAGTCCGGGGGCTACTGAGGAAGTCATGTATTCAGGGTTACTCACGCATCTAGGTCAATGAAGCTGGGCCGCACTGATGGGCCGCATAAAGAAGATGCAGAAGACCTTCCCCCGTATTCGGTCACGACTCCTATGTACGTAGAAAGGCAGGTTTTGAGTCCGAATGTGTCAATTACTTCCTCCCCAAGTCACCCTTGTAACCATAGGTCTCCTCAGGCGTGTATATAAGCCGAGGGGTTTAGTCTGTAGAGGGATCATCGTCATTACAATATCCCCATTGGCTAGACTTAGGGTTTAGCCATTACGATCTCGTGGTAGATCAACTCTTGTAAACATATCCATCCATACTAATATAGCAGGAAGTAGGGTTTTACCTCGATGGAGAGGGCCTGAACCTGGGTAAACATCGAGTCCCCTGCCTCCTATTACCATCGATCTTCAGACGCACAACTTGGGCCCCCCTACCCGCGATCCGCCGGTTTTGACACTGACACCCGGTGTCAGCCAAACAATTGTATTCATACTTTTACAATCTTAAACCTTTTCAACTCTTCACGCAATACATGAGCGTGAGCCATGGACATAGCACTATGGGTGGAATAGAAGGTCGTAGTAGATAAAGGAAGAGAGAAGTCCCACATTAACTAGGCAAATCAATGGAGTATGGAGATGTCCATCAATTAATATCAATGTTAGTGAGTAGGGGTTGCCATGTAACGGATGCACTAGAGCTATAAGTGTATGAAATCTCAAAAGAAAACCAGTGGGTGTGCATCAACTTGTTTGCTCATGAAGACCTAGGGCATTTTAGGAAGCCCATCGTTGGAATATACAAGCCAAGTTATCTAATGAAAAAATCCCACTAGTATATGAAAGTGACAACATATGAGACTCTCTATCATGAAGATCATGGTGCTATTCTGAAGCACAAGTGTGGAAAAGATACTAACATTGTCCCTTCTCTCTTTTTCCTCTTTTTTCCCTTTTTTTTTCTTTTTTGGGCTCTTTGGCCTCTTTTTTTTTTGTGGGCTTCTTTGGCCTCCTTTTTTTATTTGGGCATCTTTGGCATCTTTTATTTATAATCTCACATGGTACAATGCTTTAATAGTGATATTTATCACACTTTTATTTACTTACAACTCCATATTACAACTCGATACTAGAACAAAATATGACTCTATATGAATACCTCCGGTGGTGTACCGGGATGTGCAATGATCAAGAGTGACATGTACACAAAATAGTGAAAGGTGGCCAAGCAACAAATACTATGTCAACTACGTGATCATGCAAAGCATATGACAATGATGGTATGTGTCATAATAAATGGAACGGTGGAGTTACATGGCAATATAATGGCTACGGAAATCCATAATAGGTAGGTATGGTAGCTGTTTTGATGAAGGGTATAAGGTGGTTTGATGCACCAGTGAAAGTTGCGCGGTACTAGAGTGACTAGCAATGATCGAAGGGTAAGAGTGCGTATAATCCATGGACTCAACATTAGTCAAAACGAACTCATATACTTATTGCAAAAAATCAATTATCCCTCAAAGCAAAGTACTACTATGCATGATCCTAGGGGAGATGTTGGTATGATTTAACCATCGCACGCTCCTGGCCTCCACGCAAAGATAAACAATGAAGACAAAATGCGCTTCAATTTGGTTACATAGTTCGGAGTACATACGTGCATGGTACGGGAATCACATGCCTTAACAAAATTCTTTATTTAACCTCACAATTTACTACAAGCATGACAATAATATTACCATCTTAACATCTCAAAACAATTATAAGGAATCAAACTTCTCATAGATTCAATGCTCTATATGAATGTTTTTATTATACCGTCTTTGGATGCTTATCATATTAGGACTATATTCATAACCCAAGCAAATTACCATGCTGATGTGAAGCATGAGAGTTCATCAATTTCTATAAAATAAAACCATCGTTGTGGTCTAAAAATGTATAAGTAAAGGACTAGAGCAACTCACAAACTACTCCAAAAAGATATAAGTGAAGATCAATGAGTAGTCAAATAAGTAACTAGCTATGAGAAGACCCTCTCTCATTTAAGAATTTCAGATCTTAAGTAATTTATTCAAACAACAAGAAAAAAAATAAAATGACATTGCAAGGATAGCCAATATCACGTGGAGAAGCAAAAAGTTAGGTTCAACCGATACTAACCGATTATTGTTGATGAATAAAGTTGGGATGCCTACCGAGGCATCCCCAAGCTTAGATGCTTAAGACTTCTTGAAATATTATCTTAGGATGCTTTGGGAATCCCCAAGCTTGAGCTCTCGTGTCTCTTTAATTCCTCTTATGTCACGGTTTCCCTAAATCTCAAAAACTTCATCCACACAAAACTCAACAAGAACTCGTGAGATAAGTTAGTATAAAGGAACTCAAAACCTTATGATTCCATACGATAGAAAATAACTAAAATTATAATTTAACATTGCATACTAAATGCATATGCATATTTAATACTCCAATCCTCAAATAGAATCATTAAACGCAAACATATGCCAACAATGCAAACATACAGCAATCTGTTTAAACATGACAGTTTGAAAGAGTGGAATTCTGCTCATACTTCCCTAGATCTAATAATTCTGAAAAGTTACCACGTTATAGAGAAGTTACTCATGCTCACTGTGTAAAAATTTCAAAATTTTATCACGTTCTGACTATCGATAAGAATCTAGACAATGATAGAAAACTTTCTGTTTTCAAATAGCAACAAAATACATGCAAAATAAGCATGGTAAAGGATATACTTGACTTTTTTATTGAAATAAAAGATGCAAAACACTATTCTAAATAACAACAAGCAAGTAAAAACAAAATTAATGACGCTCCAAGCAAAACTCATATCATGTGATGAATAAATATATAGTCGCAAGTGAGGTTACCGATAATGTCGAAGACGAAAGACGGGATGCCTTCCGGGGCATCCCTAAGCTTTGTTGCTTGGATCTTTCTTGAATATTACCTTGGGATGCCTCAGGAATCCCCAAGCTTAGGGTCTTGGCACTCTTTATTATACTCATATCGATATCTCACCCAAAACATGAAAACTCCAATCACACAAACCTTAATGGAACTTCGTGAGATGCATTAGTATAATAAAGCAAATCATTCACTTGGGTACTGTCAAAGATAAGATTCATAATTGTTGTCACACAATTCCTACTGTACCTTATCATTTCCACAATTTATCACTTAATAAAAGGTATGGAAACATTAAAATAAGCAAACTATGCATTGAAAACAAAATCTTTCAAAAACAGAATGGTTTGTAATGGTCTGGACAACCACCATACTTCTGCAACTCTAAAAATTATAAAACATTAGGAAAACGTAGGCAATTTGTATATAAATGATGTTTATTTTTTAGCTAGTTATCATGTTTCAATAATTTATTGAATTTTCTTCACTAGATGCAAAACTTTATGTTTTACCACATAATCAAGTCAACTATCATCCACACTATCACAAAGGCTTTACTTGGCACTTTATTGAAATAAAAGCTATAAAACATGATTACCACAATAGCTTAATCATGTTAACGCACAAAAATAGTAGGTATGAGTGTTGGGTTGTTTCCCAACTAGCACTTTTCTTTAATGCCTTTTTAGCTTGGCATGAAGATTTGAATGATGCTCACATAAAGATAAGAATTGAAATATAAAATGGAGCATCATAAATCACATTGCAAGCACATTTAAGTCTAACCCAGTTCCTATGCATAGGGATTTTATGAGCAAACAATCTATGGGAGCAAGAATCAACTAGCATAGCTTCAAAACTTTCAACACACAGAGAGGAAACTTGATATTATTTCAATACTTAGAAGCATATGTTCCTCTCTAAGAATAATTTTCAGTAGCATCGTGAATGAATTCAACAGTATAACTATCACATAAAGCATTCTTTTCGTGATCTACAAGCATATAAATTTTACTACTCTCCACATAAGCAAAATTATTCTCATTCATAATAGTGGGAGGAGCAAATTCAATGAAATAACTATCATATTACACTTGATTAAAATCGTGATGACTAGTTTCATGGTTATTAGTATTCTTTATATCATAGATGTCATCAAAATAATTATCATAAATAGGAGGCATGTGATCATCATAATAAATTTTCTCAATAAAACTTGGGGGACTAAAAATATCATCTTCATAAAACGTAGCATCCCCAAGCTTATGGCTTTGCATATCATTAGCATCATGGATATTAAAATAAATATTACTAACAACATTGCAATCATGCTCATCATTCAAATATTTAGTGCCAAACATTTTATTGGCTTCTTCTAGTATCAATTGAGCACAATTTTCCTTTCCATCATTTTCACAAAAGACATTATAGAGGTGAATAATATGAGGCAACCTCGATCCCATTTTTTTGCAGTTTTCTTCTACGGACTAAACTAGTGATAAAACAAGAAACTAAAAGATTCAATTGCAAGATCTAAATATATACCTTCAAGCACTCACATTCCCGACAACGACGCCAGAAAAGATCTTGATGTCTACTACACAACCTTCTTCTTGTAGACTCGTGTTGGGCCACATAGCGCAGAGTTTTGTAGGACAGTAGCAAATTTCCCTCAATTGGATGACCTAAGGTTTATCAATCCGTGCGAGGCGTAGGATGAAGATGGTCTCTCTCAAACAACCCTGGAACCAAATAACAAATAATCTCTTGTGTCCCCAACACACCGAATACAATGGTAAATTTTATAGGTGCACTAGTTCGGCGAAGAGATGGTGATACAAGTGTAATACGGATGGTAGATATTGGTTTTTGTAATCTGAAAATATAAAAACATCAAGGTAACTAGTAGTAAAACGGAGCAGAAATGGTGTTTCAATGCATTAAAACAAGGCCCAGGGTTCATACTTTCGCTAGTGCAAGTTCTCTTAACAATGATAACATAATTTGATCATATAACAATCCCTCAACATGCAACAAAGAATCACTCTAAAGTTCCTATCGCTGAGAACATAAGATGAAATTGCTTGTAGGGTACGAAACCACCACAAAGTTATTCTTTCTGATCAATCTATTGGGCTATTCCTATAAGTGTCACAAACAACCCTAGAGTTGGTACTAGAATAACACCGCGTAACATGCATCAATCAACCCTAATGTCACCAAGATACTCCAATGTCACAACAAGTATCCGCGGGCTAATTATACGATGTGCATCACACAATTTCAAATTCATAACATTCAATCCAACACAAAGAACTTCAAGAGCATCTCGAGATTTCTATCGGAGAAAAGAATATGAAAACGTGTACCAACCCTTATGCATTGATTACCCTAATGTCACCATATAGGACATCCCATCGCAAGACATACATCAAGTGCTCTCACATCCAAAGATTCAATCCGACATATCAAAACCTCAATGGAAAATACTCAATTCATCACAAGGTAGAGAGGGGGAGAAACACCATATGATTGAACTATAGAAAGAAAGCTCATGGTACATCAAGATCGTGCCAAATCAAGATCACGAGGGAGAGAGAACAAACACATAGGTACTGGTACATACCCTCAGCCCCGAGGGTGAACTACTACCTCCTCATCATGGAGACCACCGGGATGACGAAGATGGCCACCAATGATGGTTTCCCCCTCCGGCAGGGTGCCATAACGGGATCCCGATTGGTTTTTCGTGGCTACAGAGGCTTGCGGTAGCTGAACTCCCGATCTAGTTTTCTTTCTGAGGGTTTTGTTATTTATAGGAATTTTTGGCGTCGAGAACAAGTCAGGGGGGTCCACGAGTCGACGACAAGGAAGGGGCAGACGTCCTAGGGGGTGGGCATGCGCCCATCCTTATCGTTGACTCAGGACTCTTCTGCCTGAACTCTTGTGCTTCGGGGGCTTCTTCTGGTCCATAAAAAATCACCGTAAATTTTCAGCTCGTTTGGACTCCGTTTGATATTCCTTTTCTTCAAAACTCTAAAACAAAAAAACAAAAACTGGCACTAGGCTCTAGGTTAATAGGTTAGTCCCAAAAACAATATAAAATAGCATATGAATGCATATAAAACATCCAGAACAGATAATATAATATCATGGAACAATAAAAAATTATAGATATGTTGGAGACGTATCATTTACTAGAGTTAATAATCTAGTTACATCGCCATGTGATTAACATCCATAGTTCACATCGCCATATGATTAATACCAAAAGAGTTTACCAGAGTCAATAATATAGTTCACATAGTTATGTGATTAACACTCCAAGAGTTCTAAGGTATGATCTTGTTTTTCTTGTGAGAGAGGTTTTAGTAAACGGGTGTGCAACATTAAGATACGTGTGTACTTTGCAAATTTCTATGTTAACGGTGCTTTGCATAGAGCTATGATAGCTAATTGCTTCTATGTTCAATACGCATCCAGATTGATACTCAGAGTCACCTGGATAGGTGTCAAAGCTTGCATCGACGAAACCCTTTATGACGAACTCTTTATCACCTCCTTAAACGAGAAACATTTCCTTATTCCTCTAACGATAATTTTGACCGCTGTCCAGTGATACATATCACTCTTGTAGCCCCTTGCCAGACACGTGGCAAGGCACACATTAGGTCTAGTACACATCATTGCATACATGATAGAACCTATGGCTGAGGCATCGGGAATGACTCTTATTTTCTATCTATTTTTTGCAGTGGTCGGGCATTGAGTCTGACTCAATTTAACACCTTGTCACACATGCAAGAACCCTTTCTTTGACTAATACATTTTGAACATCTTCAAAACTTTGTCAAGGGTATGTGCTTTGTGAAACTCCAATTAAGTGTCTTGATCTATCTCTATAGATCTTGATGCCCAATATGTACGCAGCTTCACCAAGGTCTTTCTTTGAAATATACTTATTCAAATATCCTTTTATGCTATCCATAAATTCTACATCATTTCCAATCATGAATATGTTATCCACATATACTTATAAAAATTGTTGTAGTGCATCCACTAACTTTTTCGTAAAGACAGGCTTCACCGTAAGTCTATAAAACCATATGCTTTGATCACCTCATCAAAGTGTATATTCCAACTCTGAGATGCTTGCACCAGTCCATAGATGGAGCGCTGGGGCTTGCACACTTTGTTAGCACCTTTAGGATTGACAAAACCTTCTGGTTGCATCATATACAACTCTTCTTTTAGAAACCCATTAAGGAATGCAGTTTTGACATCCATTTGCCAAATTTCATAATTATAAAATGCGGCAATTGCTAACATGATTCAGACAGACTTAAGCATCGCTATGGGTGAGAAAGTCTCATCGTAGTTGACTCCTTGAACTTGTCGAAAACCTTTCACAACAAGTCGAGCTTTGTAGACAGTGATATTACCATTAGCGTCTATCTTCCTCTTGAAGATCCATTTATTCTCAATGGCTTGCCGATCATCGGGAAAGTCCACCAAAGTCCATACTTTGTTCTCATACATGGATCATATCTCGGATTTCATGGCCTCCAGCCATTTATAGGAATCTGGGCTCATCATAGCTTCATAGTTCGAAGGTACACCGTTGTCTAACAACACGACTTCCAGGACAAGGTTACCATACCACTCTGGTGTGGTACGTGTTCTGGTCGACCTTCGAGGTTCGGTAGTAACTTGATATGAAGTTTCTTCTCTAGTTGGTGTAGGCATCACGGGAATGGTTTTCTCTGATGATCTACTTTCCAATTCGAGTGAAGGTACGATTACCTCATCAAGTTATACTTTCCTCCCACTCACTTCTTTGGAGAAAAACTCCTTCTCTAGAAAGGATCCATTCTTAGCAACAAAAGTCTTGCCTTCGGATCTGTGGTAGAAGGTGTACCCAATAGTTTCTTTTGGGTATCCTATGAAGACGCACTTCTCCGATTTGTGTTCGAGCTTATCGGGCTGAAGCTTTTCCATCTAAGCATCGCAACCCAAAACTTTAAGAAACGATAGCTTTGGTTTCTTGCCAAACCATAGTTCATATGGTGTCATCTCAACGGATTTAGACGGTGCCCTATTTAACATGAATGCAGCTATCTCTAATGCATAACCCCAAAATGATAAATGAAAATCGGTAAGAGACATCATAGAATGCACCATATCTAATAGAGTACGGTTACGACATTCGAACACACCATTAGGCTGTGGTGTTCTAGGTGCTGTGAGTTGTGAAACTATTCCACATTGTTTCAAATGAAGACCAAACTCATAACTCAAATATTTGCCTCCGCTATCGGATCATAGAAACTATATTTACTGGTTACGATGATTCTCTTCTTTGCTCTAAAATTCTTTGAACTTTTCAAATGTTTTAGACTTGTGTTTCATCAAGTAGATATACCCATATCTAATTAAATCATCAGTGAAGGTGATAAAATTACGATACCCTCCGTGTGCTTTAACACTCATCGAATTGCGTACATCGGTACGTATTATTTACAATAAGTCATTAGCGTGCTCCATTCTTCCGAAGAATGGAGTTTTTAGTCATCTTTCCCATGAGGCATGATTCGCAAGTATCAAATGATTCATAATCAAGTCATTCCAAAAGCCATCAGCATGGAGTTTCTTCATGCGTTTTACACCAATATGACCTAAACGGCAGTGCCACAAGTATGTTGCACTATGATTATCAACTTTCCATCTTTTGGCATCAATATTATGAATATGTGTATCACTAGGATCGAGATTCAATTAACCATTTACATTGGGTGTATGTCGGTGTACTAGAGTAGGGGTACCCTAGTATCCCGAACTTGTGCACGGGCAGTTGCAGCATCCCGCGGCAAGACTTGCCGGGAGACCGTCAAGGTCCTCCGTGGTTCCTTTGGAGCCATTCAAGAACAAAGTATTCAAGCCAAGGAGACAAGACCCCGGCAAGAAGAGCTTGCCGGGAAGGCCAACCAAGGCATCTCAAGGAACTTGCCGCGACGCGCCACGCTTCCCGGCAAGGCCCGGTGAGCGACGAGCTCCCGGACGTGACAAGACAACGACCACGGCAAGGCGCTTGCCGCGGCAAGCTACCACTCTGTACCCGCGCTCCAGCACATCCACCAACGTGTCGCTCTGGGACCTTTCCAGGCGTACGTGGCGGGAGGCTGTGCAGCCAGCGGTGCGCGGTGGCAAGCGGTGCTGACAAGATTGCCATCGTGGCGAGCGGTGGCGTCCCTGACGGTCCCTTTTGCACTATTTGGGCGACGCAGATGGGCATTCAATGCCCTTGTCCCCTGGCGTCAGAGTTAGGTATGATACACTGTAACAGGTAGTTGTACCAACCGCAACACCTTTCCATTTTTACCCTTGTCTACGTTGCCACCTGTCGGTGACCCCTTGAGCATATAAAAGGAGGCCCATGCGCAACGTAGAAAGGAGGAAAAACACTCATGCTCGGTCTCGTTAGCTGCTGGTGTGTACTGTAGCACTCAGCGCTCCCGAGCAAGAACTCAATACAAACCACAAAGCAGGAGTAGGGTTTTACGCACCCGTGCGGCCCGAACCTGGGTAAACTGCTCGTGTGTTTCGCCTCGATCCGCTCTTCGTGCGATCTTCGCCCCCGCCGAACCGAAAGGGGCTCGGTCCGCCGGTCCCATAGGTGCTCGTGGATTCGTTCCCCGACATCTTTCGCGCACCAGGTAGGGGGCGTCGAGGTTGTGTGAACCTGATCCGGCGTTCACACGAGCTAGATCTTCATCGTCCTCATCGACATGCCGCCGAAGAAGAAGGCTTCGGAGGCGGCTGCTCCATCCGCGCCGAACCCACCACCACCGGAGCAAACGGCTGGTGGGGTAGACGTCGGCGGAAGAACGGGCATCGACGAGGGAGCCCACGGTGCTGCCAGGTCCAAGGACAAGGCTGCGCTGCCCATCGGTGGCGTAGTCGGCTCCCACAACGACCGGGCGCACTCCAAGACCTCGGCGTCCGTACATGCACCGCGCCCATCTTAGGAGGCGCGGGACCGGCAGCGTCATGGTACTCATGGTACCATACGTTTGCTGGACCAAGATCGAGCTGGTGGATCTCGGAGTGCTCAAGACCGGCATGCACGCCAACATGCTGGCACGAGCGAGGCATGGTCGCCTAGACGGGATATTGCTCCTTCTAACATAGTTAGAAGTCCGAGCATATCCCGCTCCTCACACCGTTCGCCACCGCCACCCGCCACTTCAGCAGAAGCTTTTGCGCGAGCTCAACTGCTCCTGAACTACCCTCCAATGGCAGACAAGATCGACGACTGGAGGGCCACCGTTCAGCGTCTCATCGGCTTCGCCAACGGCGACACTCCACGGCAGCCGCGGCAAGACAGCCAGGCACGAGCCGGTGGCGACAAGAGCGGTGGGGGTGCAACCACCGTGCACTCTCCTCCCCGAAGACCAAGATCGCCGACTCGCCGGATCCACCTCGACAGCGACTCCACCGCGTCATCAGATCCACGAGCTCGTCGCGATCAGCGCCAAGTTCTTCATGAACGACAGCAAGAAGACGCTCGTACTCGCATCGAGCGCCGAAGAGAAGCGCGGCGTCAATCGGACCAGTGCGCTGGGCCCTCTGTAGACATGCATGCGCTAGGGGAACCAGGCGACTTGCCATACGCGGTAGGTTGCCCTGCGTTTACTCGTGAGCTACGGCAAGTCCAGTGGCCCAGCAAGAAGAATTTCAAGCCAGACGTACCAGAGAAGTATGATGGCAAGTCGCATCCGTCGGAGTTCCTCAGCATCTACACCATCGCGGTGCAAGCTGCCGGGGGGCGGGATGACAAGATCCTTGCCAACTACTTCCCACTGGTGCTCAAGCCCAACGTCAGGTCCTGGCTCATGCACTTACCGGACAACTCCATATCCTCCTGGGCAGACCTATGCCATCAGTTTGTCGGTGCCTTTACAGGCGGCCACAAACCTCATGGCCAAGAGAGTGACCTTCATCTGCTCGCCCAGAAGGAAGGAGAGCCCCTGCGTAAGTACATTCAGAGATTCAGCCGTGTACAACACAACATCCCAGATGTCCACCCTACCGCGGTCATCAGCGCGTTCCATCAGAACATGCGTAACCGCAGGATGCGGGAGGAGATGGCGATGTGCAAGATCAGAGACGTTAGTGAGCTGTATGCCTTGGCCGACAAGTGTGCATGTGCTGAGGAAGGGAGGAAACTCCCCGGAGAGAATACAGGAGCAAGAGGATCTGACAGCGAGGATGCTGCCCTGGCAAAGAAAAACCGGTGGCGGAATAACAGGAAGAAGAAAGGCAAAGATTTGCTAGTCATTGAGCAGTTCGGCAACGAAGGTGGCGCCAAGAAAGCCAAAGCTAGTAGCTCCGGCAAGGAGATTGCCGCATGCACCAACTGCCAGGCTGTGGCGGTCGCCGACAAGCAGGATGGCACCGACAAGCAGTATTGCAAGATCCACCGCACCAAGGGCCATGACCTCCAGAGCTGCAAGAGGGTTGAGCAGCTTGTCGAGCAGCAAAAGGCTGAATACGAGCGACGCGACAAGGAGAAGGCCCAAGGAGGTGCTGGAGGATCCGGCAACAAGCGCACCGGCCGGGGAGGACGCCGCGGCAAGGCCAAACAGCGGCAAGGAGACAGACCTCCCCGCGGCCGCGACAAGGATGAAGATGACGACAACGATGAAGACATGGATGATGTCGAGACCAGTGAGCAGGAGTTCCAGAAAGCCACAGAGGTCTTGTGCGTTGACGGCGGTGCTTCTCTGCATACTTCACACCGCCAACTCAAGCAGTGGGTGCGGGAAGTCAATGCGGCAGAACCACCTGTCGAGTCACGCAAGCTTATGAAATGGTCCAGCACGCCTATCATCTTTGATATTGAGGACCACCTTGATCGCACAACTGCGGTCGGGTGCTTGCCGATGTTGGTTTCACCAACTATCCGCAACCTCAAGGTCACTAAGATGCTGGTTGACGGCGGGGCCGGCTTGAACCTGATCTCCTCCGCTGTACTCCAGAAACTCCAGATCCCTGACAGCGAGCTTGAATAGACCGGCACATTCCAAGGAATCAACCCGGGAAGGAGCAAGCCGAAGGGGAAGATCACATTGCCGGTGACATTTGGCGGCGAGTTGAACTTCAGGACTGAGAGGGTCACTTTTGACGTTGCCGATTTTCCATTGCCTTACAATGGGATACTCGGCCGTCCAGCACTCGCCAAGTTCATGGCAGCCTCTCACTACGCATACAACATGCTGAAGATGCCAGGCCCGATAAGTGTCATCTCTGTCCCTGGCGACAAGAATGATGCTCTTATCTGCGTCGACAAGATCTACCGGGAAGTGGCAGCCACAACAGATCGCAAGTCACCTGCCGTTGAAGCTCCCGGGGGGAAGAAGAAGACCAAGTCCGGCAAGAGTTCTGATGCCCACTCCGGCAAGCGCACCTCTTCGGAGTGCTGCGCTACCGTCGAGGACGCACCATCGAGCTCCACCGCCAAGTGTAAGAAGACAATGGCAGCTCCGCCAGAGACCAAGAAGGTGTCCGCCAAGGAGGACGGCACTGGTGGTACCTTCACCATCAGTGCCACTCTTGACCCTAAATAGGAAAGCGCACTCATTGCTTTCCTACGGGCGAACGTCGACGTGTTTGCGTGGCAACCGTCTGACATCTCCGGTGTTCCCAGGAAAGTAATTGAGCACCATCTAGCCGTCTGTCCTGATGCGCGGCCTGTCAAGCAGAAGGTCAAGAAACAAGCAGTGGAGCGCCAAGAATTCATCGCAGAAGAGATCAAGAAGTTGGAGGCAGCAGGCCTTGTCAGAGGAGTGCTCCATCCTACGTGGTTGGCCAATCCTGTAGTCGCGCGCAAGGCAAACGGGAAATGGAGGCTTTGCATCGACTTTACCGATGTTAATAAAGCTTGTCCCAAAGACGCATTTCCCTTGCCGCGCATTGACCAGATTGTTGACTCCACGGCCGGATGTGACTTGCTTTCATTTCTTGACGCGTACTCAGGATACCATCAGATCTTCATGGCAGAAGAGGATGAGGATAAAACCGCATTCATCACTCCATGTGGCATGTACTGTGTCATACGGATGCCTTTCGGTTTAAAGAATGTTGGTTCAACATTTGCACGGGTAGTCCATGTCGCTTTTGAGCCACAAATACACAGAAATGTGGAAGCCTACATGGATGACATAGTGGTCAAGAGCAAGAAGAAGGCAACTCTGATTCAAGATTTAGACGAGACCTTTGCAAATCTGCGCAAGACCAGCCTCAAGCTCAACCCAGAGAAGTGTGTGTTTGGAGTCCCTTCCGGCAAGCTTCTCGTGTTCTTCGTGTCTCAGCGGGGAATTGAAGCCAATCCCGACAAGATCAAGGCCATTGAGCAGATTGAAGCACCAAAGCGCGTCAAGGATGTACAAAGACTTACCGGTTGTGTGGCTACTCTCAACAGGTTTATCTCTAAGTCTGTTGAGCGTGCCCTGCCGTTTTTCAAAATATTGGAAAAGGCAGGTCCAATGAAATGGACTCCGGAAGTGGAGGCTGCGCTGCAAGACTTGAAGAGATACCTGTACTCCACTCCAACACTTGTCGCACCTAAGCCACAAGAGAAGTTGCTACTGTATATAGCGGCAACCAATCAAGTGGTTAGTGCTACGTTAGTAGCGGAGAGGGAGGCAGATGATGAGCCAGCAACCACGGCAGGCGCATCCAGCGACAAGCAGGGGGCTTCCCCGACAAGCTCTGGTCCCGACAAAGATGGATCTGCGTAGGCGCGCGAGGAGATACAGAAGAGAATGGTGCAGCGCCCAGTTTACTTTGTCAGTTCCCTTCTGCAGGGGGCTAGGTCAAGGTACTCTGGCGTGCAGAAATTGCTTTTCGGCATTCTCATGGCCTCGAGAAAGCTGTGCCATTACTTCCAAGCACATGAGATCACATTTGTCACTCGTTTTCCGCTGAAGAGGATACTGCAGAATCCAGAAGCAACAGGCAGAATTGTTGAGTGGGCACTGGAACTGTCAAGCTTTGGCCTCAAGTTTGAGAGCACTTCAACTATCCAAAGCAGACCATTGGCAGAATTCATAGCAGAGTGGACGCCAACACCAGATGAAGAAATTCCAGAAACGAGCATCCCCGTCAAGGAAGCAAGCAAAGAGTGGCTGGTGTACTTTGATGGTGCCTTCTCGCTGCAAGGCGCCGGTGCTGGCGTGCTGCTTGTTGCACCCACCGGAGAGCACCTCAAGTACGTAGTCCAGATGCACTTTCCCAAGGAGCAAGCAACAAACAATACCGCAGAGTATGAAGGTTTGCTTGCCGGTCTCAGGATCGCGGCAGACCTTGGGATCAAGAAGCTCATTGTCAGCGGTGACTCGCAGCTTGTCGTCCGCCAAGTGAACAAGAGTTATCAGAGTCAGTTGATGGAAGCCTATGTTGATGAAGTGAGAAAGCTAGAAGAGCACTTTGACGGCCTACAGATGGAGCATGTTCCAACAGCTCAGAACGACATTGCCGATGGCCTGTCGAAGTGCGCCGCACTTAAGTTACCTGTGGAACCAGGGATCTTTGTGCTCAAGCTGACTCAACCGTCTGTAACGCCATCAACTGGACAGAGCAAGAAGAGGAAGTTGATTTCTGGTGACTATTTTCCGGCAGAGCTTCCCGAAGCCGCCACCAAGAAGGTCCCCAAGATCAACACCAAGAGTGCTGAGGAGCAGTCTGCTCCGGCAAGCCCTAGGGTTTGTTCCGTTGAAGCAGAGGCTCCTGACAAGTTTTGCTCCGGCAAACTTGCCGGGGAACGTCAAGCTCCGGCTGAGCCGCAGGTTCTCGCCATAGAAGCGGATGTTCCCACAGCAGCAGATGTGCCTTTAGTCCTTGTTGTCGAGCCACAAGCTCCAGCATGGGCACAGCAGATTGTCCGTTTCCTTCAGACAGGAGAACTTCCCGAAGAGCAAGAAGAAGCGGAAAGAGTAGCCCTGCAGTCAAGTATGTACCAGTTTGTCGACAACACCCTGTACAGAAGAAGACTCAACGGTGTGAAATTGAAGTGTATTCACCGGGAAGGTGGACAAAAGCTGTTGGCAGAGATACATGGAGGCATATGTGGTCACCACATTGGCGCAAGAGCACTTGCCGGCAAAGCATTCAGGCAAGGTTTCTTTTGGCTGACAGCCCTCCATGATGCAACTGCACAAGTAACCAAGTGTGAAGCGTGCCAGTTCCATTCCAAGCAGATACACCAGCCAGCTCAAGCTCTCCAGACGATCCCTTTATCCTGGCCATTTTCGGTCTGGGGGCTCGACATCCTCGGCCCCTTTCCCCGAGCAGTCGCGGGCTTTGAGTACTTGTACGTTGCAATCGACAAGTTCACAAAGTGGCCGGAAGTGGAAGCAGTGAGGAAGGTGACAGCACAGTCAGCAGCCAAGTTCTTCAGGTTGATTGTTTGCCGCTTCGGGATCCCTAACAGGATCATCACCGACAATGGTACGCAATTCACGAGCCGCACCTTCATGCAGTACGTCCAAGATCTTGGCGCCAAGGTCTGCTTCGCTTCTGTTGCTCACCCGAGAAGCAACGGTCAAGCGGAGAGGGCAAATGCTAAAGTGCTGCGTGGGCTCAAGACCAGGACTTTCGACAGGCTGCGCAAGTGCGGAAGAAACTGGATTGAGGAGCTGCCGGTGGTTCTTTGGTCGATCAGGACGACGCCAAATCGAGCCACTTGCCAGACACCTTTGGCTCTAGTCTATGGAGCAGAGGCATTTCTCCCCACGGAACTCGTATACGGGTCACCTCGAGTGCTCGCTTATGATGAGCTTGAGCAAGAGCAACTGCGACAAGATGACACACTTCTCCTTGAGGAAGACCGTCTTCAGGCTGCTGTACGAGCTGCTCGCTACCAGCAAGCTTTGCGCCGCTACCATAGCCGCAAAGTTAACGCCAGAAGTCTCGAGGAAGGCGACCTTGTTCTTCGGCGCGTTCAGTCCGCCAAGAATTCCAACAAGTTGACGCCAAAGTGGGAAGGCCCTTACCGGGTGAAACGAGTCACTAGGCCTGGCGCTGTCTGCCTTGAGACCTAAGATGGCATTCCGGTGAGCAACTCCTGGAATATTGAGCATCTTCGTAAGTTTTACCCGTAAGGCGCAGTTGCCGGAACCTGTTCCGGCAACCACCTTTTGTACAAGTCTTGCCGCTGTTGCATGTAATCCTTTGTACAAAGCCGGGCGCAGACCCCGTGCATAGATAAAGCTCATGTGTTCCGCACATCTTGACAATTTCATGCTTTCTATTTTTTGCATGTATTATCTGACACTTTGTGCAGCACTTACCCCCGGTAAGCAATAACAAGCCGTAAGGCTCCATATCTTTATTTTCTCTTCTTTCTTTTTCTCAAGGAAAGGAAGGTTCCCTCGCCCACAAGTTTCCGGGGGGGGAAGGAGAAGATAATGGTATGGACCAGGCGTCGTTCAAGAAAGTTTCGCCTTACCGGGAAGCAAACAACAGAAAAGCTAAGTTGCCAAAGTTTGAGCAATTAGATTTTTTTTAAATTTTAAGTTATCTTCCTTGAACGATCGTGCTTTGTATGGAAAACCTGTGCGTGGAGGAACCAACTTGTAGCTAGTTGCGCCCTTACTTTGTTTCGAGTCCGCTCAACAACTTAAGTGTGCTGTGACTAGTTGCGACAAAGTTTCTTGTCGGTAACGGCACCGCCAGCAGGCTGTTGACGTCCCGCACTCAGCGCTCGCGGCTAAGGTACCTACGCCGGCAAGTTCCCTAAAAGCGTAGGGCAAAAACATACAAAGGAAGGAATCAGGTAAAGGAAATAACATGGCAATCATTACCCAGAATAGAGTTATATTACAAGGTAGCTTGTCACGGCTCTAACAGATTGTTCTCATAACATGACCAGCAGCGACAAGAAAAGAAGAAAACGGGCGGCCTAGTCTACGCGATCGCCCTCAATCCTCTTGATTCCGCTCACCTTGTCCACAATGGGTGCGACAAGGGTCTTGAGCGCTTCCAAATCAGCATCCGACGGCAGGGTCTTGAGGACGTTGGTGAGGTTGAGGCCCGGGTTGCGGAAGGCCACCTTCACCAACACCTTTTGAAGAGCTCCCGCGCAGATCTTGCGCGACTCGTTGGCCAGCTGCTTTGGAATCTTCTCCCGGAGCCGATGGAGGGCCGTCGCCACGCCTTTGAAGAACAAGGTGAGCTTGGCGCTGGGTTGGAGGTTCTCATCGGAGGGATACCCGAGATCCTCCATCCCCAGCTGCGCTAGCTCCCTGTCAATGTCCGCGGCAGCATCCACGAGACCCTCCGTCTAGTGGTCCACATTCTCCCTAAAAGCGTTCTGGGCGGCAGCAGCACTTGTCAGCAGCGCCTCATCGGCCTTGATCTTCTTCTTCAATGCCACCTCCTGCTCCCTGGCGCCGTCCAGCGTCTTGGTCAAAGTAGTCAGCTTCAACTCAAGATCTGCGTTGGAGTCCTTGGCGGCGCCAAGTTCCTTTCCCTTCTCGGCGAGACGAACCTGCAGCTCTGACAAGCTGTAGGCGAACTTCTCCCGCTCACGCTTGAGCGCGGCAAGCTCTTCACCGCTCGCCTTGAGATCGGCTTCCAGCCGCGCCACCTTTGTCTCCAGCTCCTTCTTGGCGGCCTCGGCAGCTGCGGCAGCATCCTCTGCGTGCTTGAGGGCTCCGCCGAATGTTTGCTCGCGCGTGGTAAGCTCCTCCTCGTGGCTGTCGAGGTTAACCTTCCGCTGCACCAGCTCGCCCTCCTGCGCAGACAGCTTCTCAGCGGCAAGCCGCTGTTGTTCTTCGACTTCAGCCTTCTCGAGGAGGAAGGCCTTCTGCTCCTCGGCGAGTTGCGCCCGCTCTTCTTCCAGGGACTGGAGAGCTTCCTGGTTAAGACCTCGGAGCTCCTCCACGCGCTTCTCGATGTCCGCTCCCGCGTTCGTGACAAGCGCCTCTCGGGATTCTAGCTTGGCCTGCCGAGCACGGTAGAGCGACACCAGCTTCCGCAGCAGCCGCTCCTCCTCAGGCTCGTCGCTGCTGCTGTTCGGCGCATCAACCAGTGTCAGCCCAGCGGAGGCGAGCACCTCTCCATCGAAGCTTTCTCCTTCGACCGGCGCCCTGGAGCTTGACGCCCAGGGGAGGTTGATGAAGACGTTTTCGCCAGCCTTCAAGTAGACGCCTAGCTGGGGCTCTTCGGAGCCTGACGCTGCGGCAGGGGCGGAAGGATCGGCGGTCGGTGCAGCGCCTGGCGCTCCTGCGGCCTCAGGGCCGTCAGTGCGATCGCCAGACCCATCGCCAACTTCTGCGGCGGCAGCTTTGGCGGCCTCTGCGCCTGCGGGATCGTCAGCGCCGGCTGCTTCTTCGGTGGCAGCGGCATCGTCGGCATCACCGCCCGCGGCAATCTCGACGACATCATCGACGGCGGCCTCGGCGGTGTTCTCCTCGCCAACAACCTCGATCTCCATCCGCTCCGCATCAGATGGGTCTGACGGCCGAAAAAGGGAGAAAAGTCAAGCAAATATCCAAAAATAAGATCAAAAGAAGAAGAACCCAAGGGAAGTTTTGAAGCGAGAGGATTACCTGTACCGGGTTCTGCAGTCGTAGTCTCCGCCGTCGGAGGGCCGCTGGTGCTGCCGCTTGCCGCCGCAGCACTGGCCGGCGTCCCTCCTGCGCGAGCCAGCTCCTCGGCTGAGTCCCTTGCCGGAGAACTCTCCCTTGGCGGCGTAGTCGAAGCAGATGGCATGTCGGGGGCGGCCTCCGGGCGCTCCTGGTGGGGCTGCTCTGCTCCTACACAAACCAACAATCAGATGTCAGCAAAGAAAGAGCATCCATGCGCGCCTAACAGCGGAAAGCGAACCATATACTTACGCTGGGGTCTGCTCTGGAGAATTGTTGCCGGGTCCGGCAAGGTGGTCTCGGACGCATCCTCTGCTGTCGCGGTGGGTTCGTCCTCGACGATAATCACCCCCTTTGGACACGCCGGGACCTTGGCTCTCTTCGCCGTTCTCTGGGCCAGAGTCCTAAAAAGGAATAAGTTCGGAGTAAAGCAAATGAGATACAAGACAAAACAGCAAGAATTGAAGAACTACAAGTACAACAAAGAATCTTACTCTTCTTCTTCCTCGTCGGAGCTGAACACGGAGTAGTCGAAGTCCGACTCACCTCCGACGTGAGGAGGCAGAGGAGTAGGTTCCCTTGGCCGCTTGGCGGGAGCAGTGACGGTGGTCCGAGACGACCCCGCTCCAGCTGCCGCCGCGGCGTGAGAAGCGGCAGGAGCAGAAGCGGTCGTCCGGGTGGATCCCGCTCCAGTTGCCGCAGCAGCGTGAGGTGCTCCCGCGGCAACAGTGCTTGCCGCTGTGGAGCGTGTCGTGCGGCGCAGCTACTGTCGACTCGTCTGCCGCTCCGCTACGTCCCCGGCCTTGCAGAGACGCCTTCTTGGTGGAGCTGGGGGCTCTGCTTGCGACGAGCTGTCTGAAGATGAGGAGGAAGAGGAGTTGATCTCCAACGAGCCACTCGTATCCTCGGCGGGCTCACTCGACTCGACATCATGCCCGGCAAGCTCTTCCTCGCCGGCAAGCTCCTCTCGCTCGGCACGGCTTGCCGACTCTGCTGTCTCTGCCTCCTCCACGGTGAATCCAAACTAGCCCGCGGCAGCGGCTGTCGCCGCCTCTTCCAGCCTAGTGGCGATGCGCTTCATCTCTGCATCGGTGGTGGCGCGAGTGAGGCTTTTCTGTTCGTCGGAGCGGACCAGCACTTCTACGAAGCCGTCAAAGAACTCCTTCACGACGTCGTCTGCAGGCTCTTGCCAAGTTGGGACAATTCCATGCGAGTCGCACAGCGGCATCATTGCACGGATGCGGCTGAGCGAGGAGTTGTTTCACAACGGAACGACATCCTTCGGCAATCTGAACACTTCGGGATGTTGAGAGTCGTACTTGAACAACTCCCGGAGCATTGCGTCAAGTTCCATAACAGTGAAGTTGAAGTTGAGGCCCGGGCGCAGCCTCATGATGTCCGCCGCATTCTGGAAGTCCCAAGCGGGTCTCCTCCTCTCCTGCAGAGGGGCGATGCGGCGGCGAAGGAAATCTGATCCAACCGTGCCTACAGTGAGCCCGGCAAGCCTAAGGCGTTGGATCCGGGTGACGGCAATCTTCAGCCTATCGTCTTCCGGGGCCACGTTACTCCAATCGCTGCCGCGCGCTACTGGAGCTTGGCGCCGGGCGGTAAACGGCTGCGGGTTCTCCTCGACAATCCAGCACCAGTCTGCTCTCCATTCCTCCCACTTGCCGCGGAACTCCCCCTCCAGATAAGCTTCCTTCTTGCCGGCTCTCGAGATCTAGACGATTCCGCCGGATAAAGGCTCTCCTCTCTCAACTCGGGGCATAAAGAAGTGGCGAAAAAGGGCTACGTTTGGATAGACTCCGACAAAGTTTTCGTAGAGATGTGCGAAAATTGCCATGGTTTGAACAGCATTGGGGGTGAAGTCAAGGAGGCGGAACCCGTAGGTGTTCATAATATCGCAGAAAAACTCAGAGAAAGGCGGGCAGAGCCCGCAGTAGAAGAACAAGGCGAAGAAGGGATATCCATTTGGAGCTATTCCCGAAGCGATGGCTGGAAGTACCTTCGTGCGCGGATGCGCCCGCGTCTCCGTCGACCAGAAGAGGTAGTAATACTCCCTCAGCTTCTTCGCGGCGAGCTTG
>LR738714.1:214844195-214876291 GCA_902687465.1 Secale cereale
CTCCTTTCATAGCGCCGCGAGCCGCTGCGCCTCGGTCGACTTCACGACCTTCCCCTTGTTGGCTTTCGGAGCCATGGCGGAAGTGGTGGGGGAGGTCGACGGCGTTGGTGGTGCTGGTGGCGATGGGGGGCAGAGCGCTGCTCTCTTTCAGCTTTGGGAAGAAGGGGGAGCGGCGAAGGTTTCGGAGATTGGAATAGCAACTGGCGAGTGGGCGAACTACCCCTATTTCCCCTGCTTATAAGGAGGGAGGGGGCGGACGTTCCGTCTTTCCGAATAAAGAAACCACCCACGATCTCTCCCATGACGCCGCATTCAACGCGCGTCATTCGGGGAGGGCGCGGTGGATACGGAGAGAGATACGGCGTAACCCAGGCCGCGCGTGCCCATGCCCTATTTTGGGCCTGGCCCAACATCGCTCGGCACCGTGTATGGCCCAGGCCCGGGGGCTCCTGTCAGTGTACTAGAGTAGGGGTACGCTAGTATCCCGAACTTGTGCACGGGCAGTCGCAGCATCCCGCGGCAAGGCTTGCCGGGAGACCGCCAAGGTCCTCCGTGGTTCCTTTGGAGCCCTTCAAGAACAAAGTATTCAAGCCAAGGAGACAAGTCCCCGGCAAGAGGAGCTTGCCGGGAAGGCCAACCAAGGCATCTCAAGGAACTTGTCGCGACGCGCCACGCGTCCCGGCAAGGCCCGATGAGCGACGAGCTCCCGGACGCGACAAGACAACGACCGCGGCAAGGCGCTTGCCGCGGCAAGCTACCACTCTGTACCCGCGCTCCAGCACATCCACCAACGTGTCGCTCTGGGACCTTTCTAGGCGTACGTGGCGGGAGGCTGTGTAGCCAGCGGTGCGCGGTGGCAAGCGGTGCTGACAAGATTGCCATCGTGGCGAGCGGTGGCGTCCCTGACGGTCCCTTTTGCACTATTTGGGCGACGCAGATGGGCATTCAATGCCCTTGTCCCCTGCCGTCAGAGTTAGGTATGATACACTGTAACAGGTAGTTGTACCAACCGCAACACCTTTCCATTTTTACCCTTGTCTACGTTGCCACCTGTCGGTGACCCCTTGAGCATATAAAAGGAGGCCCATGCGCAACATAGAAAGGAGGAAAAACACTCATGCTCGGTCTCGTTAGCTGCTGGTGTGTACTGTAGCGCTCAGCGCTCCCGAGCAAGAACTCAATACAAACCACAAAGCAGGAGTAGGGTTTTACGCATCCATGCGGCCCGAACCTGGGTAAACTGCTCGTGTGTTTCGGCTCGATCCGCTCTTCGTGCGATCTTCGCCCCCGCCGAACCGAAAGGGGCTCGGTCCGCCGGTCCCATAGGTGCTCGTGGATTCGTTCCCCGACAGTGTATGACCATACAAGGTTTTATTCATGTAAATAGAACAACAATTATTCTCTGACTTAAATGAATAATCGTATTCCACTAAACACGATCTAATCTTGTTCATGCTCAACGCAAACACCAAATAACATTTATTTAGGTTCAAAACTAATCCAAAAAGTATAGGGAGTTTGCGATGATGATCATATCAATCTTGGAACCACTTCCAACACACATTGTGACCTCACCCTTAGCTAGTCTTCGTTTATTCCGCAACTCTTGTTTCGAGTTACTAAACTTAGCAACTGAACGAGTATCAAATACCCAGGGGCTACTACGAATACTAGTAAGGTACATATCAATAACATGTATATCAAATATACCTTTGTTCACTTTGCCATCCTTTTTATCCGCCAAGTATTTTTGTCAGGGTAGTTCCGCTTCTAGTGACCATTCCCTTTGCAGTAGAAGCACTCAGTTTCAGGCTTAGTTCCAGCTTTGGGCTTCTTCATGGGAGTGATAACTTGCTTGCCATTCTTCTTGAAGTTCCCTTTTCTTTCCCTTGCCCTTTTTCTTGAAACTAGTGGTCTATTTAACCATCAACACTTGATGCTCTTTCTTGATTTCTATCTTCGCCGATTTCAGCATCGCGAAGAGCTCGAGAATCATTTTTATCATCCCTCGCATATTATAGTTCATCAAGAAGTTCTTGTATCTTAGTGATAGTGACTGGAGAACTCTGTCAATAACTGTCTTATCTGGAAGATTAAATCCAACTTAATTCAAGTGATTGTAGTGCCTAGACATTCTAAGCACATGCTCACTAGCTGAGCTATTCTCCTCCATCTTGTAGGCAAAGTACTTGTCAGAGGTCTCATACCTCTAGACATGGGCATGAGTCTGAAATATCAATTTCACCTCTTGGAACATTGCATATGCTCCATGACTTTCAAAACTTTTTTGAAGTCCCGGTTCTACGCCGTAAAGCATGGTGCACTAAACTATTAAGTAGCCATCATCTTCTCCTGCAATAGGTCTGTCACCTAGTGGTACATCAAGGACATAATTCTCCTGTGCTGCAATGAGCATAATCCTCAAAACACAGACCCAATCCGCATCATTACTACTAGCATCTTTCAACTAAGTTTTCTCTAGCACCGTATAAAAAATAGGGGAGCTAAATCGCGAGCTATTGATATACAACATAGATATTCAAATACTATCAGGACTAAGTTCATGATCAATTAAGTTTAACTAATCAAATTACTAATGAACTCCCACTTAAATTAACATACCTCAGGTTATCTAAGTGATACATGATCTAAATCAGCTAAACCATGTCCGATCATCACGTGAGATGGAGTGGTAATCAATGGTGAACATCTCTATGTTGATCATATCTACTATATGACTCATGTTTGACCTTTCGGTCTCCCGTGTTCTGAGGCCATGTCTGCACATGCTAGGCTCGTCAAGTTTAACCCAAGTAATCCGCGTGTGTAAAACTATATTACACCCGTTGTATGTGAACGTAGAGTCTATCACACCCGATCATCACGTGGTGTCTCGAAATGACGAATCGTAGTGCATACTCGGGGAGAACACTATTATATTGAAATTTAGTGAAGGGATCATCTTATAATGCTACCGCGATCTAAGAAAAAAATGCATAAAAGATAAACATCACATGCAATCAAAATATGTCCATTATATGGCCATCATCATCTTGTGCTTTTGATCTCCATCTCCAAACCATCGACATGATTTTCATTGTCACTGGCTAGACACCTTGATCTCCATCATAGCTTCGTGGTCGTCTTGCCAACTATTGCTTCTACGACTATTGCTAACTCATAGCAATAAAGTAAAGCAATTACATGTCGTTTGCATTTCATACAATAAAGAGAAAACCATAAGGCTCCTGCCGGTTGCCAATAATTTACAAAACATGGCCATCTCATACAATAACATATAACTCATCGTGTCTTGACCATATCACATCACAAACATGCCCCACAAAAACAAGTTATATGTCCTCTACATTTTTGTTGCAAGTTTTATGTGGTTTCTATGGTCTTCCAGCAAGTACCGATATTACCTACGACACAAAACCACAACGGTGATTTACCAAGTTTGCTGTTTTAACCTTTGACAAGCACCGGCCATAGTCAAATTCGATTCAACTAAAGTAGGAGAAACAGACACCCGCCAGCCACCTTTATGCAAAACAAGTTGCATGTCTGTCAGTGGAACTGGTCTCATGTACGTGTACATGTAAGGTTGGTCCAGGTCGCTTCATCTTACAATGCCGTTGTATCAAAATAAGACGTTGGTGGTAAGCAGTATGACGATCACCGCCCACAAGTCTTTGTGTTCTACTCATGCATATCATCTACGTATAGACTTGGCTCATGATGAAACTGTTGGGAAATGTTGCATGGAAAACAAAAAAAAATTCTACGCACACACAATGATCTATCCATGGGGATGCATGGGAACGAGGGGAAGAGTGTGTCTACGTACCCTCATAGACCGTAAGCGGAAGCGTTTCACAATGTAGTTGATGTAGTCGAACTTATTCACACTTTAATCGATCAAGTACCTAACGCACGACACCTCCGCTTTCTACACACGTTCAGCTCGGTGACGTCCCTCGCCTTCTTGATCCAGTGATGAGTTCCGTCAGCACGACGGTGTGGTGACGGTGGTGGTGAAGTGATCTCCGGAGGGCTTCGCCTAAGCACAACGAAAATATGACTGGGCGAGTAAACGGTGGACGGGTGATGGAGTCCTGGATTAAGGGGTCCTTAGGTGGCCGGGTCGTTCATTGTGGGCCGGACTGGTGGGCCGTGAAGATTATCGATGAAGTCTATCTCTCGTATCCGGATAGGACTCCCATATGTGTAAAATAGCTACTTGAGAGTCCGGGTGTAATACTTTCCTTCCTCTGCAAGGTGATCATGTAGAAACCCTAGGTCCCTCCGGTGCATATATAAACCAGAGGGTTTAGTCCGTAGAGACAATATAATCATAGCAATCACATAGGCTAGACTTTTAGCGTTTAGCTATAACGATCTCGAGGTAGATCAACTCTTGTAACCCATATTCATCAAGATCAATTACGCAGGAAGTAGGGTATTACCTCGATCAAGAGGGCCAGAACGTGGGTAAACATCATGTCCCTGATAACCCACAAGTATAGGTGATCGCAATAGTTTTCGAGGGTAGAGTATTTAACCCAAATTTATTGATTCGACACAAGGGGAGCCAAAGAATATTCTCAAGTATTAGCAGTTGGGATGTCAATCCAACCACACCTGGAAGACTTAATATCTGCAGCAAAGTATTTAGTAGCAAATTAGTGTGGAAATAACGGTAACAGTGGCAAAAGTAATACTAGAAGTTTTTGTGGCAATTGTAACAGTGGTAACAGAAAAGTAAATAAGCAAAGATCAATATATGAAAAGCTCGTAGGCAATGGATCAATGATAGATAATTATGTTGGATGTGATTCCTCATGCAATAGTTATAACATAGGGTGAGACAGAACTAGCTCCAGTTCATCAATGTAATGTAGGCATGTATTCCGAATATAGTCATACGTGCTTCTGGAAAAGAACTTGCATGACATCTTTTGTCCTACCCTCCTGTGACAGCGGGGCCCTATTGGAAACTAAGGGATATTAAGGCCTCCTTTTAATAGAGTACCGGACCAAAGCATTAACACTTAGTGAATACATGAACTCCTCAAACTATGGTCATCATCGGGAGTGGTCCCGATTATTGTCACTTCGAAGTTGTCGGATCATAACAGATAGTAGGTGACTATTGACTTGCAAGATAGGGAAAGAACACACATATATTCATGAAAACATAATAGGTTCAGATATGAAATCATGGCACTCGGGTCCTAGTGACAAGAATTAAGCATAGCAAAGTCATAGCAACATCAATCTTATAATATAATGTATACTAGGGATCAAACCCTAACAAAACTAACTCGATTACATGGTAAATCTCATCCAACCCATCACCATCCAGCAAACCTACGATGGGATTACTCACGCACGGCGGTGAGCATCATGAAATTGGTGATGGAGGATGGTTGATGATGACGATGGCGACAGATTCCCCTCTCTGGAACCCCGAACGTACTCCAGATTAGCCCTCCCGGGAGAGATTAGGGCTTGGCGGCGGCTCCGTATTGTAAAACGTGATGAATCCTTCTCTGTAATTTTTTTCTCCCCGAACGTGAATATATGGAGTTGGAGTTGAGGTCGGTGGAGCTCCAGGGGTCCGATGAGGCAGGGGGCTCCCAGGGGGGATAGGGCATGCACCCCACCATTGTGGCCAGGGTGTGGGCCCCTTCGGTTGATTCTTTCGCGAGTATTTCTTATTAATTCCAAAAAGTGGCTCCGTGAAGTTTCAGGTCATTCCGAGAACTTTTATTTCTGCACAAAAATAACACCATGGCAATTCTGCTGAAAACAGCGTCAGTCCAGGTTATTTCCATTCAAATCATGCAAGTCATAGTCCAAAACAAGGGCAAAAGTGTTTGGAAAAGTAGATACATTCGAGACGTATCAACTTCCCCAAGCTTAAACCTTTGCTTGTCCTCAAGCAATTCAGTTGACAAACTGAAAGTGATAAAGAAATACTTTTACAAACTCTGTTTTCTCTTGTTGTTTCAAATATGTAAAGCCAACATTCAAGTTTCCAGCAAAGATTATGAACTAACCACATTCACAATAACATTTAGGTCTCATGTTTAATCATATCAATGGCATAATCAACTAGCGAGAAATAATAATAAATCTCGGATGACAACACTTACTCAGAACAATCATAATATGAAATAACAAGATGGTATCTCGCTAGCCCTTTTTGAGACCACAAAACATAAATGCAGAGCACCCCTGAAGATCAAGGACTGACTAGACATTGCAATTATTGGTAAAAGAGATCCAGTCACAGTCATACTCAATGTAAATCAATATCAATGCATGCGAATGACAGTGGTGCTCCCCAACTGGTAATTTTTAATAAGAGGATGATGACTCAACATAAATGTAAATAGATAGGCCCTTCGCAGAGGGAAGCAGAGAATTGCAGAGGTGCAAGAGCTCAAGTTTTGAAACAAAGATAAATAATATATTTAGTGGCATACTTTCATTGTCAACATAACAACCAAGAGTTCTCGATATCTTCCAGGCTACACACATTATAGGCGGTTCCCAAACTGAATGGTAAAGTTTTACTCCCCCTCCACCATCAAACACACTCCATGGCTTATCTGAAACAAGGGGTACCGTCCAAACCAATAACAGTCCAGGGGGAGCTTTGTTTATTTATATTTTGATTTGAGCATGGGACTGGGCATCCCGATTACTGGCCATTTTCTCCTGAATGATGAGCGGAGTCCTCTCATCGTGAGAATAACCCACCTAGCATGGAAGATATAGACAGCCCTAGTTTATACATGAGCTATTCGAGCATACAAAACAAAATTTCATATGAAGGTTTAGAGTTTGGCACATAAAATTTTACTTGGAACGACAGGTAAATACCGCATATAGGAAGGTATGGCGGACTCATATGGAATAACTTCCGATTTTATGGAAGTGGATGCACAAGCAGTATTCCCGCTTAGTACAAGTGAATGCTAGAAAGAGACTGGGAAGCGACCAACTAGAGAGCGACAGTAGTCATGAAAATGCATTAAGATTAATCCACAATGAGTGGAAGAATGAGTAGGATATAAATCACCATGAACATAAATATCATGGAGGCTATGTTGGTTTTGTTTCAACTACATGCATGAACATGTGCCAAGTCAAGCCACTCCAATCGTTCAAAGGAGGATACCACCCTATCATACCACATCACAACCATTTTAATAACATGTTGGCACGCAAGGTAAACCATTATAAACTCCTAGCTAATTAAGCATGGCATGAGCAACTATAATCTCTAATTGTCATTGCAAACATGTTTCATTCATAACACGCTATATCAGGAACGATGAACTAATCATATTTACCAAAACAAGATAGGTCGAGTTCATACCAGTTTATATCATCCCAATCAGTCCATCATATATCGTCATTATTGCATGTTACTCGCACGACCGAACGGTGTGGATAATAATCATAGTGCAAGCATCTGATACAAGGGAGAAGACAAGGTAATATGGGCTCTAGGTTAAATCAACAATAATGCATATGTGAGTCACTCAACATTTTCATCATGGTATTCTCCACTCGACCCCCAAAGAAAAGAAAATAAATAAAACTATTTACACGGGAAAGCTCCCAACAAACAAAAGACGAATGGAAAATCTCTTTGGGTTTTCTTTTAATTACTACTACTACAGGCATGGAAAGTGAACTAGCTAAAAGCTACAACTATTTTTTTTTTGGTTTTTCTTAAGGTTTGCCAAACACACAAGAAGAAGGCTTAGAAAATAAAATAAACTAGCATGGATAGTACAATGAAAAAGTATGAGCACCGACAACTAGAATGAGTGTGTGAACATGAATGTAATGTTAGTGATAAATACGTACTCCCCCAAGCTTAGGCTTTTGGCCTAAGTTGGTCTATGGCCACTGCTGACCTGGCGAATATCCAAAGTCATAGCTGGGCTAGTACTGAGATGCAGCTGCCTCGGAGGAGGGATGCCTCCGTCCTCCTTTCATACTCGTTCGCATCCTCCCTAGTTATAACTTATCTCCTTTTTTTCTGAAAGTCAAAAAATGTAGGAGCAGGGAGAGCAGCATGGACATTGCGGCGTCTGTCAAAGAGTAGTCAGTACTGGAGGAACTGTTCATTCCTCTCAACAAACTAATGGCGAACCATAGTATTATAATCTAGATAAGCAGGAGGTAACTCTATATCATTTCCATGTATGGGTACACCAAGATAATTAGCTACACGAGTTGCACAAATTTCACCAAACAAATCTCCACTTATACTAATAAGATGCAACCTTTGTGCAACAATGGCCCCCAAGTTATACTGTTTATCACCTAATACCGCACTCTTGAGGACACTAAGATCTGGAACGCACATGTGACAAGCCTCATCTTTACCGTTAATGCATCTACCTATAAACAGAGCAAAATAATGTATGGAAGGAAAATGAATGCTCCCTATGGTAGCTTGTGTGATTTCTCTAGATTCCCCCACATTGATACTAGCTAGAAAGTCTTTATATTCAGATCTGCGAGGTTCACTAACACTGCCCCACTGCGGGAGTTTACAAGCGGTATTAAAATCTTCTAGGTCCATGGTATATGATTTATCATAAAGATCAAATAAATCAGTGTGAGAATTTCACGGAGATGTAAATTTAAACCTTCTCACAAAGGAACCAGTTAGGTATTGGTATTGTAAGCGCTTATCAAACACGAAGTCCTCAAGATCAGCATTACGACATACGCGTCAAATTCATCCTTGATGCCTTCCTGGACCATAAACTCCTCTAACGGCCATTCACAAGGCCGCACTTGAGCTTCCCTCGGTGGTTCATCATCCGGCTCACATATCACTAGCCTTGGACCTTTCTTCCTTGACGAACCACCTTGGTATATTTTCCTATGCATTTTTGTTTCTCAGAAAAATTTCTGAAATTTTAGTGACTCAAAACAAAAGTGAACCAAACTCAACAGGATTGATAGCAACTACTCCCACAAGTGCCTATAGACTATATCATGCATTGAAACTACTTTTGACCATATAAATTTGACATGCACGCTCAAGAACAGGGTCACCTTAGTAGCAAAAATTTGCAATAAATAAAGCACTAGAACAAAAACTAATTGTATCATTGGATGAGTTACATACCGAAGAACAATCCCCCAAAATAGTTTTGTGATTGAAGCTATGAGCAAGGAGATCGAAACTGGCAACAAAATGAGCTAAAACATGGGTTTGCGCTATGGGAGGATTTATTTGGAGGAAGACGAAGTGAGTGGGTGCTGTAATAAGTGGAGGGGGTCCATGTGGGGCCCACGAGGCATGGGGCACACCCCAGGGGGGTGGGCGTGCTCTGCACCCTCGTGGCCAAATGGTGGGTCCCCCTGGTGTGTTCTCAGTGCCAGAAATTCTTAAATATTCTACAAAAAAATCATTGTTCATTTTCAGGACATTTGTAGAACTTTCATTTTCGGGGTATTTTTATTGCAAGGATAATTCCGAAAACAATTTTTTTTATTTTTGCTTTATTTAATCTAAATAATAGACAGTAGAAAGAGGGTACTGAGAGTTGTGCTTTCTAACTTCATCCATCTCATGCTCATCAAAAGGAATCCACTAACAAGGTTGATCAAGTCTTGCTAACAAACTCTTTCCGAATAACATGAAACCAGATTTTTTTCGAATAACACTAGGTTACCTCAACGAGGATATGCATGTCCCCAACAATAAGAATATCATATTTCTTCCTAACAGTAGGGAGAGGGAATTCAAAACCTCCAATAGTGACCGTTGAAATTTTTCCAATACAATTGATACTTTTGGACTTGAGGTTATTTCCTTGGAAAGTGTACCGTATGCTCATTACCATTAACATGAAAAGTGACTTTTCCTTTGTTGCAATCAATAATAACCCCTACAGTATTCAAAAAGGGTCTACCAAGGATAATCGACATACTATTGTCCTCGAGAATATCAAGAATAACAAAGTCTGTTAAAATAGTAATTTTTGCAACCACAATAGGCACATCCGCACAAATACCGACATGTATAGCAATTGATTTATCGGCCATTTGCAAAGATATTTTAGTAGGTGTTAACTTATTCAAATCGAGTCTACGGTATACAGAGAGAGGCATAACACTAACACCGGCTCCAAGATCACATAAAGCAGTTTTAACATAGTTTCTTTTAATGGAGCATGGTATAGTTGGTACTCCTGGATCTCCTAGTTTCTTTGGTATTCCACCTTTAAAATAAAATTGGCAAGCATGGTGGTCAACTTCCGATATCTTTCTTTTATTTGTTACAATATCTTTCATATACTTAGCATAAGGATTCTCTTTAAGCATATCAGTCAAACGCATAAGCAAAAAGATAGTTCTAATCATTTCAGCAAAGCGCTCAAAATCCTCATCATCCTTTTTCTTGGATGGTTTAGGAGGAAACGGCATGGGTTTTTGAACCCATGGTTCTCTTTCTTTACCGTGCTTCCTAGCAACGAAGTCTCTCATATCACAACGTTGATTCTTTGACTGTGGGTTATCAAGATTAATAGTAGGTTCAATCTCTACATCATTGTTATTGCTAGGTTGAGCATCAACATGAATATCACCATTATCATTATCACTAGGTTCATGTTCATTACTAGATTGTGTTTCAGGATCAGAAATAGAAATATCATTGGGATTCTCAGGTGTGTCAACAACAGGTTCACTAGAAGCATGCAAAGTCCTACCATTTTTCTTTTTCTTCTTCTTAGAAGGACTAGGTGCATCAACATTAGTTCGCTGAGAATCTTGATCAACTCTCTTAGGGTGGCCCTCGGGTTACAAAGGTTCCTGATTCATTCAACCCCCTCTAGTCATAACTCTAACAACATTATCGTTTTTCTTATTATTTAATTCATTGAGCAAATCATTTTGTGTTTTAAGCACTTGTTCTACCTGAGTGGTAACCATAGAAGCATGTTTACTAATAAGTTTAAGGTCACCTTGAACTCTAGACATATAACCACTCAAGTGTTCAACCATATAAGCATTACCTTTCAATTGTCTACCAACATAAGCATTGAAGTTTTCTTGTTTAACAATAAAATTATCAAACTCATCTAACCATTGGTTAGCAGACTTATTACGAGGAATATCACCTTCATCAAATCTATAGAGAGAATTTACCTTTACTACCCGTGTCCGGTTATCAAGACCATGTATTTCTTCAATAGGTGGTAAATTCTTAACATCTTCAGCTTTAATACCCTTTTCCTTCATAGATTTCGTTGCCTTTTGCATATCTTCAGGACTGAGAAATAGAATACCCCTTTTCTTCGAAGTTGGCTTAGGAGTTGGTTCAGGAAGTGTCCATTCATTATCATTACTCAATATATTATTCAATAGCAATTCAGCTTGCTCAACAGTTCTTTCCCTGAAAACACAACCAACACAACAATCCAGGTGGTCTCTGGGAGAATCAGTTAGTCCATTATAAAAGATATCAAGTATTTCATTTTTCTTGAGAGGATGATCAGGCAAAGCATTAAGTAATCGGAGAAGCCTTCCCCAAGCTTGTGGGATACTTAGCAAAGAAGTATTTAGCACAAAATTATATATTTCCCTTAAGGCAGCTTGTTTCTTATGAGCGAGGAAATATTTAGCAAAGAAGTAACAAATCATATCATGCGAACAACGCACACAACCAGGAGCAAGAGAATTAGACCATGTTTTAGCATCACCCTTTAAGGAGAACGAAAATAACTTAAGGATATAGTAGTAACGAATTTTTTCCTCATGAGTGAATAGGGTGGTTATATCTTTCAATTTAGTAAGATGTGCCACGACAGATTCAGATTCATAGCCATAAAAAGGATCAGATTCCTCCAAATTAATTAACTCATGATCGACAAAGAAATCATAATCCTTATCAAAACTACATATAGGTGAAGTAGCAAAAGCACGGTCATATTTCATTCTATCATTCAAAGACTTCTCTTTCAGCTTAGCTAAAAAATTCTTAAGATCATATCTATCTTTGCAAGAAAAAGATCTCTAGCAGTTTCTTCATCCATAACATAACCCTCAGGCACATTAGGCAATTCATATATAGGGCAGAATCTTCATCATCACTTTCATCAATATTATCTGTTTCAATAATTTCATTCTCTCTAACCCTAGCAAGTTGTTCATCAAGAAGTTCACCCAATGGCACATTATTATCAAGCATATAAGTAGTTTCATCATAAGCATCATGCATAGCAAAAGTCGCATCGTCAATAATGTGCGACATATCAGAATCAATAGCAGGTGTAGGTGTCACAAATTTACTCATAACATATGGCAAATCAGGTGCAGATCTAGATGGCAGTTCCTTACCTCCCCTCGTAGTTGAGGATAAAATCTTGGTTCTTTCTTCTTTCAAGTCTTTCATAGTGATCAATAGATATAAATTCCAAGTGACTCAAAGAATAGAGCTATGCTCCCCTGCAATGGCGCCAGAAAAAGGTCTTGATAACCCACAAGTATAGGGGATCGCAACAATTTTTGACGGTAGTGTATTCAACCCAAATTTATTGATTCGACACAAGGGGAGCCAAAGAATATTGTCAAGTATTAGCAGTTGAGTTGTCAATTCAACTACACCTGGAAGACTTAATATCTACAGCAAAGTATTTAGTAGCAAAGTAATATGGAAATACCGATAATGGTGGCAAAAGTAACAGTAGCAGTTTTTGTTGCAATTGTAACAGTGGTAACAGAAAAGTAACTAAGCAAAGATCAATATGCAAAAAGCTCATAGGCAATGGATTAATGATGGATAATTATGACGGATGTGATTCCTCTTGCAATAGATATAACATAGGGTGACATAGAACTAGCTCCAGTTCATCAATGTAATGTAGGCATGTATTCCGAATATAGTCATACGTGCTTATGGAAAAGAACTTGCGTGACATCTTTTGTCCTACACTCCCGTGGCAGCGGGGTCCTATTAGAAACTAAGCGATATTAAGGCCTCCTTTTAATAGAGTACCAGACCAAAGCATTAACACTTAGTGAATACATGAACTCCTCAAACTACGGTCATCACCGGGAGAGGTCCCGATTATTGTCATTTCGGGGTTGCCGGATCATAACACATAGTAGGTGACTATTGACTTGCAAGATAGGATCAAGAACTCACATATATTCATGAAAACATAATAGGTTCATATCTGAAATCATGGCACTCGGGCCCTAGAGATAATCATTAAGCATAGCAAAGTCATAACAACATCAATCTTAGAACATAATGGATACTAGTGATCAAACCCTAACAAAATTAACTCGATTACATGGTAAATCTCATCCAACCCATCACCGTCCAGCAAGCCTACGATGGTATTACTCACGCACGATCGTGATCATCATGAAATTAGTGATGGAGGATGGTTGATGATGATGCCGGTGACGGATTCCCCTCTCTGGAGCCACGAACAGACTCCAGATCAGCACGGCAGCTCCGTATCGTAAAACGCGATGAATCCTTCTCTCTGGGTTTTTTCTCCCAGAATGTGAGTATATGGAGTTGGAGTTGAGGTCAGTGGAGCTCCAGGGGGGCCACGAGGCAAGGGGCGCGCCTAGGGGGTAGGGCGCGCCCCCACCCTCACAGCCAGCGTATTGGCCCCCTTCGGTTGATCTTTCACCACTATTTTTTTTAATTCCAAAAAGTGGCTCCGTTAAGTTTCAGGTCATTCTGAGAAATTTAATTTCTACACAACAATAACACCATGGTAATTCTGCTAAAAACAGCGTCAGTCCAGGTTAGTTACATTTAAATCATGCAAGTTGGAGTCCAAAACAAGGGCAAAAGTGTTTGGAAAAGTAGATACATTGGAGACGTATCAGTCCCTAGTCTCCTATTACCATCGATCCTCTGACGCATAATTCGGGACCCCCTACCCGAGATGTACTGGTTTTGAGACCGACATTGGTGCTTTCATTGAGAGTTCCACTGTGTCGTTGACTGAAGGATTAATGGATCGCTTCGTCACCAATGACGGCGCCACCGCCGAGGGAGTTTTTCTCCCCGGCCTGCTTTTCATGTTCGGTGGCTTCGTGCTTCGTGCCAACACGGAAGGCCACCTTGAGCAGGTTCACAACTATGCCCCTGGTCCTCAGATCAGCTTTGGAAGTCTAAACTACGTTGTTGATGTCCGCGGAGATTTGATCTTCGACGGATTCGCACCCATGGCAGCTGCTCCCTGCCGCCACGATGAACATGACCTAGATCTTTCGTCAGACACCATCCAAGGGGTAATACTTGCAGCAGCTCTGGCCTTAGATCTGGAGCAGATCGCTTCATCCGAGGACGCAAAGATCAACCCAGCCACAGAGACCGTAGACTTAGCGGCGCTTGAGCCGCACACAGACCCAGCCTCGAGTAGGATTCCCTCCACCGGAACTCCGGACTCGTTTCTGACCACAAGTTTCGAACTCTCAGGATATGCATCCCTGGGGCTCGATCGAGTGGTTGTTACCGAACTCGGCCCTGCAGATATCCAAACACATGTCCAGCTCTTGACCTTAGACGAAGTTCTTGACTTAATAAAATCTCTCTCCCTAGCAGAGAATTCCCAGCCGAATTATGCCCAGTTCGAACTTGGGGCTGAGGACAGGGAATATTTCTTCCCACCCACCACCCACTTGGTAGCCACGGTCGAGGACTTAACCAATCTATTAGATTACTCTTCCGAAGACATCGACGCGATGGACCATGATGCCGAAGCCGATCTAAGTACAAACCCGCCCGCAACTGGGCGATGGACGGCTACTTCTACATACGATGCATACATGGTGAACACACCCAATGAGAAGGAGGACGACAGTGATACCAATCGAGAACAGAACAAGCCTATCGATGAACCTCCCAAACGCCGGCATCAGAAGCGTCGATCTCGACCCCATAAAGGGAAAGAGAGTAACAATGTCACTGAAGACGATTACGATCCGGAACAAGCTGATGACCCCGTAGAGCTAGTTGTAGAGCACGACGAATGGGAGGATGCCGAACATAGTCCAGAACTGCTGGCCGATCAAAGCAACCCGGATGACAGTAATTATCAACCTGTCTCCGAAGAGGACATCAACCTAGGAGACGAAGAATACATCATCCTAGAAGAACAGCTCGAACAGAAGCGTTCTCAACAACAGCTCATTGCCAATGCAAGGAGCCTGAAGAAGCAGCAGCAATGGCTTAGAGCCGAACATGATATGCTCAATGAAAGATGGAATGAAGTGCTAGACGCTGAAGAACGATACGGTCGTAAGGGCCAAACAAAGAGGTATCCTAAATGTAAATAGTTGTCCCAATTCGACGATGAGGCCCCACCAACAATTCCGCCGAAGTATGATCAATCCGATCAACCGGACCGACCATCCCATGGACTGGACAAAGCGGCCAGCAACGCCGTACACAAGCCCGCACCTCTTCACCGTAAAGGCAAGGATACAACGGCTTAGGGCCATAAGTATGACCTACGTTGGGACCTGAATGAAAAGGCTGGCGAGACAAAATCAATCTATGGACAGAGGGAACGTACCCACACACGGAGCTGCGGCTACCAAGACAAATAGACCGGTCACACTCCAGCTCAGAGCGAACACCGAACACCAATACCACCCGAACTACGCCACGATATCACAATATACAGGGGTTCCTCACACCCTCTGTGCTTGACTGATGAGGTGATGGATCATGAATTTTCAGAAGGGTTGAAACTTGTAAACATCAAGGCGTACGATGGAACAACGGACCCCGCTGTATGGATAGAAGACTTTATTCTTCACATACACATGGCTCGTGGAGATGATCTCCATGCTATCAAATACTTACCTCTCAAGCTAAAATGACTAGCTCGGCAACGGTTAAACAACCTGCCAGAGAACTCTATTGGAAGCTGGGAAGAACTTGAGGATGCTTTTCGGGCAAACTTTCAGGGGACTTATGTCCGACCCCCAGATGCTGATGATTTAAGTCATATAATCCTGCAACCCGGGGAGTTAGCCTCTAAGCTTTGGAATCAGTTCTTAATTAAAAAGAATCAAATTCTAGTCTGTCCGGACGCCGAAGCCTTAGTGGCATTCAAACACAGTGTCCGGGACGAATGGCTGGCTAGATACCTCGGCCAAGAGAAGCCGAGAACAATGGAATCCCTAACTACACTACTAACCCGCTTTTGCGTGAGCGAGGATAGCTGGCTGGCTCATAGAAGTAACAGCACCAGCGACCCTGGCACATCTGAAGTCAGGGATGGCAATGGCAAGCCACGCGCAATAAAAACAAGGGTAGAAACAATATGGGAAGCATAGATGACACAACAATAAACGCGGGATTCAATGGCTCCAGGCCCGGTCAACGGAAGAAGCCATTTAAAGGCAATAGAGATAGTCCATCCAGCTTGGACAAAATACTAGACACGTCCTGCCAGATCCATGGCACCCCTGATAAACCTGCATATCATACCAACCGTAATTGTTGGGTCATTAAGCAGGACGGCAAGCTAACGCCAAACACAAGGGGAAAGGACCTCAAAGCAAAGATGAGGATGAACCTCGCCAGCCGAACATGGGGGGATAGAAGAAATTTCCGCCGGAGGTGAAAACCGTGAACATGATATACGTCACCCATATCCCCAAGAGGGAGCACAAGTGCGCACTCCGAGACGTATATGCCATTGAACCTGTCGCCCCCAAATTCAACCCATGGTTAGCTTGTCCAATCACCTTAATCACCTTTGATTTTAGGGATCATCCAACCAGTATCTGTCACAAAGGTTCGGTGGCCTTAGTGCTCGATCCCATAATTGACGGATACCATCTTACTCGAGTCCTTATGGACAGCGGCAACAGTCTTAATCTAATATACCAAGACACTATCCGCAAGATGGGGATAGACCCATCAAGAATTAAGCCTAGCGGCACTATCATTAAAGGAGTGATACCAGACATAGAAGCCCGCTGCACGGGCTCATTAACATTGGAAGTGGTATTCGACTCACCTGATAAATTTCGAAGTGAAGAGTTAATCTTCAACATCGCTCTGTTCCGAAGTGGCTATCACGCACTAAGTGGATGAACGACCTTCTCTCGCTTTAACACAGTCCCGCATTATGCCTACTTAAAGCTCAAAATGCCTTGACCGTGCGGCATCATCACGGTCAATGGAAACATGGAGCGCTCCCTCCGTACGGAGGAAGACACTGTGGCCCTAGAGACCGAGGTTCAAAGCGGCTTATTTAGGCCAAATAACATCGGTCGTCAAGACCACAAACACGGCTAAACGTGGCTGGTCCGCACAACAATGCGGCTGCTCAGAAGAACCTGAGTTCGATTAGCAGTTGCACCTCTGTCGACTGCCCCATAAGGTGGTAGCATACATACCTCGCATACACAATTATGCCCTTAAAATATAAATAGTCCATAGTTCGGCTTGACCATATCCGGACTCTAAAATACATCTTATTTTTCAGCTTCGTTTAAAAAGAACCTACATTGTTTACGGCCGTACATGATATTCTTTTCTAGAATCCTGCATTTTCCTTTTTATTTTTACAGGCGGCCATCATAATTCTCCTTCTCAAGCACATATTACCAAAGAGAAAAAGTCGCAGACATGCAGCAGGGCCACGTGTTGAAATTTCTTTTTAGATTCACGCTTTGTGTAAATCTTTTTCTTCTCTTTTATTTTATTTTACTTTTTGGCATGTCAAATGCCCAAGGCTGTTGTCAGTGTTATCTGTAACCTCACGGCTTGCCGTGTTAAATGGGATATAAAAGAAGAAGTTTCGTTCCAATTCGCTCGAAGTTTATTCTATTTTACCACCTGTATTCTCCACCCCCAAGTCAGATCGCCCAACATGCCTTAATACCTAGAATTAATACCAGGGGATATACTCAGCCTGAAACGCCTCCAAGATGTCTGAACACCTATAGGGAACTGTTCGACTTCCCGGATATTGCATTAGATGCATTGGCTCTGAATCATGTCTTTGGTCTATAGTTGGGTTGCCCGGCTCCTGTGCTTGCCACCTTACATTCTGAATTGTTCGGCAAACGTAGTAATGGGAGAACTACTACGATTGTACTTCTGGTTCGTCTGGTCAAGTACATCAGTAGAGAAAGCAGAAAACTGACTGTCAAGATGAGGCGAGGGCCGGTCAAGAGGTCCAGTGACCTAGTTTTATACTACCATCGATAGCGATCCACTCCGTGTTCCACGAGGGGCTGGTCTTTGCCTAGCCGTGTCACACAGGCACTATAGTTCGAAAAGCCTTGTACGCACCAGGGGCTAGTACTTAGCCCTACTAGTCAAGCTCCTATGGATAAGTGAAAGCAATAAAGCCGCATAGTCTGATTGCCTGGTTCGCTCCGCAAACACCTCCTATACGTACCAATACGTTGGACAAAGAGTGTTCATGGGTGTTACCAAACACCCCTGTAATATTTACATGGGGGCTGAAGCTGACGACTGGAATCTTTCAAATTTAAATAAACAACCGCACATGAGGAAAAGGTCGCTCATAAATATAGAAGCGCAAAATTTATATACATCGGCATATAGGCTTCGTCTTCACAACCCGAATAAAATCACTCAAAGATTGTATCCTTTGAACACTGGCCCTTTAAAAGGCGGGCTCCTTCTAGGACGTCGTCAAAGTACCTTTACGGCTTGCGGTGATCCTTGCCCTCGGGTGGGCCAGCAGTGGCTATCTCCGTGGCTTTCCTCTTCGCCCAATGCACCTTCACGCGGGCAAAGGCCATCCGAGCACCCTCTATGCAGGATGAGCACTTAATAGCATCGACCTGCGGACTCACTTCGACGAGCTTCTTCACTAATCCGAAGTAACTACCTGGGATTGGATCGGCGGGCCATAGCCGGATTATCAAGTCCTTCATGGCTGTACTCGCCATGTTGTGCAGCTCGACCAGTTGCTTCATTTGGTCATTAAGTGCCACCGGATGGTTTGGCACAAGGAACTGCGACTAGAACAGCTTCTCCGTGCTATTCCCCTCCTGGGCTTGGAAGTATTGGGCGGCGTCGGCGATGCTCCTTGGGAGATCCGCAAACACGCCTGGAGAACTCCACAACCGTGTAAACCCAAGATACCTCTAACCTCCGAAGATGCTCTACAAGAGAAAAACCTTACCAGCTGCTATTTGATGTGCTTGTTTTATCTCTTCCTGAGCACTCCGTGACTCACTCCGTGCCTCCTTGGCAGGATTAACTACCGCAGTGAGTTCAGACGCTTGTTCCAAAGTCATCTGCTCCAATGCATCGCATTTGTGAATGGCATCTTGCAGCTCGACCTCGACTTCGGTCACCCAAGCCTTGTGATGTTGATGCAAGGCCTTCTCAGCCTCCAGGTTGGCAACCGCTTTATCAGTGGCTACCTTACTCGCTCTGGCCTCTTCCTTGGTCGTCGCAAGCTCACCCTTCAGGGCCTCGACCGTAGCTGCGTCAGCTGTTTCACAAGATCATATAACACAAATTAGCTCACGCTCACACATATATTGTGTTAATTTTTCAAATTCTTAAACCCGCATACCTTGTGTTTCATCAAACTTCTTGTTGATGCGGACGAGCTCTTCATCAGCTAGTGTAAGTTTGCGATTTAACTCAGAAACCTATGTGGCACGGGCATATGCCGCAACTAGAGAAGCCTGTTGAGGCACAAAATACACAGTTCAGCTCTATCATATGCTATAACATGGATGCTTCGTCTGATTCTATTCAAAATCAAACAAAGCATCACGAGCTACTCTCTATACATATATATCTAAATTAAAAAATAGTTCTATTCAAAGAACATTACATCGCATACCTCAAAGCCTGTTAGTAGTCTATTGAAAGCTTCGTTTAGTCCGCCTTTGACAGACTGAATTTTCTCCATGACCGCACTCATCAGAGTGTGGTGTTCCTCTACGATGGAAGCCCTTTGTAGTGCTCCATCTAGAGTGTTGAGTGCCTCCGGATTGACGGTAGGCACCGTGGGAGCAGTTGCTCCCTTCCCCATCACGGGGGCCTGATTTCCTAATTCCACAACCGCACTGGGCACCGGAATACTGTTCGGCGGGGCCTCGTATTGTTTGCCCCCCCCCCCGTTTTCGGTCCCCACGGGGATTGCTCCCCCTTGGTGGACCGCTGCCAAGGGATTGACCTTGGCCGCCCTTTCGTCCACCCACTCCCACCTGCTGGAACAGAGGGAGTTCGTAGAGAGGATACCTCGGTATCCCCCACAACGGGTGATGAGCCCTACGGAGGCGTATCACTCTCTGTCTCTCCAAACGGTAGAGAATTCCCCGACGATAGTGAAGCAGTAGGGATGTCATGTGGAGGACTATGTAAGAACAAAATAAATATTTTTTTGAATGGTAACAAAATAAATATTAGATGCTACAAAGGAAAAATTATCCGAACATAAGCAGCTTAAATACTTACGATTCGGCCAGGGGCTTAATCCTGGGCTGAACTCGATAGCTGTGTTTGGACGTTGATTCTGAACTATCAGGAAGGTTTAACTTCTTCCCGGGCACGGCCTTGCCTACATCAGCAGGGGCCGCTCTTCTCCTCCCCTTTGTCGGGATGGGGGATTCATCTTTCTCTTCTTCCTCCTACTCCTTCTTCGGGAGAGAGTTGGGGGCCAGTTTCTTTGGACCTTGTGTCCGCAGGGCCTGCACGGCGGGGGTCGCTCTTAACCTCCTTTCCCTTCTTCTTGGCCTTCTTCTTCGCCGCCTTATATGGCACCGAGACCAACATCACCGTCAGCCTAGGCGTCTCTTGGTTCTCTAGTAGGGGAGCCGGACACTTGATACGCTCTTCCTGTTTCATCCAGGCCTGGATAGAACGCGAAAACTCTAACTCATGTTATAACTAAAGCATGGACGGAGTATGTATTCGACAGAAATTTTAATTACCTCTGATGCAGTGAGTGCGGTATTGAAGCCCCTATCATCGGTCTTCGTGGGCCACCCCTTCTAGGCCTTCCCGGGGCTCGGGAGGCTCAGTGGCGGGCGGTCCAAACGGAGCGGGAGCCGGACCCCCATGACCACCGAGGGCCTCCGGAGCCCCTGGGCCTTGAGAGCCCCACGATCCTCAGGAGCGACCCTCACGACTCGCGTCTTCAGCTACCCCGACTCTTCCTCGACAAGTGTTATGTGATGTCTCAGGTATTCAACCGAGGGCGCCCCCCGGGCTGCATCATCCTCGAGCTACTGGGGGCTCACCCCCACAGCCATCTCTTTTGAGCATGAATCAAGGCTAGTTGTTTCTTCCTATTTGCATTATCTATATTCTCGGTGTTCTCACCGCCACTAAGGTCATGAGCCATTGCGAGCCCACTCGCGACCGCCCCATTATTAACAACTGGCATGGCGTATGTGCTCGGGTCCGTCCCTGCAACGATGCTAAATCCAAGGGCTGAGCTCTGTCTCACGAGCCACTCCCGTGACGTCACCTCCCGTGGTCATTGGTGCCTTTTTCTCGAATGGGCTAATCGTGGATGGGTAAGTGGAGCCCCGTGGCAGGTGCCTCGCTCACGCGGGAATCGCGTGCCGGTTGTTTTTTCTTTTGGACTGTCGCATGAGAAGACTGGGCACGGCATTTGTGCTCGGGTCCGTCCCTGTAGCGTCGATAAATCCAGCGGCTGAGCTCTGTCTTATGAGTCGGTCCCGCTAACGTCACCTCTTATGGTCGTTGGTGTTGCGGCCTTCTCATGCGATGCCCTCTAGAGATGCACTCGGCGCAGGTCGATACAATGCATCTATTTTCACATTTTGCAGAAGAAGACTTAGGCGCAACCCGCCTCAGGGTAGGGTCTCGTGAGTGATGCGTAAGCTCACGAGAACTTCCTCAGATTCGTTCAGCTCGTCCTGAGGAGGGCCCATATACACCTTGGTTGTCCTGCCGTGCAAGCCATGTGTAAGGACGGGGTTGTACACGCCCCAGAGTCTCTCCCGGTGGGATGCTCCCTCCCACGAACCAGTGGAAGTACCATGCTCCGCGCTGGCAGAACCAACCGAGGAGTGGTTTTCCCCACGAACCAGTGGAAGCATTAAGCTCTGCGCTGGCCGCTACGACCGAGGCGCTGTTATGCCCACACTCCGCGAAAGTGTGGTAGATCTATGCTCCACGCTAGTTATAAACAACTGAGGGCGGCCCCAGCGGTCGCACCAACCTCGGGGAGCTTTCGAGCTCACGACGCTCACAGCTTCTCCTTGGATCGGTGTTGCGAGGGGGCTAGGAACGGGGGCTATGCTCAGGTCACGCCTAGCAGACGCCACCATACCAGGTGCCCAGACACCTGGCTTTCTCGCGCCCCCATCCTAGGCGAAGGCTCGTGAGCAAGGTATGGTGCTCGTTCTCCCTCATGAGAACCGTTCGTACGTCAAGAGGGACCCCTAGGCATCGCGACCCAGGGGCCTCACTAGTCACGTAGCCCCTCAGTCCTTGAGCCAGGCGCTCAACGGCGGTCGAGGTATGCGCAGGGCTGGGCCCTGCCGATGCAGAACACAAACGGGATCGCTTGAATGTCAAGGGGGACCCCTGGGCATCGCGACCCAGGGGCCACACTAGCCACGTAGCCCCTCATTCCTTGAGTCTAGTTATTACGATAACCCCGATCACCCGGAGGTCTCAACGGCGATCGAGGTATGCTCGGGGTTGGGCCCTGCCGATGCATAGCACCTAAGCAAACATCAAAGGAAGCAAGCATGGAAATCACCAAGTTCAAGTCTAGTTATTACAATAATAGCAAGTTCTCCAAATTCAAGAGAGTCCTTACGCCTCCCCAAGGCACTTGCATTTCTCTCATCTGGGCAAGAACAGGTCAGGCATCGCCAAGTGCGCCATCACCAGCCTCCGCCTCCTCGGCCACTGCAGCAGCGACCCGGAGGAACGCCTCCACTAGCCCCTTGACCTTCGCCTCCAGGGCCTCAGCAGCCGCGCCCTCTATGCTCGGCGGCCTGGGAGCGGCTACTGCCACCCCCCTCGCGAAGGCGACTTGGACGCATAAGGGGGAGCTCCTGAGCATCGCGCCTCAGGGCCCCAACTGGCTCCTAAACCCTTACCTCCTGGCCTTGCGCGTGGCATCGCGACCCGGCATACCAGCGACAGCCTAGGCATCTCAAGAGGCGGGTTCCAAGAGCACAGAGTTTCACCCCGTGGGAAATGTGGCATATGCGATCAAGTGCCACTGCCGCCCGACCGCAGGGGATCACTAAGATAAGCGTTCAACGCCCACATCCACTAGTGTACCTACGCCTCCACCCACCATAATTGTGAATTCGCTGAAGCACGAAAGCCCGTTTCTCCGACCCTCGTGGTCCCTACCTGCACGCCAAGAGGGACCTCCCGAGCATCGCGCCTCGGGGGCTCTTACCGGACCCTGGGCCGCTCACCTCCTGGCCTTGATCACGGCATCGCGACCTGGCATAGGAGCGACGGGTGAAGCCTATCTAGGGACTGGGTCTCGCAGGCATAGGGCCCTAAGCTACTGCAGGGACGGAAGAAAAGGGACAGTCCTTCTCTAGCAAAGGACCTCATGAGGAACATAAGTTTATAACATCGGATAATAGCGAAAGTATCGCAAAAGATTTACATGCCCTCATGGGGCTGTCCATCGCTGCCTCGCAGGGACCAAGCAAAAGAAGGCCATTCTCAGAGGGACACGGCCCGGGCTCCTTCAGCGGTGGCGGCAGCTGGAGGACGTTGTTTCCCTCCAGCAAAGAGAGCGGCGACTCGATGGCTCGTAGCTCTCGTCGGATCTCGAGGCCATCTCAGGAGAAGCAGGGCTGCTGCTGGAGGAGTCAGAGGCATAGCCGATGGCGAGCACCTCGCCCCCGGCCTCGTTGCCCTGGCATCATGGGAGATGGTCGCCGGCGGGCCCATCCTATGCGCTGCATGCCAGCCGTCGGCCGTCCGCCCTGAAGTCCTTGAAGGTCAGCGTGGCCAGCCCGTCCAGTGTGAAATGAAGAATGTGCCTCCCGGTGAGGGCGCAGGCGCGGCGCACCACGCCCGAACCCCAGGTTATGAAGACCTCGCCGGAGGAGATCACCTCCATGTCGACATATGAAGGGGGAAGGTGGCACCCTTCATGCTATAGCTGCATCGTTACTCGACCGCGTGCCTGGAGCACCTCCTTGAGGAATGGAGGAAGGAGGATCCAAGAATGCGGAGGGGCTCCCGCCCACACGATAAACTCGCGGACGTTGTCTTTAGTATGAGATGGCAACGGGAAGCGTGAAATCACTCGCTTCTCCGAGCGGCTGACCGCACCACCCCCGTCGCCGCCGCCCCTGCATCGTATGCCAGTCGCCGGAGCACCCAAGCGAAGCGGGAATCCTCGTGGCGCCCGCGTGCGCCATGTACGGGCGTCCACCAGCCTCAGGGGCACTCTTGGTTAGTCGTGGCGCCTCTTCTTCGGCAGGAGATGCTCGGGCTCCACCGTCGGGGCCTTCCCTTTCTGCGCGGCCGAGAACCTCCATAATGGTGCCATGAAAAACCCTCGAAGAAGAAAAGGATCTGGGGTTTGATCTGCAACAGGTCAAGTGAAGGGTGTGGCGCTTCACCCCTGTTTATAGGCTGAGAAGATCAATCATCGACCACTCGTGTGCGGCCATAATGACCCTGCCATCCACGCCAGGGAGTTCTCGAGTCGCATGGTTGTCAAGACTACGTGGGAGGCAGAGTCACCCACGTCCCATCCAACTGTCGCGCGCCAGCCTGGCCCGTAGTCTTTTGGGGCCCGCGGCGCTTCGTCCTCGACTAAGGCTTCGCCCCTAAGCCAACTCCGCGCGCGCCTTGGGCCCGGGGGCTACTGTCGGCGTCCTGGGAACCAGTGTACCGAGACTTGCCTGTCTATGGGCCACGATGCGCTCCTACTACAGGCTGGTATGGCCCAGCTGATCGACCAACTCATCAAGACCCTCGCGAGGAGAACGACACCAAGATCCCCTCAGGAGCGGCCTCTGCTACGTTGCTCCGGAGTGGCAGAGAATCCAAGGCCAAGCCTACCTCAGGAGTAGGCAGTGACGCGAGCAGTGACGCACCGCGCCAGTGGGTGCCAGTGCATGCCAGCGCCGTAGTTGCCGTTTTGGTGCAAAGGAGACAGCGCAGGCGCAGGTTCCTAAGGGGCGGGACAAAGGTTTCCCCTTTGGTGCAACAAGACCAAAGACCACAAGGATGACAGGGAGGATCTCACCACCGAGCCCACCACCACGTCACCGCCTGATCCCTTTGCAGGCGAAGGCCGATTTTTTTAGGATAGGAACATCCTTGTGTTCCCGCTCAAAATGGCCGTTGTGGGATCCATTTTTGCCTAAACATTTCGGGGGACGAGGACCTTGGCCGCCTATATAAGTAGCTAGGGTCACCACTATGGAGGCATTCAGATCAGATCCAGAGATACTCCGCCCTCACACCAAGGAGCAAGAACCCTTGCCTGCTGACCCTCCTGAGCTTAGGAACCATTGTACTTGTTCATACTCAAGCCCTCCCGAGGCTAATCTACCAAAGCAGGACGTAGGGTTTTACACCGCAAGGTGGCCTGAACCTGGGTAAACTTGTGTGTGTTTTACTTGTTGCTTGCTTGAATCTCTTCATTGGACAAGGGCGAGGCGCTATGTAGACGTGAGTGGGAGAGATCTTCGTTCACGCCCCTGTGTTTGAACTTCTTGGGTTTGCGGAGCCTGTAATCCTACAGCGAGGCTCGGGAGGTTCCCAGAGCTCGTGAATGACCGAGGCCGCCTCCACCAAGATCTCCCGATGCCTGGCCTCGCGAGTCGCCAGGACCTCCTGCATGTGGCGCTGGTGCAGGGTCACCAGGTTCGGCAAGCCGAAGGGCATGCGAATGTAGCTGTGAGGGGGACCCTCGCACCGGCCCACCTGGGAGGGCTAGTAGAGCTCCTGACAAGCCATCCTGTTGAGTGCTGGGACATTGACGCAGACGCGCATCCCGTCACCCGAGCCTGGGGCGATAGCTGCACTTCGGGGTGAGGGGCGGCGCTTGCCCCGCATTGCCCTTGGCATCTGCAAGTCTTTGATGGTCTGGGTGATGAACTCCTGAGCGCTTGGTGCCTCACGCCTTGAGGCCTCCGGAGGGAAATGTGCGGCGAAGCACGCCTCCACATGGTGCCCGAGCGCCTCCCTCGAGACATTGGCTATGTCGGAGGCCCTCAAGAGGAGAGCCCCTGAACCCAGCCTGAGGGGAGCGCTGGGCGTGCCTTCCTATGTGAGGGAGGAAGGCGCCCCTTCCCTGGGCACAGGTCCTGAGGTACGGTCAATGGGTGCTGCATCTTCTTCAGTCTCCAGGGCGAGCAGCTGCTTCTTCTTATTGGGGATGGCCTCAGGTGGGTAGACGGCGCCATCATTTTCTGGATCCTCGACCGCCGCAGCCTGGTAAGCGCGCTCGAGCGAGCACACCGCATCCTTTTCATCGCAAGCGATGGTGATGACGCCGCCGCTTCCTCGCATCATGAGGACATTGTAGCCGTGGTGAGTCACTGCCATGATCTTGGCCAGGGCTGGGTACCTGAGGATTGCGTTGTAGGGAAGACGAATGTGAGCGACATCGAAGTCGATGAGCTCGGTGTTGTAGTTGTCGTGGGTGCCAAAGGTGACAGGCAGGCGGACCTGCCCTATCGGCGTGGTGGAGCCGTCAGTCACTCCGGAGAAGGGCTATTAGGCAGCAGTTGATCGTAGGGCACTTGGAGGCTATCAAACGTCTCGAGGGACAGGACATTGAGCCCTGCGCCGCTGTCGATTGGGGTCTTGGTAACTTGAACGTTGCTGATGATGGGTGAATAGAGCATCGGGAGGACGCCGACAGTCGCCACACACTTCAGCTGGTCTGCTGAACTGAAGGTGATGGGGCACTTGGACCACCTAAGAGGGCGCGTGGCTTCGAGCTTGGGGAGAGCCGCATTTACTTCACGGGTGAACTGCTTGAAGTGGCACTGAGAGGCTGGGGCCTGCGCTCCGTCCAAGATGCAGGCGATGGTGCGAGGCTCTTGGAAGCCCCCAGCCCCCTCGTCCTGGTTGTCGTTCCTTCTTTGTGGTGGCAGCGGGGGGATGCCGGCCTTTCCCTAAGGACATTCCTCGCGAGGCGTGTCCCTCCAGGCACCCTCACGAGGCTGGTCCCTCCAGGCACCCTCGCAAGGCTGATCACGCCAGTAGTCCTCTCGAGGCTGATCAGGCCACTCCTGAAGGGAGCCGTGGTCGTCCCAGCACCCCTCGGTCTGGCTTCCTACATGGCCATAGCCAGGGGTGCTGTGCTCGAGGCGTTAGCCGATGCACCCTCCGCGGATGGCCCTGAGCTCATGACGGTCATTGGTGTGTACTGATGTGCATGTTGCGGAAGGCGCAGAAGGGACGGCTGCTCTTTGATGACTCTGGGTAGTTGCGGCCACGCTTCATCTCTGGCTCAGCCACGAGCACAGCCACTCCCTTGCGCTTCACGTCCTTTACCTTGTCCTTCTTGTCTTCAGGTTCAATGGTGGGGAGCTCGACGAGGGAGAGGCGCCCCTCCTTAGCTCTGGCTCACTTGGTCGCGAGGTTGAACAGTTCCAGGGTCATGCACATATCTTCGTGGATGGTGAGCTCCTCCTTCATCTTGACATCGCGGACGCCATCTGAGAATGCTGAGATGATGGCATTGTCCGTGACCTGGGGGATCTTGACGTGGACACTCTTGAAGCGCTGGATGAACTTCTGCAGGGTTTCTCCTGGTGGTTGCTTGATGTGCCGCAGGTCACCTTCGGCTGGGGGGCGGTCGTGGGTTGTCGGTACGAAACGACACCTATGGGATCACTGGAATCCCTTCTACAGTTGGCGGGCGCAAGGTTGTGCAAAGAGCGGGTCTAAAAGTCAGCACATCGATCGTTTACCCAGGTTCGGGCCGCGAGGATGCGTAATACACTAGTCATGTTTTGATGTATATTAGAGTGTTCTTGAGTTCATAAGCTATCTATGATGCATCTCTCTCTCTAGGGTCTGAATCCTTCTCCAGTATGCCGCGAGCATCCTTCTATATTCCAAAGGGGCTACCACAGTGGCACACAGGAGGTGGAAAGGTGTACAGTGCATAGGCTTATCCTATGCCATTATGGGACAAGACACGTTAAATGCGCTGCTTAGGTGTCTATTTGCTTTATCGGGGATGGAAAAGAAGTCCGTCCTCTCCATGGCCGCTCCGTCTGGTCGCGACGCATGCCAGGCCTGTGAGGCAGGCAGCTGAGGTGGCGTGGTGGTATGGTCTTCACAAAGATCTGCATGCCACCACGCAGGTGCTTGATTAGCTGGCCCAGGAACCACGTATCGCCACGTGGGTGCCTGCCTGGGCCACCGGGTCGGCCACCAAGCTGGGGCGGCGACGGGGCGGCAAGGGCTTGCCGCAGTCTTGCTTCTGTTCCTCGCAAGGGTCTTGCCGGGGCCTCTGTGAGTGTCCCTCGACAAGAGGCTTGCCGGGGCTCTGGGGTGTCTTCGGCAAGGAGCCTTGTCCGGGCCTCGTGGGAGTCCTCGGCAAGGAGCCTCAGGATCGCCGTGTCTTTCGGTTCTTATCTTGGGAGTCTTAGACCTTTGTGTTCACAAAGATCTGCGTGCCATCACGTGGGCGCTTCCCGAGCCTTGGCTCCAATGTGGTTGATAGTGTTGGAGCTCATAGGCTTCTAGGGTGGCGCGACGGCGGATTTGCTAAAATTATGCATACTTATACTTTGTTTATAAAGCTGGTCTGTTGTTAGAGCAATGTTTAGGTTAATTGGCTATATTTAATTACTAAAGTTGCTCGATTCAGTAAGCGTGGTATCTGTGCTGTAGGCTCTTTTGTGTGCCCAAATTAGCAAGCAATGTTAAATTATGCAATGATGTGGATGAGGACAGTACCCTGGTAATTTTCCACCTAAATTTGAATGATAAAACTCATCGCATGCCCATAAAGCAGAAGAATCGTTTGTGATGCACACATTCGTTCAAAGTGAAATGGTGTCCTGCGACACCACGTGCAAAGTTTCCCTCCACCTTTCAATAAAATTCGACTAGCACCGAAATATCTAACTCCCCCCTCCCCACCGCCTTTGCTCCCGACCACAAGTGTCATTTCACATGTTTCCTCCTTCATTCCTTCCCAAGCTATAGCGGCTTCCTCGGTTGCTTCCTCACTCTCGCTGTCTCGCATCCGACCGACGTGGTCGCCATGGTTCCTCCTCCTCCGACTCTTTCACCACACGGGTATTGTCGTGGAATTAACACGTCAGATGTCCGGATCAACGGACTTAGTGTTGAGGCGCGCATCTATGTGGTAGCTTGAAGGGGTTGAGCGGAATCGAGAGATGCGATGCAAGACACGGATTTAGACAGCTTCGGGCCTCGGGAAACATCATCCGGTAATAACCCTACGTGCTGTTTGAGGCTAGGTCTCATTATCATCCTCGTGGTGTCGCCGGTAAACCGGCTCTTGGTGTCTAACCCTAGAAACTTGTCTAAACTTCTCCTCTAAAACTTATCTCTTGTCTAACTTGTGAGAGCCTATCTAAACTTGTCCTCTTTGGGGAGCCCTGCCCCTCCTTATATATGTTGAAGGGGAGGCTTTACATGACTAGTCCTAGTAGGACTAGGATTGATCTATTACAAGGAGTCCTAGTCTTCTTCCTTTCTGGAGAATATTCCTTGCGCTTTATTATTAAACCGGCCCACAATTAATATGAACCGGCCTTCTGGGCCTTGGGCCTTGTCATCCATGATCCATACGCCGGGTTACCAGTGAGTAATATCTTTTAGGCAGGTTGCTTGTAAACCGTCCGGTGATAACGGATCGCCAGTGAATCACCAAGTGTAAACCGCCAAGTCCGGCCGGGTTATAATTCCGGCCGGTTCATACCGCGGGGGTATATCCCCGACATTAGCCCCCAAGTTTAGCTTGGATGTGTCCATGGTAAACTTATGCTGCAAAATAAACACAATAGAGAATCTGATAGGTTGTGCTCCGGGTTAAGAATTCTTGTAAACCGGCATCTGACCATCCTTAAGTCCTTGTCTTTCCTTCTTCTTAGAAAATCCGGGTCAACAGACCAACTTCATAACCAACTTGCTTGCATAAGAATATTGTAAATAAAGAATCTATTTGAATCAGCCTTTAATGCTCTGACTTGACAAAAATATTGGTCTTTGAAATATTCAATTGATATCCAGCCGGCTTGAAGATATAGAGCTTGCCGGTTTATGATTGCCAAAATTGCCGGGTCACATAATTAATCTGATTTGCCAGAACTGAAAATTTGAAGATGTTCCTCCTTTATATGCATATTACCTATAGCCCCCAAGTGCCGGGTCATTATGTAATAATGAGCAGGGACTTTGTATATATTCCATTGAAAATAGCCTTGTATAATCTTGAAGAAATCCAGATTGTTCATCCCAATCACTATGAAACTGAATATTCCATATTATGTAGCCCCCAAGTGCCGGGTCATTATGCAATAATGAGCAGGGACTTTGAAAATATGATCCTGTAAACTTGAATAGCAATATATAGCCCCCAAGTGCCGGGTCATTATATAATAATGAGCAGGGACTTTGTAGATATAATTATTGAAATGAACATTATATAATGTAACTTCCATCGTGGGGTTTGAATCCACGTCCACAAGGTTAAGAGCTTTGTGCTTTACCAACTGAGTTAGACGGGCCTTTCAATACAATGGATGAATACTTGTGTACCTTGAATTGTTGACAGGAGCGATTGGTAGCCCCCAAGTTCCGGTTTAGCTATATTTAGGAAGGTGAACCGGTACTTCCAGATGAAGCAAATGATCTTTCCATTAGCCCTCAAGTGTCAAGTAGACAACTTGCTTGTGTGCTTGAGACTTTTGTCTTTGAATTGCTGCTGTTTACTGCTTCAACTGCCCATTAGCCCCCAAGTGTCAAGTAGACAACTTGTTTGTGTGCTTAAGACTTGTGTATTTGATGTAATCTCAATCTGAATAATGTAGCCCCCAAGTGCCAGGTTGTAAGCCTGCAGCAACTCGGGACTATTCCTTCGTAGAATAAATCACTTCCATTGATGAAATAATATCCATTGCGCTTAAAGCGACTTTGAAAAACCTCAATCGTAATATTGATAACCATAATAATAATCCAGCCATGTTGGCTATTAAAGATTTTGAATAATATAATCCGGTTTGAAAACCGGTTCCAGTGATGTTTGATCACAACCAGACCGGGTTAATAAACACCAGTCATTATTTTGTCTCATACTGGCGACTTATAGTCAAAGCCAGGCCGGTTTAATAAACACCGGTCATTATAACTGATCATGTACTGCCAATATGTATTTAAAAACAAAATACTTCATACCTGCGATCAAGTATGTTTGATATTCTTAATCCGGTGAAATTTGCAGTCTTCTGAGGGAGCCTTTTGATAGACCCAATAATAATTCCAGGCTTTATAAAAGACACCGGTTTAGATCACGCTTGAACTTTGTCCAGACATTTGTAGATATACCTGGCTTTTGCCTGATGGCTGATCCGGCTTATAATGAACACCGGTTTAACTCATGCTGGTATTCGTGACCCAGACTTTTAACTCATGCTGGTGTTCATGACCCAGACTTTTAATTTTGTAGATATGTGGTCAACTTCTGGAGTTGTCCCACTCCGGATTAAAGAACCATAAAACATAAACACCAGAAATGCAAGTTTGCAAATAAAACCATGTAGTCGAGGCTTTTTACGAGCTGCCAGGCTCAAAGCAAGGTTCAGCCAATCAATGGGACGTGGGCAAACCTACTGTCCCAAGGAGCCTAGCCAATCACTGAACGTGAGCGTATCGACTGTTCAGAGGGCCGATAGAACCACAAATAAAAACCGAGCCAATCATTGGGACGTGGGCAAACCTGACTGTCCCAAGGGGCCTAGCCAATCACTGAACGTGAGCGTATCAACTGTTCAGAGGGCCGATATAATCGTAAACATAGCCAATCAATGGGACGTGGGCAAACCGGACTGTCCCAAGGGGCCGAGCCAACCCTGAACGTGAGCGTATCAACTGT
>LR738714.1:214876304-215026561 GCA_902687465.1 Secale cereale
AAGGAATCGTAAATATAGCCAATCAATGGGACGTGGGCAAACCGGACTGTCCCAAGGGGCCGAGCCAACCCTGAACGTGAGCGTATCAACTGTTCAGAGGGCCCAAGGAATCGTAAACATAGCCAATCAATGGGACGTGGGCAAACCGGACTGTCCCAAGGGGCCTCCAGGGTTCCTCCTGAACCGGTGGGTAAATTGCGAAGCCTTCTCTCCTTGAACCGGACATGATCTCATGTTCTTGAGAATTTCATTGCTCCTTTGTGCATATGCCCTGCGCAACCAGATAGACTGATCAAAGCATCTTGTTTTCTTTAAAAAGTAATATATAATAAGAGAAATAATTTTTTAGATGGATATCACCTGAGTGTATTTGAACCGGTATGTTGAGTAGACCGGATCACAGGGCGGACAGTAAACGACTGCTGCATCAAAGGTCGCGCAGATATGTGAATCGGCCGCGGCATTGTAAGCCGACGGAGAGGAACGAGTTATCCTCTGTGTTATAAACCGGTGGAAACGAGCAAGTTGTCCTCCGTGTTGTGAACCGGTACGGACGCATAAACCGGTTGTCCGTGGCGTCGTAAGGCGGCGCATGTTGGCCCTTTATTTGCTTCAATAAGGTGGTCTGGGGTCCTGCATTAGATAACTTTTGCGGACCGGAGTAATTGCTCTTTTAAAGAAAGCGATATGTAATATAAAAACATAATAGATGGATTACACCTGATACGCCAGGCCATGGCGTTGTAAACCAGCACGAACGAGCAAGTTGCCCTCCTTGTTTGTAAATGCCGGCGCAGACGCTTGAACCGGCCGCAAGAGCGGACGGGCCAGTTGTTGTAAATTAGGCCGTAAAGCGGCGATTTGCACATATGGCATGGTCATCGCTCTCGCAGTGAACAGTTGCCCTGTATAAACAATATTGCAGACCAAGGCAAAGATAAACCGTTCTTCGACAAAAATAATATATGACAATAAAATAAACTTGGATAGATATCACCTGGCATTTTATATAATCTCAGGCGCTCATACTTTCCCGATGGTCGGTTTGTCCATACTAGAAAATTTGCATTTGACGCTTCTAGTGTAATACTCGTTTAATTGTTTGACTGATTGAATCCGTGTGGAGGCGCAAGAGAAGCGTGGCCTGAGTCTTCCCGTGGAGGCGCAGGTCCATCTAGGAGCATTTAAGTTGTACTACTACTAACCCATGGCTGCCTATGGGTCCAGAACTCTTTCCTGATGTATTTATCAATCGCTGGCTCCGGATAACACGCGTGTTGGTAGGACCCAACCACTGGCAATCTTATCTTTTTAGCTCCAGCGAGAGCCACTCCTTCCAGCACTATTTCCATGGCAGACTTGTTTCCATTGATTCTTCTCTCCTCGCAGCTCTCATCTCCTACTGCTGTCTTTTCCACCGCCCATGTACTCAGCAGCTTGAGGTCCTAGCCGTACACAGCAGAGCTGAGCGCAACGCCGGCGCGGGAGACCATACAACGGGACGACGGAGGCTTGGTTGTGGCCAAACTGGCCAGGCACAAACTGCCGGCGACCCATGGCGCGGGGCGGCTCGACGGAGCATCTCAGACAGCGGCGAGTTGGCGAAGACGGAGCCACGGCGGTCCAAGGCGCGGCTGCAACCTCACGACGGTGGCGAGCTGGCGAAGGCGGAGCCACGACGGTCCAAGGCGCGGCTGCCACCTCGCGACGGCGGCGAGCTGGCGAAGACGGAGTCACGGCGGCTCAAGGCGCGGCTGTGTAGGGGCGGCTTGAGGGGGCGTCGTCGCGACGGCCACACCGGAGGCGGGTGGCTCAGAGGCACAGGGCCGGTGTCTCGACGGTCGTCGGCGCTCATAGAAAAAAAAACAGGCCTGCAGCTCGGCGCAAGGTCGGCGATGGCAGCGAAGCGCGCAGGCGGCTCGGAGGAGGCGAGGCGTACCGGCGGCTCAGAAGCGAGGCAGATGGTATTTTTCCTTCGGTTTCTTCACAGGGCCGAGGCTGTGTCTCAGAGCAGCCCGTAATAACAGTTTAGAAGCGGGCGCGAGCGGTGCCACGGAGCTGTGGCGACTTGACGGGTTGAATAACCAGTTCAATTCTGACAAAGATGGCGGCACAAGGCGAACCAGAATCGGGGCGGACTGACGAGGCGAGAAGCCACGAAAGCAAACGGCAGTTTGATGTGGTGAATCCGGGTCGGGGCCGTATCAGAGTTACGTAGCTATTTAATCCGATCTGGTCGCCTCCTCATGTAGCAGCTTTGGCTAAATACAAAATCTGGAGTTGTAATTTGATTTGGTCATCACGTGGTTGAAGCAGTACAATTGCTACTGTTGGTCATCACGTGGTTGAACCAGTCGCTCCTGACTGCCACGGAAATTTACTATTCTGCTTCTGGTCTGACTTATACTGCTGTCAAAAAACTTCGTTGATGAATCCGCAGTCGATGTACTTCTCGGTCCGGATGGTCGCAAACTTCTCGAAGCAATGTCCATCTCGTTTTTTACTTTCGCACACTTACGCGGACTAGCAGCACAAAATTACTTCGGTCTTTGGAGCCTTTTGACTCGCCGCAGAAGCCAAAATTAAACTCGTCCTTTCCTTTCACGGGATCAACTCCTGACACTCTTTCCTTTCAATACCTTTTTTTTTGATCCAGTCGTTTCTGCTGTTGCTTTTATTTTTGTTACTCGATCCTCGGCAATAGCAGCAGTCCGAATCCACCAGAATATTTAAGTGTTTGGTACCGCCGATTTTGCTTCAATCTCAACGAAAAAGAAAAGCTCCGGCTTGGATGTTAATACGGACGACGACTGTTCGCCTATTGGTTTCGACGACTCCGACGAAATTCCTTGTGCCCTTGGCTTCTCGCGACGGTGCAGCGAAAACTGATCCGGCCACGACGGATCGCGTGTTTGTGTGTGTCCATGCAATCCGGCCCTTCTTTGAAATCTTTTGAACCAACTTTCTTCATCTGAAAAATTGCAAACTCCTCGATCCTGGGGGAGATCCCTTCAAGAACTCATCACCACCGTGCGCAGGCCCCACGGTGGGCGCCAACTGTCGTGGAATTAACACGTCAGATGTCCGGATCAACGGACTTAGTGTTGAGGCGCGCATCTATGTGGTAGCTTGAAGGGGTTGAGCGGAATCGAGAGATGCGATGCAAGACACGGATTTAGACAGCTTCGGGCCCCGGGAAACATCATCCGGTAATAACCCTACGTGCTGTTTGAGGCTAGGTCTCATTATCATCCTCGTGGTGTCGCCGGTAAACCGGCTCTTGGTGTCTAACCCTAGAAACTTGTCTAAACTTCTCCTCTAAAACTTATCTCTTGTCTAACTTGTGAGAGCCTATCTAAACTTGTCCTCTTTGGGGAGCCCTGCCCCTCCTTATATATGTTGAAGGGGAGGCTTTACATGACTAGTCCTAGTAGGACTAGGATTGATCTATTACAAGGAGTCCTAGTCTTCTTCCTTTCTGGAGAATATTCCTTGCGCTTTATTATTAAACCGGCCCACAATTAATATGAACCGGCCTTCTAGGCCTTGGGCCTTGTCATCCATGATCCATACGCCGGGTTACCAGTGAGTAATATCTTTTAGGCAGGTTGCTTGTAAACCGTCCGGTGATAACGGATCGCCAGTGAATCACCAAGTGTAAACCGCCAAGTCCGGCCGGGTTATAATTCCGGCCGGTTCATACCGCGGGGGTATATCCCCGACAGGTATGCCTCTCTTCTCTCTCTCTCTCTCGTGTTATGGTTTGGAATGAAGGATTTTAACCCGGCGGTCGATTTGAGTCATTTCTTCACTATGTAGCTCCCTAGGACCATTAGTTGCAACGAATGGAGCGGGGTGGCTGAAGATCTGCCTGCTCATTGTCACCATCAATCTCCACGCATGAAGTTAGTTGTGTTTGAATCTCTGGACAGTGGGAGGTAGTTTTTGGCATGTGCAGAGAAGGTTAGACCCACTTTTGTTGTTACAAATCATTTGTTAGATGTGGTTCAGACACTGTCATTGTGGTATGTTATTCTTGATGTGATTAAGATAGTGTCACATTTTTACCTAGTATCTACAAATGTTGCCATCTCATCAGCGGTGCCTCTAGAAAATTATTTGGCACTGCTTCAGCAGTTTGTGCAGCCAACTTTTGTCCACACATACGAGTAGCCAAGCAGTAAAATAATAAAACTTTATGGAACGAAGGAACTGGGCATCGGATCAACTAGGTGCTTCGGAGTCCGGTTCCCAGATTTTTTCATCCGCACCGGCCCTTAAGTGCAGGGGCACCGGTGCCAAATGTAGAAACAATTGCAGTGACACAGGTTTTGGCGTACATAGCGGATGGCCTTAGTGCTATTTGTTCTATGATAATAAATGTATGCATGTACACACCTGTTAGTATCAATTTATTGTCATCCAAACACTGTCGCTATGTTATTGCAGTTATATTTAGCTTCCTCATAAAATGTTCAATTTGTTATTTATAGTACATGACTAAGAACTTGTAGCATTGTTGAAGTTAATTTCCTGATGTTTCTAAATTTTGTTATTGTCTTAGTAGCAATTATTTCATTTGCACAATGATCTTTTTGAGAAGATATGTCATAATTAACCTATTTCTTCAATTTTTCAAAATATGTATTTGGTAATTTTCTATGTTGATAGAAACCCATTTTCCTTACAATTGTCACCGAATTAGTTTTAAATATTATAGGATGAAGATGTGCCTAGCAAAGCTCGGGAGCTTGTATGAGGAAGAGAACAGAGATAGGCTTAGAGAAAGTGTTGTCAGTGCTGAAGAATATTTCAAGATGCGGGAAAAAAGAGGAAGATGGAGAATGAGCTCAGATTTTTAAATTAGACTTTTCTAAGATGGTGTTGCAGAAGAAGGAGGCACTTTCCTAGTTGGTCAGTGCAGAACAGGTTCTTACTAAACAAGAAGCAGAGGTGGAGAAGACGAAACTGGCTGATCATGCATGTCGGTGCAACGAACATTCGCATTCCCGAGCCGAACTTCTGCATACGTGCGGGATGGATCACACTTCATGCGGCAATGCTTGATGCAAGGCGATCGAGAGAAACTGCTCTTCGTGAGATCAAGGAGTGAATCAAGATGACAAAGAGCGACCTGAAGACCCACCGGAGAGGTCTCGCATGCCGGGTGGGTGAGCCTTGCAGGGTTAAGAGCAGAACTAGGGCCAAGGCGAAGCCTCTCCCCGGCAAGCCCTTCGAGATCCGTCAAAGTCGAAGCAAGACTCAAAAAAACCCCAGCAAGCTTCACGCCTTCAAAGCCCTCCACCAAGACGACACCGCCCCACCTCAGCGCATGCAAGTCATTAATCGATGCGGTGTCGAGCTCCAAGGTAGCTAGGTGGATTCTGCAAGGTACGCGGTAACCGAGCTGGAGAGAAGATTAACTTTATTGACACCCGTCGAGGCGCCGTGTCACTCTAATAAGGAAGAGATGGATAAGTGGAAAGATAGGCTTGCTGGGATTCAACCTCAGCATGACACCTAGCGGTGCATTGAATGCACTTTGTCCTAACTGTCAAAATTAGGTATGATAGCACTGTTAGCTATCCAATCAAATGAAAATGGTTGTTTTGCATTGTGGTGACCCCTTAACCTATAAAAGGAGGCCCTAGGCCACCTAGCAATGGGTCGGAACTCTTCGACCTCTCAACACTTGTATTCGCATAGCTACTCTGCCCTAGGCACCCTTGCCGGGCTAGAGCACTACATGTCTTCGTCTTCCTCAAGTACATCCCAACAAAGAAGGAGTAGGGTTTTACGCTGCAAAGTGGCACGAACCTGGGTAAAAGAGTATTGTCCCTCGCCGTGCTGCCCTAAAATTTCTACTCTTTGTGCAATGTGATCACCCCCTCACCGAACGACAAAGGGGCTACCTTGCCCCATAGGTGATCGTGCTCCCCCCACGACATCTTTGGCACACCAGGTAGGGGGGATTCGCTTGCGCAAATATGAAGCAATAGTCACCTCGCCGATCTGTGTCACCCTCGACTTCTTCGATGGCTCCTAAGAAGAAAACGGTGGCAGCGGCCCATACCTCCACCTCGAAGGCCCCTTCCCACATGGCGGTGGACGCCATGAAAGTCACAGATACCATGGGCGGGGTAGATCCCGTGCGCGGCAAGGCCAGCACAGGTGGTGCCCCCGTCGTGCCCACGATGGTGGAGGAGGGGGTCAGAATAATTGGGGCCATCCAGCTGCACAAAACTTCTGGTGAGCATGGCCAAGTGGGCGGCGCGAAGGAAAAACTCAGCTTCCTCCTCCCCATCGTGACCAGCATAGAAATGACACCTATTCCGGCTCAAGCCAAAATCTTTTGGCCACGTATGCTAGAGGGGTGTTCGGTGCACGTGCGCCACCCAACGTAAGGTGGGCATGAAAAACCCTGGTTGGCCAAGAGCATGGCTTGCTACAGCCACCTTAACCACACCAAACTGCCTTAGTGGCTGTACCGAGACATCGGGAACCCAACATTGCTCCTTCTATCTCGGCTAGCTATCGTTCAACGCCGAGTTCTGCCTCTCGTGCCATGCCGGCGACGGCGACGGAGGCAATGGCACGGGCCCAGTTGCTATTGGATTTCCCTCCATCGAGTTTGCTGAAAATGGATGAGTGGAGGACCACCATCCAAAGCCTCATCGAGTTTGCTAAAGCCAACAAGTCGTCGTGCGTAGAGCTCTCGCGGCGTCTGGCTGCGATGCACACCGCCCACGTCGAAGGTCGCACAGAGGAGAGTGCACATACGATGCAATCTCCTCCTGCGGCAGCGTGCCTAGGGACAGCCGTGGCAGAATCAGCAGACTCAAGATGTTTTTTTACTATATACTGCAAGGCAACAGCCTCACAGTTCTTTATTAAAACTCAAACTGGTACAAAATACAAGAGGTTGAAGTCTATGTGATCCTATGTGTGTAAAAGGAAAAATGCTTACAACAAAGCTATTGAAGGGAGGCTATCCAAGAAAGTAGGCTATCCCTGTATTTACATTTGATCCTATGTGCTAATAAAGAGATATCATGCACAAAGTTTCTCCTCCGGGCTCTGAAGCTAGGTGTCTCATTTATGAAGATCTTGCCATTCCTTTGGGTCCAAATATTCCAAGTGGCAGTAAAGACTACTTCAGAAAAGAAAGGGAAACCAAATTCCTTCCTAGGACCAATGCCATCAAGTATGTGGTTTGGGAGTTATGTGAGGTCCAAGAGATTCCAAGATAGTTCCAAACTCGCTGGCTGAAGTTACAAGTAAAGAAAAGATGCACACGATCCTCATGGCTAGGCAGATGACACAAGACACATGTGTCATATTGCACGTTCTAGTGCCTACGTTGCATCATATCCCTTGTGTTTCGCCGATCCATTAGCAACAACCATCCAAAGACCTTAATCTTAAGGGTGCAAGAGCATTTCCAAATCCATTTGGAGATGGGGTCAACCACCAGATGAGAAAATGTGAACTCATAGTAGAGCTTAGATTGGAAGGCTCCAGATTTTGAGGGCCATTTCCAGATATGCCTACCCTGGGTCAATATGTATGGATGTCAACAAGAGCTGGAGTTGTTGAAGTTCATTAAAGGCTTCCACAGACAAGGGCATGTGGAAGTTATGAGCCTCATTTTGCATGTCGAAGAAATCTCTTACAGTGATCAGATCATTAATGACAAACGAATGAAAAGGAGGGAACCTTGTTTTTAGTGAGACAGCTCCGTTGTCAATTTGCCAATGGTCCAACCAGAAAATCACAAAATCACCTGCATGCACCTATGGGGAAGCAAGTTTTCAAAATTTATCATAAAGGGTGAGAACATCACGCCACCAAAAAGAACCATAGCTTTGAGTATCTTGAGGAGGCGAAGACCCATAATATGTGTCCCAAATAAGAGTGACCCAGGGTACATCTAGCTTGTTGAAGAAGTTAAAGAAGTGCTTCATTAACAATGCCTCATTCTGAGAACCCAGGTGAGTGACACAGAGATCACCATACTTCTCGGGTTTGCATAAGAGATACCAGGCAGCCAATGATTAGCGTGGGGTATCAGAGTTGCCCGTCCAGAGACATTGGCGCATGATCCGCTCGATTTGCTTGAGAATGCCTTGGGGTAAAGACAATGAACACAAGGAATATATTGGCATGGATGCAAGAACTGATTGTAGTAGCTGTAACCGGCTACCTTGATTTAACAGGCATGAGGATACCGATAAGCGTCTCTCGATGCGATCCACAAGAGGCAACAGGTCAGAGATAGATGGTCGACAGGTGCCCATGGGAAGACCAAGATAGGTGAATGGCATAGAGCCCACTTCACAGCCCAGTAATGTAGCAATTCTCAAGCCCTCCTCCTTAGACAAATTCAAAGTTATCATAGAGTATTTACTGAAGTTTACCCTTAAACCCGTGGTCAATGCAAACTCATCTAGCATCTTCTTGAGTGCAAGGATCTGGCTATCAACTGCGGGTAGGATTATAAGCGTGTCTTCCGCGTATTGCACGATCGGGTAATCATTAGAGCTTGTTGGTATGGGCATTGTGAGGATATTCCTAGTGCACATTTTATTCACCACTGATTGGAGGAGGTCAACTGCAATTACAAACAGAAGAGGGGATAGCGGATCGCCTTGCCGGACTCGAGTATGACACATAAAATGCTGGCTAGGGACACCATTCAGTAAAATAGAACAAGAGTCAGATGATAATAGCCCATTCACCCAACCATTCCATCGATCATCAAAGCCCTTACACGGCAGCATTCTGAGGAGAGTCTCATGCTCGATGGTGTCGAATGCCTTGGTGAAATCAAGATTGAGTAAAATGATAGGCCATTTGGAGGCTTTGCATTGATGAATGTATTCAGAGCACCAACCAAGGCAGTCTTGCATAGAACGGCAACGAAGGAAACCATATTGATTTTTATGTATGCATTGGAGGATCACCTGTTGTTGTCGGTTGGCTAAGAGCTTCGTTAGAAACTTTAAGCATGTGTTGGTCAATGATATGGGCCAAAAATCACCGACCACTTCCGGGCTTAGCTTCTTGGGAATGAGGGTATTTAATGAAGTATTAGGACACTCCAGATCAGAAGTACATTGACAAGTTGCATAAAGTCAGCTTTCAAAATAGGCCAGCATTTCTTTAGGAACAAACCAGTGAAGCCATCTAGTTCATGAGCACGATCAATTGGCATGTGTTTAATAACATTCTCCACCTCAGCAACTTGATGGGACATCGATGGCCTCCTCCGACCTACAAGCTCATCCAGATCAACGTCAAGTTTTGAAGGATATGAAGAAGGAAGACGCCCGTGTCACCATCGAGCGGCATGACGAGACACGTCGTTAGTCCGACAAGCTAAATGGCTTTGGTGACGGTGCAACAAACCCTGGGTCCATTGCCCCATACTATGCACAGGCCCAAGGACAAGGTTGCATGACCAGGATCAGATTAAGGCACGAAGGATCAACTCTTTGAGGAATCAGAGAGCTGATCGAGAAGATCAAGTCGACCAAGGCTAGCTGAAGAGACAAGATATCACCAAAGGAAGAGCCTTCCTTGTCGGGCACGCGATCCTGGTGAGGTTGGATCGCCCCGGCAGCAAGCCTCCAAGATCGCCCTAGCTGGCCTGCCGGGGCTCGCGGAAGCAAACCACCACATTACACCACCTCACAGTGACACACATTGTCGACCAGTGCGGTGCCAAGCTCCTAAGTGGCTTAGTGGCAGCCCCCTACCAAATGGAGGTCACTCCCTACAACAAAAAACTCAAAGTGACAACTGTCCTGAGATGCGTCAAGCAAGCAGGTGAGAAGCTGGTAAAACAGTTTGGTAGGGCCTGCCAGAGAAGCCGTGATTTGACACTAAGTGGCGCATTTAATGCGATCTATCAGCCTGCAGAGTTAGGTATGATAGCACTGTTCGCTATCTAATCAGTATGGAAGACTGATTTGCTAATGTGGTTACCCCTTGATCTATAAAAGGAGGCCCATGGAAACCTTAGAGGATTAGGTCGATTCGGACCCTCGCACATCCATATGTGCGTAGCCACTCTTGCCCCGAGGCAACCCTGCTGGGCCAGAGGGCCACGCTTCTTCTCGACGCGAACCCAAGAGCGTGAGTAGCACGTCATTTTCATCGACAGCTTCATCATCGACGGATCCATCGACCATGGCGCCCAAGAAGAAGTGAGGTGCTGCAACTCACCTGTCCACCTCGAAGGCCTCACTGCTCATAGCCACCGACACCGCGGAGAATGCATGGATGTTTGGGAATGCAGACGCTGTGAGGGATGTGGTCGACGTAGGCGACATTGTTACCACATCCCCCGCGACCGAAGTAGGAGTGGAAGGTACCGGAGAAGGATAGCACCAGCATCACCCCAGCGGCAGAGCTCTGTGAGTTTCGAGTAGAGAGATTGTTCCTTTTGCATGTCCTCGCCCAGCCGAAGAGCACGACCTTAACGATGTCGCTCGTTCTGGGGCGAATCGCAACTGTTCGGCAGCTCCAATTACGAACGCAACCGCAGGGCATGCGCCATCCCAGAAAAAAGCTGACCTAGCCACTGTGCCCAACGGATCCCCTAGTCCTCAAGCACCTCCACCACGTCACCATGCCATCCAAGCGGATGGCTCGTAGAAATGAGAGCACGACACGGTGTCCACCAATACCATCAGAAGCCGGGCGATGCTGCGATCCACATCATCATCACCTATGCCAAGCACCGCCAGGGGGCTATGGCGCTGGCCCAAGTGCTGCTGAGATTTCCATCGGCAGTCGATCAGATGGATGAGTGGCGAGCCACCATCCAATGTCTGATTGGTTTCACCGAGGCGGGAGGATCATTGCGAGCTGGCCCGCCGCGGCCTCCCCAGACGACGACGACGGCCCATGCTGCTGGCCGTACTGAAGGGGTCACCCCCACAATGCAATCCCCACCGCGGCAACCAATGCGAGAGCCACACAACCAAGAACCTGACGACGTCTCGATGGCCTCATCGCACCCTTGAGTGCATCAAGGCCAGTAGCGAGCCCTGAAGGGAAGGCAAAGGGAGCGCACGCGCGCGTCACCATTGAGCTTCACCGCGACGACCACTGCCAGCCCGACGGGCCTGATGGCCACAACGTCTATGAGCCTGCGCTTGACGGGGGGCGGGTACATGCCTTTCGAGGCAGGGTGCCCTGCCATCACCCGTGAGCTGTGGCAAGTCCGTTGTCCATCCGCTCACCCGTTCAAGCCAAATATTCCAGAGAAGTATGACGGAAGACTGAAACCGGCAGAGTTCTTGAGCATCTACACCATCGTTGTTCGAGCTACCGGGGGAACACTGGTAAAACGAGGTGCCATACAAACGGTTTTTAGCCCCTTTCCGCGACGGCATTTGGAACCGTCACCAAGTAAGTGTGGGCGATAGGGGGGTCCTTCCCACACGACCCACAAACCATCCGGGATAGGGAGCCAAGATGCATATATAGTACTCCTACTCGTTTGTGCTCGCATTGCCATCACAGTCGGTATTCTGTGGTGCTACCATTATGATGTGTGGCCCATCACAAATGGTTCACTATTATAGAACGTGTATGATAAGCATACAATCACACAAATTCGCTTTTCCCAAACCGTATGCGATAACTATTAAGAAGATTAGCTAATCGTCATACGAGTGTCTGACAGGATTATGAAATGTCGGACCGTCGTAACATCGTCGTACATGACAACTATCGCACAAGCTATTAAGTGGTGCAATGTTTACGACACATACTTCATCAAAAATAGTTCATGGTTGTGAATCGTGCATGATAAGGCAACTATCACAAAGGTTTAGTTTGCCCGCACTGTTTGTGATGTTGTCTGACAACCCACACGCTTTGCAAATGGCAACTGTGTGCTGCTTGCACAAGTTTCCTCTCTGTGAATCGTGTCGGATTATGGTGTATATCGCAAACGTTTGTGTTTTACCAATCGTGTGTGTCGTAATGACCTGGATAGCGTAATTTGTCCGTTATTTAATTGCTGCTATTTCAAATTGTACCGGATTCGAATTTGGATTTGAAAGTATGATATAGCTTTATTCATATCCATTAGGTTCAAACAACAAATGCATTATTCGATTCATAGGAACATATGTTCTAGAATTACATAAGAACCAACTAAAGAATGATGAACTACAGTTGTATACTTTTACTATTCAAGACGGTAAAGAAAGAGGCGAAATACATTCTGGTTGCTGAACAAGGTGGACAGGAATGCCCATATTGTGCTCTCCCCAATGCAGAAGGCACGCACGACTCTAGTCCAACCCCTTGTGATGGCTGACCGCCCATCCTTCACAGTCTTCATGGAAACATCTAGATAATCATCATGTTCTCGTAGAAATACTTTAACCCTTGCATGCCCACCAATCATGTAGTTTGAGAGGTAATGTTGAGTAAACTGCTTTGGGAACAACTTCAAAGGAAAAAGATTCAAATATTCTCAATTTGTCATTTGACACAACTCATTATGGTTAGTAAAAAGAAGGCTGTAGAGTTCTTACATACCATTCTACAGTTTGTCGTTCTCTTCGATAAAGTGTAAACAAATAGTTTAATTGCCTTCTATTGATCCATTTTACTGACAATCTTTATCAGCTTCCTCACTTGATGTTGGTTCATCAATATCTCATTTCCCCATACAAAGAAAGGGTGGAAGCGCGGATCTTTACCAATGACATATGTACCTAAAAGCACCAAGTTAATATTAGAAGCTAAACAACAATTGCACAATGATGTAGTACAACACTCTTTTATTATATCTTATAACATGCAATATACTCATGTATTAGATGAATTAACATCTTAGATTATGGGCCGGAATGAGTTTATTGCATTCTCACAAATTATCGGCTAATTAACTGTGATGTATCCATGAGTTAAAGTTAGTTTGAGCTAGTTTGGGCTCAAATAGCCCTAAAGCATATCCAAACATGATGGCTAGTTTGAGCTCGTTGCATCTAACCCATCCAAAAAAACTATCTAACCCAAGAGGTGCCAATTGCAGCTAGTTCTCCTAGCGCATTTATTGTCAATCTAACCCTGTCATCCAAACACCTCTTTGGATGGAGTTAGTTCAGGGTTACTCATCAGCTGGAAACTAACTCTAACCTCTAGCTAAGTTGAGTATCCAAACAGGGTTGTGTTGTTGTTGTTGCTGCTGCTGCTCTTCTATGTACTACTATGTATATACATACAACACACGTCTTCACAATATTGTCGTGATGATTCTTGTAAATGAAACAAAGGTACTCCCTCCATTTCTTTTTAGTCTGCATATAAGATTTGGTAGAAGTCAATCTTTGTTAACTTTGACTAAGTTTATGGAATAATATATCAAAATTCACAATATGAAATTAATATTGTCAGATGCATCATGAAATTAATTTTCATACCATGCAACTTTAGTATTGTAGATGTTGATATTTTTTCCTACGAAGTTGGTCAAACTTTAGAAACTTTGATTTTGACTAAATCTTATATGCAGACTAAAAAGAAACGCAGGGAGTATGTAATACTTTTGCAATGAATTCAGACCAAAAGAAATATCGTTGATGTACACATGCAGAAAGAAATATTTGTAATTGTTATGATACAAATCCTATGGCCTAGTGACATCTAAAAATTTCCAAAGAAAGGAAATAAAGATATACAGTACATGATGGACCCCAAAAATAATTTACTTTTGTTTATCCTCCCACCCCATAGTTGTACGTGGGTCTTAATCAGACTCCCTGACACATGAAACAAAGGCAAGGAAAGCTGGAAGTGTGAGGCGATGGTTCGAGAACCCATTAGAAACAGCTACTGGTACTGTTCACTGTGAATCCTTCAACTCTCAACCATTAGATATAGGTGACCAACGGCTAGGATTGATGCTTTGCTATCATTCAAAACTCATACACTATGTAGTAGCAGAGAAGTATACATATCTAGACATCATCAGAACATTAAGGTAACACTCTTCCTTGTTGCGATGTAGCCTAGGATTGCATATTTAGACATTAAGTACAGTGCATGTTGCTATGTCGCCTCAGATATATTACATATGGCCCTAGTTAACCTAATGATAAATGGGTTACCGATATATTCACTTATAAGTCCGATTCACCGATTAGTCCCTTCTCAGCCCCCGACCTATATGGTACCAGCTACCGATATCCTAAACAGTGAGTATACATAATCCATGGATGAAACTAACCTCGATAAAAAATATCCGTCGTTCCCAAAATTGTCCTGTGTAGGTACACGGAGAGGCATGTTAATCACAACAGCCTAAACATCAACCAAAATTATCCATGGTAGACAAAATAATCTCCAAAAGATAGCTGTAGTGTGCAGGTTTAAGCACGCTAGTAAAGCAAAACAAGTGCAAAGGTGTGTTAACTACAACAGGCCTAACATTTAATAACAAGCAAACATAGTCATTCAAACTGGTATTGTGCTAGTCTAAGTACACTAGTTATTATTAAATAAAAATGGAAAGGTGTGTTAACTATAAGATGAAGCAACCAAATGTAGTCATTCACAGTGGTTTTGTTGAAACTAGTACTGAGGAAATTGAACTACACAGTTCATACTTGCACAAATAGAACATCACGTTGTGAATAACTGGAATAAACAAGGCATACTACAAGCAACAAAAGATAGCATTTGAAACTGGACATATCCTAACTACAAACAACCGATCAATCAGAAAACTTTAAAAGAGGCATATGCTAGCTATAACAGGCTTACCAGAAATCAAATATATCCATTCCTATTGGTATACTGCACAGTAAATAACTGCATATATAGAGCATCACATTTTTAACTAGAATAAATAAGGCATACTGCAAACAACCAAATATAAGAATTAAAACTGGACATATTCTCACTACACTATGAAAGGGATTCGATAAAACAAATCATGGGTTCCCCCCTATGAGGAGGCACGGCAAAACAAATCATGGGTTTACTCACTTGTCACAGATGGTCTCGTTCCCGTAGGAAGAGCATGAACCTTGGATGTGCTCCATGTTGTCACAGATGGGCTCCTTCCCATGGAAGAGCATGAATCTAGGGTGCCCTCTCTGATGTCGGAGACGGGCTCTTTCTCCTTGGAAGAGCAGATAGGGTCTTTCCCCTTGAAAGAGCCGGAGAGGGTGCCCTCCTCATGGTCTCCATCGATGGGGTCTGACTTCGAAGCTATGGATCCCAAGCCAGTGTTGCAAAACGTGTCCTTCAGAAATGACAAAAAGGAGCTCGATTGCGATGTAGGATGGCAAATTCTTGGCAATTAGCCAGAGGAGATCAGCAGCGGGGCCATGGATGAGATCAACGGTGGTTGAACCCGAGGGGTCATGGCTAGGCCAATTAACCTATGACATAGCCCTCCTCAGGCCATCGCTTTCGACGACCTCGATGTCGTAGTCGGCGTCCGCGACATACCCGCATACTCTAGCCCGTCGATTGAGTGCATGTGGCCAGTAATGGTCGTCAGCTTCTTCAGCGACGTCGGGCGAAGAGACCGCGATACACCTCTTTTCGGCCAGTTGGTCCTCGAGCCCCACGGGAAGTGCAGCCGGGCTTAGGCTGCGACCCTCTGTAGTGGGGGATGGGTGAGGGGATGGGGATCTGTGAAAAACATGTGGCGGCTAGTTATGGAGATCGGTGGGTAAGCTGTACGGGTAAACCGGCAGATGTTGACAATGGATGCCTTGAGGCGGCGGAGACCTTGCTAGGGTTTCGAGCGAGGGAGGGTGTGTGTGTGTGTGTGTGCGCGCGCGCGCGCCCGAGGTGGTTTTGGTGTGTGTGTGTGTGTGGAGGGCCGGTGTGTGTGTGTGTTTGAGGAAATGACACTGGTACTAAAAAATTTACTACGCGGGAGTCAAATGCATTGGCTATCGAAAATTTTGATGATGGTGCATTGCACACAGTCCGCAGATAACAACCGTGTGTTATGAAACAGAAAAACCCTCGAGGCGGGCAGATATTTTCGAGGGATGCGGGCGGGATTGGTGAAGGAAATATGCCCTAGAGGCAATAGTAAAGTTGTTATTTTATATTTCCATGTATCATGATAAAATGTTTATTATTCATGCTAGAATTGTATCAACCGGAAACTTGATCTATGTGTGGATACATAGAGAAAACACCATGTCCCTAGTAAGCCTCTACTAGACTAGCTCATTAATCAAAGATGGTCAAGTTTCCTAAGCATAGACATGTGTTTTCATTTGATGAATGTGATCACATCATTAGTAGAATGATGTGATGGACAAGACCCATCCGTTAGCACATCATACTGATCATTCAATTTTATTGCTATTGTTTTCTTCATGTCAAATACATATTCCTTCGACTATGAGATTATGCAACTCCCGGATACCGGAGGAATGCCTTGTGCGGTATCAAACAACACAACAAAATTGTGTGATTATAAAGATGCTCTACATGTATCTGCGAAGGTGTTTGTTGGGTTGGCATATATCAAGATTAGGATTTGTCACTCTGAGTATCAGAGAGGTATCTCTGGGCCCTCTTGGTAATGCACATCATAAGAAGCCTTGCAAGCAATGTGACTAATGAGTTAGTTGCAGGATGATGCATTACGGAACGAGTAAAGACACTTTCCGGTCACAAGATTGAACTAGGTATGAAGATATCGACGATCTAATCTTGGGCAAGTAACACACCGATGACAAAGGGAATAACGTATGTTATCATTACTGTACGACCAATAAAGATCTTCATAGAATATGTGGGAGCCATTATGAACATCAAGGTTCCGCTATTGGTTATTGACCGGAGAGGTGTCTCGGACATGTCTACATAGTTCTCGAACCCGTAGGGTCCGCACGCTTAACGTTCGATGATGATTTTATATTATATGAGTTATGTGATTTGATGATCGAATGTTGTTCGGAGTCCCGGATGAGATCACGGACATGACAAGGAGTCTCGAAATGGTGGTGAGGTAAAGATTCATATATAGGACGATGATATTTGGACACAGGAAGTGTTCTGGGTGAAATCGGGTCACCGAAGGAGTTATGGGCCTATTGTGCCAAGTGAGGGACAGACCAGCCCCTAGTGGGCTGGTGTGCCCCCCCCTAGGCCGAATAGGAGAAAGAGGAAAGGAAGGGAAGGAGGAAGGAATGGGGAGGATTCAGCCTCCCCCTTTCCTTCTCCCCCTTCTCTTTCCTTTCCCCTACACCAAATAAGGAACGGGGGCGAATTGGGGTGGCAACCCAAGTAGGATTCGGCCTACATGGGCACCCTTTTGGCTGCCTTCTCCCCTTTCCGACCTATATATATGTGGCGAGGGGGGCGCCTAAGACACACAACATGATTGTTAGCTGTGTGCGGCGCCCCCCTCCACTGTTTACTCCCAGGGTCATAATCTCATAGTGCTTAGGCGAAGCCCTACGCGGATTACTTCATCATCACCATCACCAAGCTGTTGTGCTGACGGAACTCATCTACTACGTTGACACTCTGCTGGATCAAGAGTTCAAGGGACGTCGTCGAGCTGAACGTGTGCAGAACTCGGAGGTGACGTACGTTTGGTGCTTGATCGGTTGAAACGAGAAGAATTTCGACTACATCAACCGCGTTGACAAAGCGCTTCCGCTTTTGGTCTAAGAGGGTACTTGAACACACTCTGCCGCTCTCGTTGCAATGCATCTACTCGTTAGATCTTGCATGAGCATATAACTTTTTTAAATTGCATGCTATGTTTCCCAACAGTGGTATCAGAACCAGGTTTATGCATAGATGCTATGCACGAGTAGAACACAAAGAGTTGTCGGCGGTGATAGTCATACTGCTTACCACCAATGTCTTATTTTGATTCGGCGGTATTGTTGGATGAAGCGACCCGGACCAAACATACATGACCGTGTTCATGAGACCGGTTCCACCGACAGTCATGCAACTAGTTTTAAATAAAGGTGGCTGGCGGGTGTCTGTTTGTCCTACTTTAGTTGAATTGAATTTGATTGCGGCCGATCCTTTTTTATGGTTAAAACAACGAACTTGATAAATCACCGTTGTGGTTTTTGTGTCATAGGTAAGAACGGTACTTGCTAGAAGCCCGTAGTAGCCATGTAAAACTTGCCACAACAAAGTAGAGGATGTCTAACTTGTTTTTGCAGGGCCTGTTGTGATGTGATATGGTCAAGATGTGATGATTTATATGTTATTGTATAAGATGATCATGTTTTGTAAGATATCTGACAACTGGCAGGAGCCTTATGGTTGTCTCTTTATTGTATGAAATGCATACGCCATGTAATTGCTTTACTTTATCACTATGAGTTAGCGATAGCCGTAGAAGCAATAGTTGGCGAGACGACCACGACGCCATGATGGAGATCAGGGTGTCAAGCTGGTAACAATGGAGATCATGACGGTGCTTTGGAGATGGAGATCAAAGGCACAAGATGATGATGGCCATATCATGTCACAAATTTTCATTGCATGTGATGTTTATCTTATTATGCATCTTATTTTTCTTAATACGGTGGTAGCATTATAGAATGATCCCTTACTGAAAATTTCAAGGTACAAGTGTTCTCCCTGAGTATGCACCGTTGTGACAGTTCGTCGTGCTGAGACACCACATGATGATCGGGTGTGATAAGCTCTACGTTTACATAGAATGGGTGCAAGACAGTTTTGCACATGTGGAATACTCGGGTTAAACTTGACGAGCCTAGCATGTACAGACGTGGCATCAGAACACTGGATATCGAAAGGTCGAGCGTGAATCAAATAGTAGAAATTATCAACATAGAGGTGTTTACCATTGAAGACTACTCCATCTCATGTGATGATCGGACATGGTTTAGATGATTTGGACTGCATATCATTTAGATGACTTGAGGGATGTCTATCTATGTGGGAGTTCTTAAGTAATTTGATTAATTAAACTTTAATTTATCATGAACTGAGTCCTGATAGTATTTACATATCTATGTTGTAGATCAATAGCTCGCGATGTAGGTCACCTGTTTTTTGATATTTTCCTAGAGAAAACTAAGTTGAAAGATGTTAGTAGCAATAATGCGGGCTGGGTCCATGATCTGAGGATTATCCTCATTGCTGCACAGAAGAATTATGCCCTTGATGCACCGCTAGGTGACTGACCTATTGCGAGAGCAGATGCACACATTATGAACGTTTGGTAAGCTCGATATGATAAGTACTTAGTAGTTTAGTGCGCCATGCTTTACGGCTTAGAACCGGGACTTAAAAAATATTTTGAACGGCAAAGATCATATGAAATGTTCCAAGAGATGAAATTGGTATTATAGACTCATGCCCATGTTGACAGGTATGAGACCTCTGACAAATACTTTGCCTACAAGATGGAGGAGAATAGCTCAGCTAGTGAGCATGTGCTCAGAATGTCTGGGTGGTACAATCACTTGAATCAAGTGGGTGTGAATCTTCCAAATAAGATAGTGATTGACAGAAGTTCTCTAGTCATTATCACCAAGCAACTAGAACTTTGTGATGAACTATAATAAGCAAGGGATGAAGAAAACGATTCTCGAGCTCTTCGTGATGCTGAAATCGACAAAGGTAGAAATCAAGAAAAAAATCAAGTGTTGATGGTTGACAAGACCACTAGTTTCAATGAGAAGGGCAAGGGAAAGATAGGGAACTTCGAGTAGTATGACAAGCAAGTTGTCACTCTCATGAAGAAACCCAAAGCAAGACCTAAGCCTTAAACTCAGTGCTTTTACTGCAAAGGAAATGGTCACTAGAAGCGGAACTACCCCAAATATTTGGCGCAGAAGAAGGATGGAAAAGGGAACAAATGTATATTTGATATACATGCTATTGTCGTGTACCTTACTAGTGCTCGTAGTAGCCCCTGTGTATTTGATACTTGTTCGACTGGTAAGATTAGTAACTCGAAGTAGGAGTTGCGGAATAAACGGAGACTAGTCGAGGGTGAGGTGACGAAGTGTGTTGGAAGTAGTTCCAAGATCGATACTCCCTCCGTCCGTAAATACTTGTCATCAAAATGAATGAAAGGGGATGTATCCAGATGTATTTCAGTTCTAGATACATTGCATTTTGTTCATTTTGATGACAAGTATTTTCGGACGAAGGGAGTATGATCATCATCGCACACTTCCTATACTTTCGAGATTAGTGTTAAACCTAAATAAATGTTATTTGGTGTTTGCGTTGAGCATGAACAAGATCGGATCGTGTTTATTGCAATATGGTTATTCATTTGAGTCAGAGTAATTGTTATTTTGTTTACATGTATAAAACCTTTTTATGGACATACACCCAAGGTGAATGGTTTATTTAATCTCAATGATATTAATACACATATTCAGAATATTGAAGCCAAAAAATGCAGAGTTCATAATGATAGTGCAACATACTTGTGGCACTGCTATTTAGGTCATATTGGTGTAAAGAGCATGAAGAAAGTCCATGATGATGGACTTTTGGAATCACTTGATTATGAATCATTTGATACTTGTGAACCATGCCTCATGCGCAAGATGACCAAAACTCTGTTCTTCGGAACAGTTGAGCGATCTAATGACTTATTGGAAATAATACACACCGATGTATGCGGTCCATTGAGTGTTGAGGCTCGCAGCGGGTATTGTTATTTTCTAACCTTCACAGATGATTTGAGCATATATGGGTATATCTACTTAATGAAACACAAGTCTGAAACATTTGAAAATTTCAAAGTATTTTAGAGTGAAGTGGAGAATCATCAGGAAAATAAAGTTTGTACGATCTGATCGCGGAGGTGAATATTTGAGTTACCAGTTTGGCCTTCATTTAAAACAATGTGGAATAGTTTCACAACTCACGCCACCTGGTACACCACAGAGAAATGGTTTGTCCGAACGTCGTAACTGTACTTTATTAGATATGGTGCGATCTGTGATGTCTCTTACCAATTTACCACTATCGTTTTGGGGTTATGCATTAGAGACAGCAGCATTCATGTTAAATATTGCAATGTCTAAATCCGTTGAGACGACACCGTATGAACTATGGTTTGGCAAGAAACCTAAGCTATCATTTCTTAAAGTTTGTGGTTGCGATGCTTATGTGAAAAAGCTTCAGCCTGATAAGATCGAACCCAAATCGGAGAAGTGCATCTTCATAGGATACCCAAAGGAAACTATTGGGTACACCTTCTACCACAGATCTGAAGGCAAGATCTTTGTGGCTAAGAATGGACCCTTTATAGAGAAGGAGTTTCTCTAAAAAGAAGTGAGTGGGAGGAAAGTAGAACTTGATGAGGTAATTGTACGTTCACTCGAATTGGAAAGTAGCTCATCACAGAAAACAATTCCCATGATGCCTACACAGCCTTGAGGGGAAGCTAATGATGATGATCCTGAAACTTCAGATCAAGTAACTACTGAACCTCGTAGGTCAAATAGAGCACGATCCGCATTAGAGCGACACGATAATCCTATTTTGGAAGTCATGTTATTAGACCATGGTGAACCTACAAACTATGATTAAGCTATGATGAGTCTAGATTCTGATAAATGGCTTGAGGCCATGAAATCTGAGATAGGATCCATGTATGAGAACAAAGTGTGGACTTTGCTGGACTTGCCCGATGATCGGCAAGCTATTGAGAATAAAAGGATCTTCAATGGGAAGACATACACTGATAGTAATGTTACTATCTACAAAGATCGACTTGTCGCAAAAGGTTTTTCACAAGTTCAAGAAGTTGACTATGATGAGACTTTCTCACCCATAGCGATGCTTAAGTCTGTTTGAATCATGATAGCAATTGCTGCGTTTTATGAAATCTAGCAAATGGATTTCAAAACTGCATCCCTTAATGGATTTCTTAAAGAAGAGTTGTATATGATGCAACCAAAAGGTTTTGTTAATCCTAAAGGTGATAACAAAGTGTGCAAGCTCCAGCGATCCATCTATGGACTGGTGCAAACATTTCGGAGTTGGAATATACGCTTTGAGGAAATGATCAAAGCATATGGTTTTATACATACTTTCGGAGAAGCCTGTATTCGCAAGAAAGTGAGTGGGAGCACTACAATCTTTTTGATAAATATATGTGAATGGCATATTGTTGATCGAAAATGATGTAGAATTTTCTGGAAAGTATAAAGGATTGTTTAAAAGGATTTTTTTTTTCAATAAAAGACCTCGCTGAAGCTACTTACATATTGGGCATCAAAATCTATAGAGATAGATCAAGACGCTTGAAGGACTTTCGATAAGTACGTACCTTGATTTTGAAGTAGTTCAAAATAGATTAGTCAAAGAAGGAGTTTGTGCCTGAGTTGTAAGGTATGAATTTGGGTAGGACTCAAAGCCCGACCATGGTAGAAAAATATAGAGCGAATGAAAGTCATTCGCTATGCCTGAGCCATAGGTTCTATAAAGTATGCCATGTTGTGTATCAAACCTGCTATGTACCTTGCCATGAGTTTGGCAAAGAGGTACAATAGTGATATAGGAGTAGATCACTGGACAGCAGTCAAAATTATCCTTAGTTGCATTAAAAAGGACTAAGGAAACGTTACTCGGTTAAGGAGGTGATAAATAGTTCGTCGTAAAGAGTTACGTCGATGCAAGCTTTGACATTGATCTAGATGACTCTGAGTCTCAATCTAGATACGTATTGAAAGTGGGAGCAATTAGCTAGAGTAGCTCCATGCAGAGCCTTGTACACATAGAAATTTGCGAACATACGGAATTGAATGTGATAGAACCATTCACTAAACTTCTCTCACAAAGCAAAACATGATTGTCACATCCTGATTTTCGGCTTCCTTTTTCTTTTGATTTTCTGAGGTTTTTGCTTGCGTTTTCTTTTGCTGTGGCTATGTGGTCTGGAAACTGGAGAAGATGACCTCTTATTTCTTTCTAGAGTGTCTTGTCATCCTCATATACATCCCAAGACCTTGCCATTTTTCATCTTAGCCCAACCCCAATATTCTTTTCCTTGGGAATATTCCTTTTTCTATAAAAGGAATAACCCTGTCTGCCCTAGGTTTTGAAGCAACCTATATTTCTGTCACTCCTAAAATTCCCAAATAATTCTCATAAATTGTTTGGGTCATATCTTCCTCAAATATGGCAAAACTTTCCTTGCCATGTTCAAAAATATTTCACCAATATTCCTTTTCCCATTCTGCCCAAAATGGCACTTTGTGAAGAAACTCGTATTTATCTTTACCCAATTGGCTCCAAACTTTTTGGAAATCTTTTCCTCCCCATATCATTGCCTCATGCAAATTTTCATACTATTTTTCCAAGTAAATATTTTTCAGCTAAATTCCAAAGTTTCTATCTAGAAAGAAACTTTGTGAAGGAGGTACAAGCTAGGCATACAAAAATGAGTTGAAATTTTTGCATGCCCTCAATATCATCAAATCATGACTGTCCTGAAGATTTGATCTCATTCCTTGCATCCATGTGAGCTCAACTTCAATTCTTTGTTTCTGGTTAGTTTTACAATTTGTGAAGCAAGTATATTTTATCTTGATCCATTATTGCTGAAAATTTTCCATGACCTCCTCCTACCAATATAACCTATCTCCACAAATTTGGGACTCAATTCATCTAGCCATTTCCCCTCGGGAATTATTGCAAGTTTCTGGACAGTGAGGATGTTTGTGAAGGAAGTACCATTTTGTCAAGTCCATTTGGTATGAAAATTTTACAACATCTCCATGTGTCCAAAACATGCTGCCTTGCCAAAATTGAGCTCAAGTGGTTACTCCCAGTGAGTGCATCATGTAGATCATGATTCTGGACCAATTATGCACTTACAAAGTAACTATATTCATTTCTAGTCCAATTATCCTTAAAACCTCCAGGATTGTAGTCCTGCCTTAGTTAATCACCCTAGACAACTAATTTGACCCTTAGCTATTCCATGTTGATCAGCAGTGCACAGAAAAGTTTGCTACAACAAACTTCAGCTGACCACTACAAGCTAGCCAACGCACCCCAGATCAAGCCATAGCCTATTAAATGCTCTATCCTGGAAGGACATAACTCTAGACATTGTTTCCCTGCCTCTCGTGACCACCCTGTGCATTGTCTCGTGGTGACAGTGCGACTGGCATGCCAATTCACAAGCTATGCGCGATGTGGCCGCGTCCAGGCGTTGTTTTTGCCTTGGCCCCTCTCCCTCTCGTCGTCTTCACATGCATGAACATGTCCATTGGCTTCACCTCGTCGTCGCCACCTCCTTGAAACCCTCTCCACCTCCATCCGCTTCCTCACCGACCCTCGCTGCCGAACACCCACGAGAGCATAGTAGCTGACATGGCATTGAATGCGCCCGGTCGCTTCGTCCTCTTGACCATGGCGTTGTCTACCTCTCCGTGAGGCTCCCCTGTTCCTCCCCCGTCGCCTACCGTCGAGATCTCGTGCATGCACACGCGTCCGCGGCGCCAGCCACATGTCCGTGGCGATCACAGCTCGGCCACCCCTCCTCTCGGCTATTTAAGCCACTCCTGAGGCCTCCTGAGCTCACCATCGACCTTGCCTCACTCCCCTAGTCCTCCTGAACCCATTCCCCGAGACTCTGGAGCTCTCCCTGCACGCCATCACCGCCATGGCCGCCGTGGCCAACCTCTTCAATTAGCTCAAGACCGAGCTCATCCCCTCCTTCCACCACCGCCAGAGCTCCACCCAGTCTCCAGCGAGCCCCCCTGCTGTTCGCCCCTTCCTGCGGTGGCCTCTGCCCGCTACTCCAGCACCGACCCGAGCTGTTGTTCGCCACGACCAAAGCCCCTCCATCTTGGTATTCCTCGGCATCCGTGTCATGCCCAATCGGATGCGGTTCCTACTCCTGATTCCTCCGATGGTCCGAGCTCTTTCTAGGGTGGCCGGAGCTGCAGGAGCGGCCATCGGCGCTGGCCTAGTCCTTTGCTCCATTGGGCGAGCGACGAGGAGAAGAAGAAGGATGCGGGAGCAGGGAGTTGGCCAGCGCATGGACCCCATGGCCCCATGCGTCAGTGACCGTAGACCCGGCCCCGTCACTGCCATGTTGGACAAGTGGAGACGTACTCCTCGGGGTACGCCTTTACTAATCGAAGGCGCATTTTGTTTCTTCTTCGGGCCAGAAGGCGTTTTCCTCTCTGGAAAATGTATTATCTTAAAAGGTCCATTCCCTTTTTCCTGTTAACGGCCTGGTTATGATGATTTTTATTACAGATAGGTCCTTGGCAAAAAGACAATCGTATCTTTTTGCCCGTAACTCCAAATGAGGTGATTCCAAAGCCCACTTCTCGTCGAGCCCATTTTGTTGGTATCATTTTCTCTATAGTTTGACCTACTGGAATTGACCACTTTGCCCTAACTCGTAAACAGACTCCTCCGAGAGAGAACTATTTTCGACGATTCTTTCATCGGCTTCACCGCACTTCTTCCCGTTGCATTCTGCACCCCCAGGCAAGCCACAACAACCACTTGCATGATAGCCATGCAGTAGCCTTGGTTTTCTACTTGAACATTTAATAAGTGCTTGATTGCTTGTAACTTTTATCACTGTTTTGGTTATGCTGATAGATTTGTGTATATCTTCAAGCTATGTTCGGATGCAGCGGGTTATCATTTATTCTTGCTAGTATTACTTTTGTATGTCATGCTTGGTAGAGTTTATTGCAGAATGGACACCAACCCCTGATGAGGAAAGGACAGAGACATCCATCCTCGGCAAGGAATCACCCCAAGAACGAATCACGTATTTTGATGGTGCTTTTTCCCTACAAGGTGCAGGGGCTGGCGTGCTTCTTGTTGCCCCCTCCGGGGAGCACTTGAAGTACGTCGTCCAAATGCACTTTGCCCGGGAAGAAGCCACCAAAAATACAGCTGAGTATGAAGGGCTCCTTGTTCGGCTCAGGATTGTAGTAGAATTGGGAATCAAGAAGTTGATCATTCGAGGAGATTCACAGCTTGTGGTGAGACAAGTCAACAAGGATTATCAAATCCCATTGATGGAAGCATACGTCGAGGCAGTGAGTATATTGGAGGGCACTTTGATGGGTTGCAAACAATGCACGCACCCCGTGCGGAAAACAACATACCTGATCAGCTGTCAAAGTGTGCTGCACAGAAGCTTCCTATGGAACAAGGAACTTTTGTTCTCCATCTCTCTCAACCCTCCGTATCAGCAGCAACAATGGCCCGGAAAAGGAGAAAGCTGAACTTCGGTAAGCCTCCCCCATTCAAGCTACCCGCTCCCGACAGAGACCCTACCAGAAGAAACTCCTCATAGCCTGCTGGACCACCCCCTCCAGACGGGCCTATGGACCATGCTCCAACTTGGGCAAGGCACATTGTCCACTTCCTCCAAACCGGAGAACTCCGTGTCAATCAAGATGAAGCTGAAAGAGTAGCCCGGTGGGCTAGTATGTATCAGTTTGTCGATGACACTCTATACAGAAGGAGGCCCAATGTAGTGAAATTGAAGTGTGTTTGCCGGGAGGATGGAAAGAAACTGGTGGCTGATATTCACGAAGGAATGTGCTGCTCCCACATTGGATCAAGGGCATTAGTTGGGAAAGCATTCCGGTAAGGATTCTAGTGGCCCACGGCCTTTCAAGATGCGGTTGAGTTAGTCACGAAATGTGAAGCCTGCCAGTTCCATTCCAAGAGAATACACCTGCCTGCCAAAGCTCTTCGGACAATCCCTATATCATGCCCATTTTCGGTCTGGGGGCTCGATATCCTCGGCTGTCGGCATCCTGGAGATGTTGGTACCCAGGCTTGCCTACCTGTGGCCCATGACATGGATCCATCAGCGGCCTGGTGCGGCCCAGCTTCATCAACTTCAACAAAAGAACCACGCGAGGGGCCAAGCCTCGCGAGGTGGGTGACAGCAAGACCTCACTCGGGGCAGCCCCTCTAGGCTGGCTCCCGAGGAGCGGAGATATCTATGTAAGGTGCACCTCCCGAGGTTCACATGATGTGACCCATGACGACCAAGGCCAGGCGGGCGCCAGCGAGCGCAGCTTACCAGTTTCCTCTTTTGTGCTAAGAGGACAGGCGCAGGCGCGGAGTCCTAAGGGATCAGGCAAAGGATTCCATATCAGTGCAACAAGACCAAGGACCATCAAGGCTACAGAACGGAGGTCATCGTGCAGCATGGCACGGCGTCACCACCAGAGCCTTGGGCAGGCAAGGACCACTTTTGTCAGGATAACTTGTACTAGTTGTTCCCCTTCAAATTTGTCCGTTGTGGGATCCCTCCCCGCCAATATTTGGGAAGAGGACCAAGGCTACTATAAATAGGACCTAGCGACCACCGTAGAGGGGGATCGAAAACATCTCATCGAGATGGTTTGGCATCGGAGCCATTCCACCCCACAGACACCACAGGCTCGTCCGAGCCCAAGAAGACCTCTCCTCGGGAGGTTGTTCGTCTCTTGTACTAGTTCATCCCCAGCCATACTAGGCAATCTACCACACACTCTAGAGTACGGTATTACACCGCAAGGTAGCCTGAACCAGTATAAACCCATGTGTCCCTTGTTCTTTGAGTTCGTCGAGCTAGGCCATGGAATCGTAGGGTGAGCGCGCTGGGGAGGGAGTGTTCAAACCTGTCAAGGGTTTGCAGAACCCGAAATCTGACATTTGGCGCGCCAGGTAGGGGTGCGCCAAAGTTCAGCCTCTCCATCCACCTCGCTGTCCATCCGCCAGGTTCCTATGGCGGGTGCCTCTCCTCCAACCTGCTCGGTGGGAGCGTGCGGTGGCGTTGCAGGCCACTGAGCCTTCACCCCCGCCTTGCGACAGGTGAAGTGGCCAGTCAGGTTTAGGCTAGAGATGCCTCCCGGTTACGACGAAGCGGCAGATCTGACTGTTTTCCTCCAGTCCTACGAGGAGGCCGTTTCGGTGTCCGGCGGCGACAGAAAGTTCATGGCCAGCTGGCTCCCCATGGCACTCACCGGCGTACCGCGCGCCTGGTTTCTCAGCTTGCAAGAGTCATCTGTGGCATCCTAGGAGGAGCTGCACGGTCTCTTTACCGCACGCTTCAAGGTGCCGGCACCCCCACGCCGTCGCGGCCCTCCTCGACGGCTCTCAGGCGCCGTCCTCAAATCGCCACGTCATGCGGTTCTTCTGTCAAGTGGGCTCCACCAGGCCTGTGCTTGAGGCCGACCTCACCTTCGACTCGAGAGACCACCCAGTGGTCACCGAAAGCACGGGCGCGCTCCCAATGCTCTGCACCCCCACTATCTGCTATGTGGCTCTAACCAAGACCATCATCGACGGCGGGGCCGGACTCAACTTGCTCTCCCTAGAACTATTTGGCATGCTCCATGTGTCGCCCGAACGGCTCCGCCCCTCCAGGCCGTTCTCCGAAGTCGTCAACGGCACCACCAGCCCCATGGGGCAGATCCGGCTCCCCGTCACCTTCGGCACCCGCAACAACTACCGCACCTAGCTTATTGACGTCGACATCGCCCACATCGGCCTCCCCTACAAAGCCATTCTTGGGTACCCAACCTTAGCCAAGTTCATGGCGGCAGCTCACCCAGCCTACAACCTCATGAAGATGCCGGGGAGCAACGGCGTCCTAACTATGGCCGGAGATACCAAGGAGGCCCTAGGGGCCTCACGCTCGCCTTCAGGGCCGCGGCGGTGGCACCCCTGCCCAACGAAGCAGCTCCGGAGGCCATGGGGGCTGTGCCAGCCAAAAAGAAGCAGCTTTTCTATGAAGACCGGGCCGAAATGAAGCAGGTGCTGGTGGACGAAGACGAGGCGTCAGGAGCCACCTTCACCATAGTCGCTGGCCTTCTCCCAGCTCGACAACGCGGTGGTTGGATTCCTGTGCGCCAAGAAGGAGGTGGTCGCATGGGAACCCAAGGACCTGGCAGGAGTCCCAAGGGGGGTGATTGAGCATCACCTAAATGTATGCCCCAACATGCGCCCAGTAAAGCAGAAGGCCAGGGGCCAATCCGCTGAGAAGAAGTCTTTCATCATACAAGAGACTCGCGAGTTGCAAGAAGCTAGCGTGATCCGCGATGTGCGATATCCAGAGTGGTTGGCAAATTCGATAGTGGTGCCCAACAAAGGTGGCAAGGAGCGCATGTGTGTCGACTTCACCAACCTCAACAAGGCTTGTCCACAAGACCCGTTCCCACTGCCGTGCAATGACCAGATTGTCGACTCCACCGCCGAGTGCGACCTGCTGTGCTTCCTGGATGCCTTTTCGGTCTACTATCAGAGCAAAATGGTGGTACAAGACGTCGAGAAGACCACCTTCCTCACCCTGTGTGGAGTATACGGCTACACTTGTATGCCGTTTGGGTTGCGGAATGCAGGAGCAACTTTCCAGTGGCTGATGCATATCGCCCTGGGAGAGCATCTCGGGAGGAACGCTGAGGCCTACGTTGATGACATCGTGGTAAAATCTCGCGAAGCCAAGACCCTCATTGAAGATTTGGAAGAGACCATCGCCAGCCTGCGCAAGGTAGACCTGCGGCTCAACCCGAAGAAGTGTGCATTCAGTGTCCCGTCAGGCAAGTTGCTTGGTTTCCTGGTGTCTCATAGAGGAATCGAGGCTAACCCCGAGAAGGTCAAGGCCATAGAGAAGATGAGTCCACCAAAGACCCTCAAGGAGATGCAGAAGTTGGCCGTCCGCGTGACGTCGCTCGGGCGTTTCATCTCCAAGCTGGGGGGCCGAGACCTTCCCTTTTTCATACTGATGAAAAGGAAAGGCCTATTTGAGTGGACCCCAGAGGCCGATGCAGCATTCGAATACCTCAAGAAGTGACTCACTAGCCCACCGGTGATGTTGGCGCTGAAACCCCAAGAGTCCTTGGTGCTTTACTTGGCCGCGACACCACACTCCGCCAGCGCATCGCCGGTGGCAGTCGTGGAGGAGCGCCAGGACAAGGCCGCATGACCCCATGGCGACACTCGAGAGGCTCCGCCAATGCCAGCCGACGACCAAGCTCCACGAGATGATGTTACTAAAGCCCCAACAGCTACGTCTAGCGACCAAGCTCCTGAGGCACTCTCCCCTCAGCAGGCACCACAGCCGCAGGAGAGCCTAGCCCCCACCCTCGTCGAGCACCCTGTGTACTTCATCAGCACGGTGCTCCGCGACGCTTGGGCACGCTACCCCATGCTGCAGAAGCTTCTACTCGCGCTCCTCATCGCTTCGCACAAGCTGCGCCACTACTTCCAAGGCCATCCCGTCAAGGTTGTATCTGCATACCCGTTGGAGAGGAAGTTGAAGAGCCCCAATGCTGCAGGAAGGGTCGCTGAATGGAACATCGAGATGCAAGCGTTTGAACTGGAGTTCAGCACCACCAGGGTCGTCAAGGGCGCCACGCTTGTCGACTTTTGTGGCAGAATGGACCGACACCCCAGAGCCCGGAGCTGGTGAGGACAGGTCCCTCATACCAGCGAGTGAATCATCAGATGTCTGGGTCATGTACTTTGACGGTGCCTTTGCACACCAGGGCGTAGGGGCAGGCGCCGTGCTCATCTCTCCCACCAAGGACAAGCTCTACTACGCCGTGCAGCTCTGCTTCCAGCACGGTGAGAAGGTCTCCAAAAACATCGTGGAGTACGAAGGCCCGATCACCGTCCCGAAGGCTGCGGCCGCCCTGGATGTGAATCTCCTCACCACCAAGGGCAACTCTCAACTTCTCGTGAACTTCTCGAACAAGGCGAACTAGCCCAGTGATGAGCACATGGAGGCGTACCTAGCGGAGGTACACAAAATGGAAAAATAGTTCCTAGGCCTAGAGCTGCAGCACGTATCGCGCGACACGAACAAGGAGGCAGACGACATTACCAAGAGGGCGTCCAGGCGCCTGTAGCAGGAGCCCGGCGTCTTCCAGGAATGGCTCTTCAAGCCCTCGGCCGCCCCACCGGCTGCGGAGCCGACACTACCTCAGGAGGAGCTCCCCCCTCCACCGACCTCGGGAGCTCCTGCCTGTGGCCCAACCTCGGGAGCATGCTTGCTCCTTGCTCTCGAGCCCCAGGAGGGGTCCTTGACTCAAGAGTTCAAGACCTACCTGTTGCATGGAACCCTGCCAGAGAAGGCGGAGGACGTACAGCGCGTGGCCCGGTAGGCCACGACTTAGTGCCTCCAGGATGGTGAGTTGCACTGAAAGCGACCCAATGACGTTTCTTTGAGATGCATCTACAGCGAGCAGGGGCGCCAGCTGCTAACTGACATACATAGCGGGAACTGCGAGCATCACTCATCCTAGCACACCCTGGCGGGCAAGGCATTTCATAGTGGATTCTACTGGCCAACAACGCTCAACGTTGCTGCCGAGCTGGTGAAATGCTGCGAAGCCTGCCAGTTCCATGCCAAGCAGATCCACCAGCCAGCTCAAGACCTTCAGACTATCCCACTCTCATGGTCGTTCGCGGTCTGGGGGCTGGACATGTTGGGGCCCTTCCCCCGAGCACCCGCGGCCTACCGCTACCTCTACGTCGCCATCAACAAGTTCACCAAGTGGGCTAAGGTGGAGCCAGTGCACACCATCCCTGCCAACTCGGTGGTCAAGTTCATCACAGGCCTCATGAGCCGGTTCGGGGTCTCTAATCGCATCATAACTGACAACGGCTCACAATTCACTAGCAACCTCTTCAAAACATATTGTGCTAACCTTGGAACACACATATGCTACACCTCAGTGGTACACCCCAAGAGCACGGGCAAGCTGAGCGAGCCAACGCGGAGGTCCTGAGAGGCCTCAAGGCGAGGACCTTCAAGAAGAAGCTCGAGGCCTGCCGCAGGAGCTGGCACGACGAGCTTCAGTCCGTGTTGTGGTCCATTCGCACCACCGCCACCAAGCCAACAGGCGAGACCCCGTTCTTCCTCGTCTACGAAGCCGAAGTAGTTCTCCCTCACGAGGTCAAGCATCGCTTCGCGCGGGTCTTGGCGTTCGACGAGGCACGCCAGTACGCTGCACCGGGAATGGATCTTGTGCTGGTAGCCAACGCCGCCAACAACCTCGCTCTGAGCAGCAAGGTACCAGCAAGCGCTTCGATGGTACCACTGCAACAACATCCGTTCTAGGACGCACGAGGTAGGCGATCTGGTCCTGAGGCGGGTGCACTCCAGAGAAGTCTGCACAAGCTCTCACCCATGTGGGATGGCCTGTTCAGGATTTCCCACATCTCCAGGCTTAGCGCTGTATGCCTGGAGTCGTGGGACGTCGTCCCCATCGAAAATGCCTTGAACATCCAGCACCTCCGGAAGTTATACCCATGAAGCAAGGCCCAATGCCTGTGAAGCCAAGGCCGTGCGCCTGTGAAGGTAAGGCCCAGTGCTTGTGAAGCAAGGCTCACGCTTGTGAAGGTCTCCGCCCGTGACAATCTCATGTAATAATGAGTGGGGCTGTACACGCCCCGGAGTCTCCGGAGTGTCACCCTCGGGCCTCGGGGGCTCCCACCCACATCCTAGTGGCATCACTTAGCTCCGCGCTAGTGAGAAGACTAGACTAGGTGCCGGACACGGCTATTCGTTTGCTTTCTGAATCTGGTTGCAGTCTTTTAACGAATTCAGAGTTCTCTATCCTTCAGTTGCTTGGTTGAGTTTTCCTATTCTCTCGCTTTGTTCGCTCTTTTTCTCGCCTCAGGGAGGACGGCAGTTGTTTGGCTTTCTCCCTCAAGCACCTCCTTGGGGGCTAGGCAGGGGTGTCCGTGCCCTCGTGCTGGCCAACTCACGTCACGAGCATGCCTCCCCAGAACCCTGTCGCCCCAGGGCTTCGGCCTCCTTGATCTTCGCAAGGCGCTCTCGTTTGAGCTCATAACTGGCGCATCCCCCTCAAGTCCGTGCCCCCGGGTACCGCGACGCGGTGTGTCAAACCATGATCAACCTGAGCCTGAGAGCTCGCGCAAGAAGGAACGACGCATCTGCTGGATTCCCTAACAAATTTTGCATATGCCCCTCGAAGGCCAGCACCTCCCGTGCCGGCAGCGAGGAAGCCTCCCCAGACGCCAGAAGACGCACCCTCGAACGTACCCAGCTAAGTTACCCCTCTACCATTATGAGGCACTTGAATATCATAACATAACATGGCAGCATAGGCGTCACAATTAATTACACGCCCCAGTCGGGCTACTTTCCCTTTTTCGAAACACAGGAAAGAAGGAAAGCTAAACAAAAGTGGGCTGCCCGGCTGTAGCAGCTCGCGAGACTCAGCCCCAAGGGCCTCCGGGGCTCAGCTCAGTATGAGCCTTCCTCGCGCTTCATCGACGCATGGTAGCGGGACGATCAGTCACTGACCTCGAAGCGAGCCCGACGGCGCGGTGGCTAGTCGTAGACACCACTACTCGAGCTCTCGCTGGCGGAAGAGCTGTCGCTGTTGGAGGAGTCATGGCCGTCACCAAGGGCGAGCCCACCTGCGGCCTCGTCGCGGCCGTCTCCAAGGCCGAACCCATCGTCGCCAATGCCATCTACGGGGCAGCACCCCGCACGGCGGCCGTCCGCCCGAAACACCCTCACGAAGAGGGTCGCGGCACCATCGTACTTGAAGTGGAGGGTGTATCGCCTGCCCAAGCCGCGTGCACGGGCGAACATTTGCCAACCACGAGCCACGGCCGCGTTGCCCACATCCGATATCTCCACCGCGACCCAAGATGCCTTGCTGCATGAGCCATCGGCCTGCAGCCAGATGCCGTCGAGACCCTCAGCCTACAGCTCGTGAGCGAAGAAGCACGACAGCTGGAGCCAGGCGTCGGCCGGATTCTTGTGGGGATTCCGACTTATGAGTTGAGATCACCGAATGCACGTGTACAGTGACCCCAGAGATCAATGCTCACTGAACACACAGAAGCTGAATAACAAGAGTCTTACATCCATACATACTGTCTTACACAAATAATGACCATTATGGCCAAGTCTTACATAGATAATGCCTCATGGGCTGAATAGAAAATAAACTCGAATAGCGGAAGTCTTCGTAGATAAGTAGAACCCATGCCATCTGCCTTAACCCTAATTGCATTCTGACTGGGAAAGCGTCCTAGTTTGCATGTTCGTCTCCATAGAATTCTTCTTCAAATTACTGCTCCTCCATGCCTCGCCAATTAAATAAACAGTGGCAAGCAAGTGAGTACTTTGAACGTACTCGCAAGCAACCCATCATTTGGTTCAAGGTAACAATGCAAGTTGTTCAACAAATAAGCAACTTAACTACAAGCTAGATAAGATATTCTACCATTTGTTAGACATGCATCAATGTACTTGGGTAACCTCGAGGACAAGTTACAGATATCAACATAAATAGAGTTCAAATCATTACGGGTTCCTCCCAATGCGTCAAGTCACTACCTTGACTCAATACACACACATATATATACACCAAGATTGTAAAAATCTGGACATAGTTTAAGTAGCACCTCCCAACTGTCCATGACAGTGGACACGGCTATTCGAATAGTTTTACACTCTGTAGAGGTTGCACACTTTACCCACAAGACCCGGGAAGCTTTCGTGTCGTCCACGATCCTGCAGTACCTCAAGTACTCGGGGGAAGCACCCGGTCATTACCTTTCACTAGACGACACTAACATAGGGTCCACTCGTTGGTGCACAGCCCTCGTGTACAAACGGAAGGTCGTGGGACTTGCCCTTTTTACATTGTTACACATACACTAAGGGACCAACGGTGTGTCCGGTGCCCTGTAAAAACAGTCATGGCCGCCTATCCAAGCACGACCCCATCCCGGGAGTGACCTCAAGTCTTCCCCGTCACTAGTAATGTGGGCACCATGCTAGTACCAGCCTAAGTAGTCAATAATGCCCCGTCCCATAAGGGGTAGGGTGGTTGCACATGTCTGGTTGGGACGGTAATCACACATAAATCTAATCCATCATTTTACCCACACACGAAAAGCTCTCTTTGGTACACCACTTCTTCCTCAAGTGGTGGCTTTAATTCAACATCACCCTCGGGCATTAGGGGCACCCGATGGGGTTTTCGAAAGTATGCAACCACGAAGGGTTCATGGTACATATGCAACATCATGCATTAATAACTAATCTTTTGACATTGCATCTATGCACAAGGTAAAGTTATGAGTAGGGGTATGCACCATGTGGTGGTTCCCAACAAGTTTACCACTGTCATATTTCATCTTCATGCAATCTGAAAAGGGTACCGATGAACAAGAGGGATGTCATGGTCAAAGGGCTGCTTGCCTGGATTGGCTTGGTCTTCAAAGTCTTCAAATCCTTCTCCTTCTTCTTCTTCAGCAAATTCGTCAAATACGGTATCTTATCGTCGAAAAATAATTTGGAGAAATAAGACAATAATAGAAACAGAAAAATCAAAGTGCTCCGAAAAATGTCAACTTATTTTTATAAAATACTACAAGGAAAACTAAGAGGGCAAAAAATTCTTAGTTTTGGATTTGGAGTGACAGAATGGGGTGAATGGATTTTTGAACAGAGGTTTTATTGTTCAAATTTTAATTTGAACAGTACAGAAAAGGTTCATGAATATGTGTGAAAGTCACATCATTAAATAGGTTGGAATATTACATGATTTTAGGAGTTGGAATAAATTAATTTGGATGATTATTTTATCCTGTAGATTTATTAGAAAATCTACAGAAAAGAAAAAGAAAAAGGGCCACTGTGCAACTGGGCCAGAATGGCCTCACTGCACTGGCCCAGAGGGTTTTCGGCCCGGGCGAGCCGAGCGGCGCGCGCGTGATAGGTTTAAACCAGACGGGCGGGGCCCAGTGGCCAGTGGGAGAGAGGGGAGGCGAGAGGGATGGGAGCCTGACAGGCGGGGCCCGCCTGTCAACCCTAACCCCCATCCAGAGGGCCGGCGAGCTCACCGTCGGTGATGCAGGGCACGGCAGGGCGAGCTGAGGGAGGGGATGGAGTCAGTGTGGAGTGGCTATTCGGGTGGTGGTGGAGGCAGTCGCCGGAGCGGTCGGGTTCGCCGGCGACGAGGTTGCACGGCAGAGAGGAGTCGGGTGGTGGTTGCTCTGGCCGTTTCCGACTGCAACAGAGAGGGGGGAGAGAGGGGAAAGGATCAGTGGGGCTTGGCGGTTCCAGATCAAGGCTCAGGAATAGCTGGGACGGCCCGTACCAAGAGGACGACGGCGAGCCGCCGCGGCGGAGCTCGAGCTTGATCTCGAACTCGATAGTTTCTGGGAGAGAGCTGTGAGTGTAGGGGGGCACTTGAGTGATTCCAGAGGTGAGTGATGGAGAGGAGAGGGCTCGGGGCGGCCTTTATATAGGCGGGTGGCGGTCCACCGAGGAGGTGTGCGCCGGCGAGCTCGTTGTGGTCGCGACAGGCCACGCGGGGCTCGTCGGGGCGTGTCTGGGGTGTTCGTGGTTGTGGTTCACATCCCGATAAGGGAAGGGAAGGAGCGGGGAAGGCTCCAGAGGCTCGCGCGTGTGAGGCCGAAGATTGGAGCTTGCGGGCGGGTGGCGTGCGTGCAAGGGAGGCCATAGGAGGGTGAAGGAGGAGGGGGGCAGGGCCGTGGCGTGTTGCGGACGTCGAGGCGCCTCGGCTGGCGCGAGGGGGAGGCTCGAGGTGGTCGGAGGCGCCAGGTCCAGAGCGGCTACAATGCCAGAGCGCACTGTAGCATGCTCCAGAGCATGCAAATGGCCGGCATGGCATTGTTTTATGCCCTGTGGCCGTGGCCACAAGTGTCTAGAGGATAGGGGAGACAATAAACAACATGGCACTGGCTTTGGATGCTCTGGAGGGCTTCTAGAAGGAGAGAGGGCTGAGAGAGAAGGGTGAAAGTGGTTGTCCAAAGAGGTAAGATGGGTTTTACCCCTCTCAATTATTGAGCTGCGGTGCAGCCATTGCTGTTGGAGGTAGAAGGGGTCTTGGGGGTGCTGTGGTAAGAACCTGAGGTAAGGGAGAATAGTGGAAGAGGTCAGAACAAAGGTTTTGGTATAATAGCAGAAGGTGTTTGATGGTGTTTTGGGAAAGCTAATATGTTTCATTTGGCATGAGACTCCAGAGGATGAAATGGCACATATATTTAGGCCCTTTCACCAAATTAGAGGTCATTTGGGCAAAGTTGCCAATGCAACTTTTGTAAACCCTAGAAATCAAGAGAAATTGATTTTCCAATAAGTTAAGCAAATCATCCCTTCTTGATGCACCACATGGTGTAGTGTTATTATTTGGGGTTGTGGGCTTGTCCACCAAATTTGGGGTAACAAGTAAAAAGTTGGTATTGTAAACTTGTTCAAATTTGAATCTAAACAGAAATGATTTTGGGGCACTCTGATCAAGTTACCCTTCTCCAAAACTTGTGCCATTTGGTCTAGATGCATAATTAGACCATTTTAGCATGTTGTACCATGTTTGAGAGCATTTGGACAAGTTGGGCAATGTAAAGTTGCTCAAACTTCAAAATGGACAGAAATGGTTTTGAGAGGATTTGATGATGTTTTCTTGCTCCCCAAAGCATGAGGTTTGGCAAGATCATCAAATATGTCATATTTGACATGATAGAATTTCCCTGGAATTTTTAGAGAATATTTCCTTTGTTAATATTTCAAAAGCTTGAAATATCCAGTAAGGGTTTCTTAGGGATTTGCCCAATATTTTGAACATGACCAAGTGTTGAAACTCTTATATATGGACAATATATGTCCTAACAGTCTCTCTGATTTTTGGGAAATATTTTTGAAATATTTAAATAATTTTTACCTATTAAAGACCATTTCTGGCCTAAAGAAAAAGCCTTTAAATAAAATAGTAATATAACTTTTAAAATTATAATTTTGTGGTTTTTGGGAGTCCTATACCTAATAGGTTTCAAATATAGCTTTTCAAGGATTTTTATCACCCTAAATCAAGTACTTGCAGTGCAAATCTCAATTCAGGGGTTTTTGGAAAACTAATTTTTGAAAATACTATTTGGCCAAAATATTTTTATAAGAATATACTACACTGTCCTATACACATGGTATGATCATTGGGCAGAAGTTTGGGGTAAGGAGATGAAGTATAGAAGGTGAGGTTATGTTGACTTTTAAAGAGCACTTGAAATCAGAGAGAGAGAAACTCAATTCCAAATAAAAGCCAAATGATGCAAAAAGTTTTTGTTGGTCCAAACTTTCATGCTTTATTAATGCAATCACCATGTTACAAAATGCAGGGTGTGACAATTCTCCGGCCACATGACGAACTCCAAAAGCGCCTCCGATGAATGGGGGGCCGACCGAGGAGGCCGAGCAACCACGGCTTGCCTTCTCACGGCGAAGGGGCTGCCATGACGAGGGCGGCCACTTCCACGGGAAGAGGGGTCGTCGTAATCGCCCGGGTGGCACCAACCCCGGAAGGAGTCCGCCTGTGACCCTAGAGCGCCACTTCAGGGGTAGCGACGTGCTTACGGGGGCAGCCCCGCCCCCTCTTGAGCGACAACAAATCGGACTCTTCCTGGCGAGCTTTCTCCTTCTCCGCGGTGGAGGACCTCTTGGGTGGCGCCATGGTAGTTGCAACAAGAGGGCGAAGGAAGGAGGAAGAAGAAGAAGCGGGCGACAAGAAGGGGGAGATGGGCAGCGGGGGCTTCACCCCCTCCCCATTTATAGCCTGGAGGAGGCCAGCCGTCGGCCTCAACGATCTCACGCAATGATGTCTCTTTTGTGCACACATAAGGGTCTCGTCAAGTCGACTTTTGCCGAGGCAGCATGGGGAAGCGGAGACGCCCACGTCCAATCAAGTCCCCACACGTCAACCAAGGCCACGGGCATTTGGGGCCCGCGGTGCTTTGCCCTTGCCCCTTTGGCTTCGTCTAGACGCCAAGTCCATGTGGGCCTTCGGCCCGGGGGCTACTGTCGGCGTCCTGAGAACGGGGGTACCCAGGCTTGCCTGCTTGCAGCCCATGACGTGGCTCCATCAGCGGCCTAGTGCGGCCCAGCTTGAGCAACTGCAACTCAAGACCCACGTGAGGGGCCAAGCCTCGCGAGGCGGGCGACAACAAGACCTCCTTGGGGGCAGCCCCTCTAGGTTGGCTTCCGAGGAACGGAGATATCTATGCAAGGTGCACCTCGCGAGGTTCATGTGACGTGAGCCATGACGACCAAGGCCGGGTGGGCTCCACCGGGCTCCACCGGGCACAGCGTACCAGTTTCCTCTTTGGTGCTAAGAGGGCAGGCGCAGGCACGGAGTCCCGAGAGATCCGGCAAAGTTTTCCATATCGGTGCAACAAGACCAAGGACCGTCAAGGCTGCAGAACAGAGGTCATCATGGAGCCCGGCGCGGCGTCACCACCAGAGCCTTTGGCAGGCGAAGACCACTTTTGTCGGGATAACTTGCACTAGCTTTTCCCCTTCAAATTTGGCCGTTGTGGGATCCCTTCCCGCCAATATTTGGGAAGAGGACCAAGGCCACTATGAATAGGACCTACCCACCGCCGTAGAGGGGGGATTGAAAACATCTCTTCGTGCTGGTTTGGCATCAGACCGATTCCACCCCACATATACCACAAGCTCGTCCGAGCCCAAGTACACCTCTAATGAGGAGGCTGTTCGTCTCTTGTACTAGTTCATACCCAGCCATAGTAGGCAGTCCACCACACACACTGGAGTACGGTATTACACCTAAAGGTAGCCCGAACCAGTATAAACCCCTGTGTCCCTTGTTCTTTGAGTTCGTCGAGCTAGGCCGTGGAATCGTAGGGTGAGAGCTCTAGGGAGGGCGTGTTCTTCGTGCGCACCCCAGAGTTCGAACCTCTCAAGGGTTTGCGGAACGCAAAATCGTACATCGGCCTCTTCCCCCGAGCAATCGGGGGCTTAGAATTCTTGTTTGTTGCCATCGACAACTTTACATAGTGGCCGCAAGTGACTGCCGTGAGAAAGGTGACTGATCTATCAGCTAACAAATTCTTGAAAGAATTGGTGTGTCATTTCGGAGTTCCGGCAAGGACCATCACTGACAACAGCACCTAGTTCACGAGCCACGCCTTCATGCAATATTTTCATACCCTCGGATGCAAAATCTCATTCGCTTCTGTGGCACACCCCCGGAGCAATGGACAAGCTGAGAGTACAAATGCTGAAGTGCTTCGTGGGCTCAGGACATGAACTTTTGATACGCTACAGAAGCACGGCAGGCGGTGGATCGAGAAGCTGTCGGTAGTTCTCTAGTTCCTCAGAATGACACCTAATCGAGCTACCGGGCAGACTCCCTTCTCCCAGGTCTACGGGGCAGAAGTAGTTATCCCCACGGAACTTATTTATGGGTTCCCTCGAGTGCTTGCCTACGATGAAGTAGCGCAAGATCAGCACCTGCGTGACGATGTTGTGCAACTTAAGGAAACCGTCTTCGGGCTGCTACGAGTGATGCACGCTACCAGCAAGCCCCGCGTTGCTATCATAACCGCAGGGTTCATGCCCGGTGTTTTCAGGAAGGTGACCTTGTAGTTAGGTGCGTTCAGTCCACCAAGGGTACAAACAAGCTGCCACCAAAGTGGGAAGGCCCTTACTGGGTGGTACGAGTCACTAGACCTTCTCTGTAAGTACTACCCATAAGGTGCGAGGCTGTCGGGCACTACCCGATATCTACTCTTTTGTACAGGCCTTGCCTTAGCTACATGTAACCCCTTGTGCAAAGCCGGGGCGATGACCCCGTGCAAGAGAAAATAAAGAAGCGCTGAGAGGGGGGACCCAACCAAGATCACTGCATAAGCATACAGATAGAATCGCATCCTGTATTTATTCTCATCTACATGAAGTTGCAGGTTCCTGCCGTGAACTGGACATCGATAAGGAGTTGAGAAGATGCCACGGCACTGCAATCCCCGGCAATCCAAAACATATAAGTTATCCCCTTTTTATCCTTTGGTGTTCTGTAAAAGCTATAACTTGTGCATAGAGAAACCTCGCTGCCCTCTTGGAACTAGGGTGCTCCCATCCTTGGCTGGAACGTTGCTTCGACCTGGGGCGGTCGTAGTGGCCCTAGGTAAAAGGGAGTGGGCGGGGGGCTGGCACCTCAGTCTGTTCCCGGGCAGACATGATTCTCCGGCAGACGAAAAGGGTGCCGGCAGGATATCCTGCCGAGAAAAATTCGTTTAATTACAGTAAGAGGCATTCCACCTCTGCATGGACATATACATGCACAGGTTCCCAGCAAGGTTTATCTCTTTCATTGACATGCAGATACAAGTACAACCATCATAGAAGACAAACATGGATGAAAGGACTACATTATTTGAATTAAAATTTAGCGAGTGCCTACAAGTTTAAAATTAGAAAAATATAAGTGCCTCGTGATGCCCTTTCATGCCCCCCTCCTCCCAGGCACGACCGTTGAAGGCGAGGAAGGACAAAAGGAGCGCCTAGGCAAGTCGTCGATCCACCTCCTTCCCGGCTCTAGGAGAGGTAACCCGGTGGGAGTAGGGCCACCAGGGGAGCACAATAATGGGAAGCAGAGCGAGGGCGACCCGTGAACCACCGTCACCAGGGCCAGCAGGGCACGACAAGAACAACAGAGTTGCAACCCGAGAGGAAGTCTCCGAGGTCGAGCTGGAAGAGGCTGGAAGAGCCCAGGGGTGCCACCCGCACCCCTGCATCCAACCCCCCGGCAGATCCCCCTGTAGGGAAGAAGATGTAGGTGCTGGCACCTGATGAATATGGTGCGGCCGACGGTCAGCCGGAGTCAGAGTCGTCGCTCCCTTGCCCGCTGCCGTCGTCATCGCCACCACTGTCTTCCTCATCACTTTGGCTCGAGGAGGAGCTTTCGTTGTCGGTCGAGCTCTCCACGCAGAACCCAAAGCGACCACCCGATGGCCTGAAGATCTTGACGGAGAGCAGGCCGTTCTCCACTAACTTGAACTGAAGAATGTGCCCCTCCGAGATGCTGTTGGCGCGGTCAAAGATCTTCTAGCCACGGCGAATATACATCACATGAGGGGCAGCAAAATCGAAGCCAACCCTCATACCTCCATTTTCGCAGCCCCTGATGTGCAGCCGGAGGGCGCGTGGTTGTTTGAGCTCCATGTCCCGCCCAAAAGGAGTTGGAAGGTGAAGATGACCACACAAAGGCTTGTACAGCCTGATGATGAACTCCCGAGGCTGGTCGCCAACATGGCCTTCCAGTAGGGGAGGAGCCGGCGGCGGGGGCGCCACCAAGGCACCACCCCTGCCTCCTCCTACTCGAGCGTCAAGGCGACCGCGGCCGCGTCCCCTCCCTCCCCTCCTTGCAGACGACTCCACTGCCTCAGGGTCCGGAGGAGGAGGGGCGCGTTGTCGAGCAGAATCGCTCGTTGCCGGCGCTGGAGCACCACCACGCCATCGCCTTCGCACCATGGCTAGATAAAAAAAATTGCTGAGAAGAAGGAGGAGTTCTGGCTCAATTCCCTTTTATAGAGGAACAGGGCATGGGGCCGGCTCCCCTCACGGGAGATGGCTGCCCTCTCCCCCAATGAGGCCTTTCTGCACCCACCGTGGATCTGGGGGTTAAGGCCGCCCCTCTAACCCAACCATCGACGCTCGGTTTTCGGCCGTGGATCTCCTCCTAGTGTCCTCCGCGTCTGCCACCTACCATACCCAATGCATGAGGAGCACGTGGCAAGTGCATGCGGAACGGAGGACGAGTGGGATATCCGTCTCCGCCCCATGATCGTTGGGCGAGGAGAATCCATGGGCCATGATCCAAGCTCTCCCACGATGCGTGGAGAAACTGGAAACTGGCCAGGATTCTAGACTCACTAAGAAGCAAAAAGAGGACTTCAAGAGAACGGCCTCTTCAGCAACCCTGCATGTGCACTTATTAGGCCCTACCCCGATGATTCTCAGCAGCGCGATCGGGCAGGCCCGGGGGCTTTTGTCGGTGCAACAAACACTGGGTCCGTTGCCCAGACTATGGACATGCACAAGACCAAGATTGAAGCACCAGCCCCAGACAAAATATAAGAAATCAAGAGTTCCAGAAGAGCAAGATCAGAGCAGAGAGACCAAAGCCAAGCCAGAGAAGCAATACATCACCAAGAGAAGGGCCTCCCTTGCCGGGCAGCGAGCCCGGCAAGGGGCGAGGACACCCCCAAAGCAGATAGAAGAAACGCCCTAGCAGGGCTTGCCGGGGGCTCGCGCGGGCCAAACCGCCCCACTGAACACTCAAGCATGACCCATGTTATCAATCAATGCGGTGTCAAGCCGCAAGATGATTAAGTGGCAGCCATTAGCCACAAGGCAACCAGTTCCTACAATAAGAACCCACAGAAGACTCCTGTCCTGCGACGTGTGGAGCAGACGGACACGGAGCTGGCGGGATAGCCCGGCAAGGCTTGCCAGGCAGCCAACGACGTGATGTTAAGTGGTGCATTTAATGTGCCCTGTCAGCCTGCAGAGTTATGTACGATAGCACTGTTCGCTATCTTATCAGTGCATAATGACTACTTTGCCACAGTGGTAACCCCTTAATCTATGAAAGGAGGCCCATGGCAACCGTAGAAGGGGTTGGAAAGTTGATGAACCCACACCACCATACGTGCGTAGTTGCTATGGCCCTGAGTTAAACCCTGCCGGGAAAGTGTACCACGCACCACCTCACTCATTCCACCATCAATCCACCAAAGCAGGAGTAGGGTCTTATGCCTCGCGGTGGGCCAAACCTGGGTAAATTGCTTGTGTGCTCTCTGTCGTGCTGACGTACGCCGATATGCTCTTTGTGCGACACGACGTCCCCCATGCTGAACCAGCAAGGGGCCATCCGGTCTCATAGGTGGCCACGGACATCCTGTGACATTCATGCTAGAATTCTATTATCCGGAAACTTGATACATGTGTGGATACATTGACAAACACCGTGTCCCTGGTAAGCCTCTACTAGACTAGCTCGTTAATCAAAGATTGTTAAGTTACCTAACCATAGACAGGTGTTGTCATTTGATGAACAGGATCACATCACTAGGAGAATGATGTGATGGACAAGTCCCATCCGTTAGCATAGCATATTGATCGTTCAGTTTTAATGCTATTACATTCTTCATGTCAAATACATATTCCTTCGAACATGAGATTATGCAACTCCCGGATATATCGGAGGAATGCCTTGTGTTCTATCGAACATCACAATATAAATGGGCGATTATAAGGATGCTCTACAGGTATATCCAAAGGTGTTTCTTGGGTTGGCATAGATCAAGATTACGAATTGTCCCTTCGAGTATCGGAGAGGTATCTCTGGGCCCTCTCGGTAATGCACATTAAAAAAGCCTTGCAAGCAATGTGACTATTGAGTTCGTTAAGGGATGATGCATTACGGAACGAGTAAAGAGACTTGTCGGTAACGAGATTGAACTAGGTATGAAGATACCGACGATCGAATCTCGGGCAAGTAACATATCGATGACAAAAGGAATAACGTATGTTGTCATTATGGTACGACCAATAAAGATCTTCGTAGAATATGTGGGGAAGGAGGAAGGGAAGGGAAGGGGGAAGGAAATGGGAGGATTCGTCCTCCCCCCTTTCCTTCTCTCCCCCATTGTCTTCCCTTTCCCCTACACCAAATAAGGAAGGGGGTCGAATTGGGGTGGCAACCCAAGTAGGATTCAGCCTACTTGGGCGACCCCTTGGCTGCCTCCTCCCCTATCCAACCTGTATATATGTGGCGAGGGGGGCGCCTAAGACACGAAACATGATTGTTATCCGTGTGCGGCGCGCCCCTCCACTGTTTACTCCCACGGTCATAATCTCGTAGTGCTGAGGCGAAGCCCTACTCGGATTACCTCATCATCACCGTCACCACGCCGTTGTGCTAACGAAACTCATCTACTTCCTCGACACTCTGCTGGATCAAGAGTTTGAGGGTCGTCGTCGAGCTGAACGTGTGCTGAACTCGGAGGTGCCGTACGTTCGGTGCTTGATCGGTCGGAACGAGAAGAAGTTCGACTACATGAACCGCGTTGTCAAAATGCTTCCGCTTTCAGTCTACGAGGGTACGTGGACACACTCTTCCCTTCTCATTGCTATGCATCTCCTAGTTAGATCTTGCGTGAGCGTTTTTTTTTTGAAATTGCATGCAACGTTTCCCAACAATTGGGAACAAGAAACATCACACACGGTTGAAACACAATAATTGTGTGTTATGAAACAGCAAAAAGCTACAGGCGGGTATATATTTTTGAGAGGGGAAGGCTCGTGGAGCCCAATGTACTGTGCAGATGTGTGCGTGACTGGGGCACCCGCATGGCACATGGTGGTTTGAGTGAACCATGTCTGGTGCATCATCCAACTTGTCTAATGCTAACAAATTTGGTGAAAAATGACGCGGGAGAGGGTAAGAACATGATCATAATTGCATGTGGACCAAATTTTTGTATGAAAAGGGTGGGTTGATGTTTAAATACCAAAAGCAACTTAAATGCGGCACCTATCTCGCCAGGCACACGGTATTTATTACCCCCCTCGTGTCGGTGTCGGTGTCAAAACTGGCGGATCTTGGGTAGGGGGTCCGGAACTTTACGTCTGAGGATCGATGGTAATAGGAGGCTGGGGACACGATGTTTACCGAGGTTCAGGCCCTCTCGACCGAGGTAAACCCTACTTCCTGCTATATTAATATGGATTAACATGAATACAAGAGTTGATCTACCTCGATATCGTATTGGCTAAACCTTGAAGTCTAGCCTATGAGGATTTCAAATTCTCCGGTAGCCTCTACTGACTAAACCCTCCGGTTTATATACACACCGGAGGGGCCTAGGGTTTGTACATACCATCTTGCAGAGGAAGAAAAGATTTACCCCGAACCTAAAACTTGCCATTACATGAATACAGGAGTCCTATCCGGATACGAGAGATGATCTTCGACTATGATCTTCACGGCCCACTAGTCCGGCCCACCAAGAGTTATATGGACTCCCGAGGACCCCTCTATCCAGGACTCCCTCAGTAGCCCCTGAACCTGACTTCGATGACGATGAGTTCGACTTCCGTATTGTCTTCGGCATTGCAAGGCGGGTTCTTTCTTCCGAATATATGTTCTGCAAAAAGTGTATTGTATTCAGCTCAGCAAGGTTAGTACAACCCTTAGCCTCGAAGGCAAGGCTCTTAATGAAAAATGAATAGTGTGTCTCTACTGACAATTTTTGGGTGAAGCATCGTGTCCAACCCACTAACATATCGAACCGTTTTATTTGGTCCTAGTTTCGTGTTTCGAGGTATATCCTCATCGACACGTCCCATCAGAATAGAGATCGTGCCCGCTTATTGTGGGATCCTTATCAATATGACGTGAGCACCCACACCGCGCATTACGGACAACCGATTTGGGAACCGGCGAGGTTTATGGCTAAAGTGGGGGGACATTATGTATTCGTAGTATTATAAAAGTATACCCATCCCTTTCATCAGCCACATGCCTTCCTTAAGCTCGATCTCTCCAATCTCCCTAGACCCAGCATTCTCATCTCCTGTGCCCATCGCTCCTCATTCCTCAACCACTACTCCCTTTCCCAGCAATGGCTCGATCCGGTGCCAGGGGCAAGTGGGAGGCTTCCACGGTCACTGAATAGACCGTGGAGGATCTACGGAGCGCGGGCTATCTCGGCACCAACATCGCGCAGTGAGTCCCTACCAAGGGTCAGGTGATTCCCATCCCAGAGGTGGGTGAGAGGGTAGTGTTTACTTCTCATTTTATTAGGGGGCTAAGGTTCCCACTCCACCCGTTTGTTCTGGGTCTGTAGTTCTTCTACGGGCTAGATTTACATGATCTAGCCCCGAACTCAATCCTTCACATATCCGCTTTCATAGTGGTATGTGAAGCTTTCCTCCGCATCCCTCCACACTTCGGCCTATGGCTCAAAACCTTCAACGTGAAACCGAAGGTGCTGGAGGGACAGCACGCGGAGTGCGGGGGCGCTATGATTAGCAAGCTCCCAAATGCGACTTGGCCCAAAGGGTCAATCCTAGAGATGAATACACTACAAAAAACATACACTTCCCTGATGATACTTGTTTGTCACAGTAGGTCACATTTTCTGTCATGCATGTACATCCATGACAAATTTATGACAGAATCAAGATGGTCATACATGTGTTGTCGTAGAAGTGTTCCATGACATTACCAAAATTATCATCACGAAAGTGTCGACTTCCGTGATGATAAATCGTGCGTCACAAAAATGCTTTCATCAAGGGTGACCGACACGTGGCATCCACCGTAACGGAACGCCGTTAAGCTATCAGGTCCGGTTTTGGATCCGATATCCCATTAACGGCCCCGACCAATGGGGATTTTTCACGTGTAAAATCATCATTTGCTGGAGGAAACATGTGTCGGCTCACCGTTGGGACAGATGTCATCCACTCATTGGACGCAAAGCACCTATGATACATCGACACGTGGCACGACCCAACAGAGGCCCATTCCTGTGAAAAGGCCGGCACGTTTGACTAGGTAAAAAGGTGGCCGGCCGGCCCACGGCAAGCTTGTTAAAGGCTTGTTCGCATATAGCCCATTTACAGCCCGCTAACCCAGGGCCCGTTTACGGCCTATCCGAATTACGCCCAGTAGCGTCATCTGGGCCGTCCAATATAGTTCCAGCACGTTTTAACTTCCGGCCCATGTATGGCCCATGACATCTTTCGGCCCGTATGAGGCCCTAAGTAACCCTCGCCCGTTAACGACCTGTGGTTAAACTGGCCCGTAATGAACAGTGTATCACATTATACCCATTAACAGCCCATTATATAAAAAACAAGCTTGTTAACGGCCGGTTCACATATAGCCCATTTATAGCCCGCTAACCCAGGGCCTGTTTACGGCCTATCCGAATTAGGCCCAGTAGCGTCATTTGGGTCGTCCAATATAATTCCAGACCGTTTTAACTTTCGGCCCATGTATGGCCCATGACATCTTTCGGCCCATATGAGGCCCTAAGTAACCCTCGGCCCGTTAACGGCCCGTGGTTAAACTGGCCCGTAATGAACAGTGTATCACTTTATACCCATTAAGGGCCCATTATTCCGTTGGGCCGTTTCCAGCCCATGTTATCTTTCGGCCTTCTTAGGGCCCATTTATTCTTGGGCTCATTTCCAGCATTCATTTTCTTTCGACCCGTTACTGTCATTGTCTGCTTGTGGGCCAAATTCAGCCCGTGGTTACAGTCGGCCCGTTTGTGGCCCGTTAATACGTTGGGCCGTTTTCATAGCGTCATCACATACGGATGATTAACGACGACCCATTATGGTCGGCCCATGAACGGACGATTTCAACTCTAGCCCATTTACGGCCATAATGTGGTCTGCTATTGGCCCATGTTTGGCCAACCGATCATATGGCCCGTAGAAGGCCCATTGATGATACGACACGTAGAAGGCCCATAGTTTATACGGCCCTTAGAAGGCCCATTGTTTCTACGGCCCATAATAGGCCCATGTTAACTACAGTAAATATGTAGCCCATGGTTAATGTGGCCTAGTTTTAAAAAATAGCCTATTGCGGCCACTAGCAAACCACGAAAAAAGAACTACACTGACTACAAGAAAACAAATAAACAAGACAATAAGGAAATAAATAGGCAAGCAACTTACGCTAGGCTATCATGGCTATTACACATATTACATCCACTCGGCATCAAAGTTCGCCACCACTTCAAATATAGGGAACAAAGCAGCATATAAACGCCGCAGCAAAACAAGTCCAGAACAGAAAACACTTCAGAAGAGCTCAAGAAACAATATTATGGGTACCCATAATGCTGGCAAGATGCTTAGCAAGCTAATTAACTTTCTCTTGTTTGGCGCTTAAATCCTCCAGCACTTGCTGTTGCACTAGAAAGTATGCATCGAATTCTGCAGGGACTTCCTCAGTCTTTAGGCTTCCTATCGCATAACATCTGATCGATATCTTTCAACTTGAAGTTGAGACTCAAGAAGCCAAACTGATTCAGGCTGGGAGTTCGAAGAGTTGGTGCCAGCAGTAGTAGCGAGTAATTCGAACACTACATCAAGACAGGACTTTGGGGTTGTCTGAGTGTCTTCAATATTGTTTTTATCAGCTTTCTTGGAGACCAACAGAGATGTCTCACTATCTTGAACCTTATCTCAATTACTGCATGTACCATTGCATAACGGGGTACTCTTCTCCAATATTTTATCCGCATTCTAAAAGAGAAACAAACAAACACATCACAGGGTTACAATGGAGTATATGAAACTCATTTTGGTAAACCAGTTCAGTAGTAAGGTGGACAGGATAACAGCATGAAACAAACATATATCTATGTAGTATGGTCACTGTATGGTCTATATCATTCTAGTTTATGTTGCTAAATCAAGATAGATACAGTTCAAATCATATCTATTTAGGACAAAGCTTCTTAGACAGAATATAAGTGTGGGAAACTACACAACAATAACAACACTTGTAAGGTGCATGGTATGGGAATATAACTGTTTATTCAATTGAAACTGACATCAACATAGAGCAAGTTACAACAGCAAACACGTTAAAGAAACAGGTTTAAAACATACCTGTTGCGCAATTGGAGTTTCAGTTGCATCCTTCAAATTTGAAATTAGTTGGTATGAGAAAATACAGTGATGCAAGAGCAAAGTACTATGAACCATAGCTACGAAACCTAACCTGGGAACAATTCTTCTTCTGCTTTAAGCGTTGACTTGGGGTTCGGAGTGGTGGTCCTCGTGCTTTGGGCACTATAGTTGCCTTACTAACTACTCGTGTTTGGGTGCTCTGTGGTGGAGACGGTGCTGTGGCAACCGGAACTGGGTTACTATCTGCTAGGGTTGGGGTTAGAAGGGGTGTAGCTGGTTCTTTGTCCAACTAGGTAGGGGTACAATCTACGTGAGTCTGGGTTATGGGTGGTGGGGCTGGTTCTTGGGCAAGTACAACCGTAGTTCAATCTCCATCGAGAAGTAGCACGATCTTTTCTGAAGACCAAGTTTTTACCCCCACAGGTACTGCCATCACCCCTCCAATTGAAATGGCTAATAAACAAGATAAGTAATTGAATGTACATACATTGTAAGATACACAGGTGCAATTGATAGTAGGGAAGAAAACAGGGCATGAAATAATTCACATTTATGTTGTCTAACCAAACAGAATAGCAGGACGTAATTTCACATATATGATGGTTAATTAAACGGGATAGCATGACACAATTTCACATGTATGATGGCTAACTAAACTAGATAGAATGACATACTTCAAAATATGATGACTATGTTAATAGGATGACATGATATAACTATACGATGTGCCTATTAAAGTGGTTGGCATAACATAAATCACAAACATGCCGTCGATGGAAACATGATGGCATGATATAATTCACGGATAGAATGACATAATTCAAAATATGATGACTATGTGAACAGGATGAGATGATATAACTATATTATGTCTTTAGAAACTGGGTTGTCATGCCATAATTCAGATACATGCTGTCTATGTAAACATCATGGCATGATAAAATTCAAATATATGATTTATATACTAAGGAAGTGAGCAGAGGGAAATCGCATATACGATGTGTCAACTAAGGAGATGGCATTCAATAGCGTGTATATGATGTAAAAACTAAGCATTGAGATACAACATATGGATGATATGAGTAATATAACCCTGCCAAGTTTGAGCATACACCTCAGGAGGATAACAGGACTAGTCATCTGCCTCTGAATCCTCCTCTGAAGAGCTATCTATAACCAGCAAGATATCTGCTTCACCAGGTAGCATTGTTTTCTTTGAAGACCTTGTTTACACTCCAGATTTCTCCATCACCAATTCAAATGGCTGATGCACAGGAAGAGCAATTGAATATACAAACATTGTTGACAAAAGTAATGAGAAATACAAAAAAAGTACGGCATGATATAATTCACATATATGACGCTTGGCTAAACAGCATGGCATTGCATAGTTCACATATATAATGCCTTGTAACAAGATAGCATTGCATAATTCACATATATATTGTCTTGCAATAAGATGGCATTGCCAAATTCACATATATGGTAATTAGACACTAAACAAGTGGCATTCACAGAAATCATGTCTAAACTAAGCAAATGACATAGCAATGCAAGATACCATACGCACTATATGAGCATCATAACCCTGCCAAGTTAGAGCATGCACCTCGGTGGGGGGGGGGGGAATAGGACTGGTCATCTGTCTCTAAATCCTCCTCTCATGAGCTATCTGTAACCAGCAAGACATGCGCTTCGTCAGATAGCATTGTCTGCTCTAAAGACCTTGTTTCCACTCCAGATTTTTCCATGACCGTGCCGAATGGCTGATGCACAGGAAGAGTAATTGAATGTACTAAAATTGTTGACAAATTTAACACGTAAGAAAAAAATGATGTCATGATATAATTCACATATAAGATGACTTGCTAACCATGGTGGTATTGCAAAATTCACATATAGGATGCCTGGCTAAACAAGATGGCATTGCATGATTCAAATATACGATAAAGAAACTAAACATATAGCATTGACACACAGCATGTCTAAACTAAGCAGATGACATCTTTAATGTATATAGTAAGCAATGCAAGGCACCATATACATGATATTGCCAACATCACCATGCTAAGTTAGAGCAAAGACCTCATGGGGTAAATAGGAGTGGTCTTCTGCGTCTGAATCCCCCTCAGAACAGTTATCCTCCTCTTGATTACGATCCGAAATGGGTGGAGGGGGGCTGACTTTGCGCCCACCATGGAGCGACGTCTGCATGAAATTTTATTGCCACGCAAGGCTCGTCTCTTTTGCTCTACATGTTTAGTTATATTGTGTACAATAACTGACATGCATAGGAATAAAACATAGTTAGACTATGTAAGGAGTGCATGCACAAATCCAGAGTGATAATAGCTTTAGGTAAAAAATACAGATAATGGCTCCTTTAATGTTTGTTTCCACCCAACATTAAACTCATAGTAAACACCCGAGATTAACCAGATAGTAGACAGATAGTATTGATTGCTGCCCCAATATGTACCCCACAACCATTTAAAAACTCAAGTTTCAACAGAAGTTTGGACCTGAGACGGAGTCTAATAGGTCAACACGATGATAAAGTAGCATGTCATCATATTAAGCGATGCATAACGTAAGCAGACACGAAAGAGTGCGACCTCCCTTGCGGACCCGTGTAGTCCTCAAGGTCATCTGCTCAATTGATGATGGTAATGCACTTATCGTGGCTGCCGGCGGCAGGGAAGAATATTTGAGGCGGCGAAAGATAGTCTGGAGAGCGGATCCCTGCAGTGGTGAACCCTTCCGTCCTTGGAGTAGCTGAGCTGGGATGGAACACAGCACCGCAGGAGCACGACAAACCACACAAGGTTTTCTTTGACACATATCTCTAACAAAAATAATTGTGTAAGGGCTTGTTTGAATTTGAGGATTCTAACAATGCAGGTAGGAAATAGATAGGAATATGATAGGAATAAACGTGCAAAACAGAGAATTTAAAAAGATAGGATTTCTGCCAATCTGGGTGTTTGGTTCAAAAGAATTGGAAGATCACAGGATGAAAAGAAGCATGGTGAGATTAAGTCAAACCACAAGAAGTGTACAACCTCTTTGGCGAAGCCATGTCGATCTCAGCGTGATTTGGTTGGACGGTGATGATGCTCCGGCTGACTTGGCTGTCGGAGGATGGGAAGAAGATTTTAGGCGTCTAGAGATGGAGCCCGAGGTACTGCTCCGCTGTGAAGGAGGGTTTCGTCGTTGGAGCAGCTCCGGTGAGTTGTACGACGCCGAGGCTGAAGCAGGACTAGAGAGACAACATTAACGTGAGTGGAATTCTAATAGCATCTCCAATAGATGACATAAAACACATAACCACAAAGTGCTAGATGTGTACATCAGCCGCTCATCTCTGAACTTCTCTCTCGAAACTGAATTTAACTGTCGAAACTGAACTTAACTGTCGAAAGTGAATTTTGCTGTTGAAACTGAATTTTACTGTCAAAACTGAATGCACCGAGGGAGCGACACCATGGAGGAAGTGGCCGGCCACGTCGCCGTGGATGGAGCCGCGACGTGTCGGCTCAGGACCGAGCCCCGGCAGCACCGTGAGATCGAATCAAGAAGAAAATGCGGTGATTAATGTACAACCTCTTTGGTAGCGCCGATTAGGCCACAACTTCATCCAAGGAAATGGTGATGATGATGCTCTTCCAGTGGTGCAGGTGAAGATGGCAGTGTGGGAATGGAGGTGGCGCGAAAGACGATGGGAACATCGGGGCAGCTCCTTGGAGGTGGAGGACGGGGTGGCTGAACCGGCGGGACGACCAGATCGACGACAAATCCTCATCCGGTACGGTGGATGAGGGACATCGAGGTGTTGCTGTGGACAACGTCGTCGGGGAAGAGGCTTAGGCTGGGTGGCGGACGGAGGAGGGTGTGGGGCTTCGCAGGTTTTGCCCGCCTAGGTGTACGAATGGGTGGGTGGATGGGATGGGAGTGGGGAACCATGGCTTAGGGATGCACTTGTCCGAAATATGGGCTAAGTTACGAAAGTTCCCCCACCGATCTGAGGCGGTTCTTTCGGTTCAGGGGTATCACGGGCATTTCGCGTGTCGGGATTTCAAAGGAGGTGGAGTTTTCGCGCACGTTGTAATTTTAGAATAGCAAGGCGCGGGTTGAGATGGAGAGAGTTATCGGAGCACAACGAGACAAAGATATATCTAAAATATTTCGAGCTAACAAGGCGCGGGTTGAAGAGGCGGAAGTTTCGCTGCATGATAGACAAAGATGCTAGCTTGAAATTTCGGCATAACAAGGCGCGGCTTGAAATTTTGGAGAACAAGCTTAATGTGTACCCAAAAAAAGACAATTTAGACTAGTATGATATACTACGTACAATGTGTTTAACATGCACAACACACATACATATACCATTTAGACTAGTAAGGTAGTCGTGCATTGCACGCATGAGATTTGGCAACAAAATTATGAATAAATACCACTTTATAGCATGTAAGCTTTGAGTCATATATGCATGATGTAGATGTTCGTTTAATTCTTATAGTTCATTTCATTCAAAGTCATCTAGTTTTTATTAGAAATCTAATCTATTTTAAGATTCATGGAATTGTGCATTGTAAGGCATAAAGTAAAAACAAATCATGTAGAAAAACATTTGGGCAATTCTGATACGGAAGATTCTAGAACAAAGAAGAAGTGCTTGTGGTTTGAGGTTAGTGAATTATGCTTAAGTTCAACCATAGAGTCTTCTAGACTGTACATGTGGCAAAATCTGGTGGAATCTAGATGATATCCAAAGGCCAGTAGTGCTCAAATTTTCCAGCTCTGCACCATCGGATTGGCCTCATCCAACGACCATCTTTCAAAGTTAGAGTTATCCGCATGATATATGAAAAATATAATATATAATATATATAGGGGTATAGATATAGATATGTGATGCGAAAGCCACCCATCATCTCCAATTAGAATAGTTTGTCCATGCATGGATGCAATGTGGCCAAACGATGTATGCCATCGATATCTCAAATTCAAACCAATCTGAATTTGCTCAATGTGTATACATTGCAACATGCTTGTTTCCAAACCACAACACGCAAATCTCCGTTATATTCATGCATGCATGGGTTTCAAACATCATGATCTCTTATTCAAATATTTAAATTCAACTTTACATTGATTATGACCTCACCTAGTCTTTATACCCACACATTGGTCTTCTCTTTATAACTGTACCACTAACTTTCTCTCGTGCATGCATGCACACACACTACCAGTCTGCATTATCCATCGCACACATGCAATCTTTTTCTTCAGGTCGGTCTCCCATGAAGGCACACACACACACATCCCCCTCTCCATCATATCGAGCATTCTTTATCTCTCATGTGCATGCGCAACGATCGATGTTCCTCTATGTGTGTGTGTATAGCTAGGTCTTTCATAGTTTTCCACATAAACCGATCAATCTATATATCTAATGAGGTCTCACCCTTTTTCCCAGGCCCACATCAATCAATCTATACCTCTCTATATAGGATTACATATATAGCTAATACACCCACATTAATTATATATCCAACGCCCCCCTATGATCATCCATGCCTTCTGCTTCATCTCTCACACGCGCGCATAATGGCGAAGACAAGGGGCAACAAGGGCCCTGCCCCCCTAACATCACTATATATCGAGGCTAATATGAATGTGATCATTAGACAGTTGCTGGTAAAAATGGTTTAAGTTGATGAATTGGCCCTCCTCGTAAAGGAATAGCAATGCTTGCCCCCTAGCTCATGGGACATTTTTCATGGCTCCGCCACTGCGCGCAACAGCGCACGTTCTCGCCCCCTCTCTCTAAATATTGAGCTCTCATTTGTGCACTCCTTCATAGTCTCCCTCCACTCGGCCCCTCGCACCATCTTCTAGCCCCCACAGGATTTTGCCACATGTACAATCTAGCAGACTCCATGGTTGAACTTAAGCATAATGCACAAATCTCAAAACAACAGTGGTTCTCCTTTGTTCTAGAATCTTCTATATCATAACCACCCGAACATTTTTTCTAGTTGAATTGCCATTACTTGTTTTTTACTTTATGATTTACAACGCACAATTCCATGAATCATAAAATAGATTAATGGCTTCTTTGATTCAAAGGATTATGGAAGGAATTTTGGAGGATACTAATCCTTAGGAATTTTTCCTATCTTGGTTGTTTGATTCGTAGGATTGTAAACCATAGGAATTTTCCATATGATTCATTTGCACTAGATTTTATAGAAAACATCCCATCCACTCAAACCTCTTTGAAAGAATTCTCCGTTTTTTCTATGCACAATCAAACACTCGTACCATCCTGTAGTATTCAAGACGACATTCCACTCTAATCCCATGTTCTTCCTATTCCTGCGATTTGGAAATCCAACGAATCAAAGAGGCCCTAGGTTTTTTATAAAAACTAATTGATTTTGAATGAGATGAACTATAAGAATTAAACGAAGGTCTACATCAGGAATATATGACTCAGAGCTTACATGCTATAGTGTGGTATTTATTCATAATTTGGTTGCAAAATCTGACGCGTACAATGCTCGTGTACCTTACTAGTACTTTGAGTATGTTGAAAACACAATGGCACGCTACACAGTGTCTCTCTTACAGTTCATGAAGCCACGTGGCACATGTGGAGGCGTTGTCGCGACATCCTTGTGTGGATTGATCACAGTAACGTGCTGCTGGTTCCAGAAGAATGTACTCGTCCTCCTTGCGCCGCACTGGCGGTACATGCACGAAGCGAAGATGTGCACGCACACCTAGCACGCACTCATTCCCTCGCACGCACACGCGGGTACACGGGTGGATGCTATTTTGTACCAAGATCCACCCCATGTGATAATTTGATGCGTGTAAAGTCCTTCACTTCATTGATGGTCAATTAATACAGCGCATGCAAATTGAGTGGACGTGAGGGCGGAAGAAAGACATTACTACTCCACTGCGCGCATGCGAGTAGTTAAATCATGGGTTGCTAGTAGTACTTCCATTGGCCTCCTTCGTATTTTGTGCCAATTTTTTATAGTAGCATAATATTTACGCATCTGAGTAGTGTAGTCTACTTGAAATTTATGTTCCACTAAACTCATTGGGAGCCGTTTCGGGCCTCGAAACCAAAAACCATCAATTAATCTTTACCTTATTCCCATCACATTCGAAAGTACTAGTGATACAATTAAGTGCAAGCCGGCTCACACTTACCAGTACATACCAAATCTGAACGTGTTCCGTGCAGGTTTTAGTACTAGAGCTAGTACTTAGGTTATAAAAAAGGGAACTACCTAACCGAAAATTACTCTACCTTCCTCCTCATAAGTCCTCATTCTTCGTCCGTCCTTGCCATGGCCGGTGTGCAGAGCTCTAGGTCGAGAACTACTCGTAACAAGGGAGCGGAAACCATGGCTGTGGAAAAAATAGAGGGCTCGCCGCCACACAGACCTCGAAAGATCTCTCACGGGCAGGCGATGGCTCCCAGGAGCGCCCTAGACACGGAGGCGAACATGTCGAGCTAGCGGCGCTGGAGTCGTTATCCCTCGACGGCATGCCCGATCAACTCAGTAAGCACCTCAATAAGCAAAAGGAGTTCATCCATGGCTTGGTGGAGCTGCTGAAGGAGAGCCTCGATGACATGCCCGCTGACCTCAATGAGCAGGGGGAATTGACTGCCGGCTTGCTGATGCTACTGAATAAGAGCATTTCCTCGGAGAAGATGGCGACCGGTGAAATCCTGCAACTTCAGGAGGACAAGGCGAAGCTCTGCCACGAGCTCGACCTGATGAAGGAGGAGAACGCCGGCTGGAAGAAGCTGCATGAGAATAGTAGTTCCACTATGAAGATGTTGCAGGCCCTCATCATGGAACAGAAGGAGTAGTTGGCGAAGCTCCGCATCGAGCACCCGGCTGCTGTCAAGGTATGTAATGCGGCCGCGGAACAGATGATGAAGGCTCGCGTCGAGAAATCCCGCGTCATGGACACAATTATGAAGATGGCGGAGGAGACTCGCAAGGAGATGGAGGTCATGGAGGCGATGAAGAAGCAAGTACGACTCCGCGGCCAGCAACCCTTCATGTAGTGAGAGCAGTGCCCCAGACTTGTTTGTGCGTCTTCCTTCTTTTTTGGGGGTGATAATCCTCCTTCTTCTTTTGCTCCTGTGTTTCTTATTTTGCTTCAGGTGTTTCGCCGCACGTGTCACCTTCTCTACGACGCATGAATAGAACAATGCTAAAAATGAGATGACTAGCAAATTAGATCATTCTTTATCGCCAATAGAACAATGCCTCTTGCTAGTAATATATAATAAGAGTAGAGAGTAGAGGATATGTCACTAGGCTGCCGTGTTTCGTTCTCCTCCGTCGTACTCCAATGGAAAACTTGGGTATACCGCACGGTTCTTTGCTCCTCCTCAGGTCGTCGGCACATTTATACGAGCAGTCAAATCACAAGGCCCCGCCTTCCAGCAGTAATGAGCCGTCAAATCACAAAGGCCCTCGCCTCTCATGAAAAGGACCAAGCTAGACTGCCCCGCCCTCTAGCGTTTTAAAAAATGTAGACATTTGTACAGTAGTAGTATCGATGGATTGCGCCATGGAGCAAAACTAACAATATGTAATTAAAGAAAAATGTGGTACATATAGAGAGCGCTCGTCACCAAATTATGCATATACTATATGACACTACCCACTATGAAGGTACTAGTAACATAGACTAGTAACTGGTCTATGTTAGTCCCCACTATGACCGGCCAAAGTCGAGGCGCAGATAGTAACGAGGGCATGGCTGTGTCTATACTGGGACAACTCACCCGACTGCATGCGCACCAGGCAGACGAAACTCGTGTCATGTTGGTGCCGTGTGAGGCCCGCACATTAGCCAAAACCTCGCGCCTCCATCTTAGCCTCCACGTTTAAAACATCTCAATCTCAAGGCCAAGGAGCAACGTGAAACCTATGATAGAGCCAATCGGATGGTTGAGAACACTACAATTCGTAGCTACAAATGCGTGTGTGAGAGAGGACGAGTGCATGTGTGCACCTCTTCTTAGAGTACAACTGTATGTGGGTGGCATCAACCTAGGGAGCAGTGATGGTGTGTGCGAGAAGTCCCGAGAGATAGGTGTAATGCGTCTGGAAAAAAGACTAGTCTATAGCTCTCCACGAGGTTATTCCTGTCGAACGCCAAGCGTAAGATATGTATCCGACGGTGCCAGTTTTTGCACGTACACAACAGTAGAAAAAGAACTAGTACCATGGCATATGCTACACCACGGCCGAGAAAACGTGCCGACATTACGCCATCCGGGAATAGTGCCGAACTTCGAAACTAGAACCGTCAATAAATTTTGAGCGTGTCTCGTCACATTTCAAATTACTACTACTACCACGCTATATTTAATTGCAAACCTGTTCACACCGATCACAACCTAAATGGTTTCCCACTTAGGAGCGTATTAGTAGTACTCGGTTATAAGATGACTGCACATTCCTCCTCAACTCCTCATCCACAAAAAAACAATCAAGTCAATCAAGCCATAGCCAGCGTGAGTTCTAGGTCGAGAGATTTCCACCCGGGAGAGGTGAGAATGGAACAAGAAGCACGAGAGATGTCCCGCCTCGCTGCGAAAGCAGCTGACATGTCCAGCCGCGCAGCAGTAGCAGCACAGAGGTCCCACCGCGCCGCCGAAGCAGCACGGAGGTCTTGCCGAACAATCGATGTAGCAGACTGGTCCGGCCATGCCACAGAAGCAGCAGAGATGTCTCGCCGCGCTGCCAAAGTAGCAGGGACGTCCCGCCACGCCGCGGCGGCCTGGAAAAATTTCTCGCGGGCAGGCGAGGACTCTTACAGGCGCATGCATGCGATAGTCCATAGCTAGATGGATCAGTTCTCGGGCCGGGCTAGGATGCAGGACGAGGCTACCGGCGTCATCCGACAACTTGGGGAGGGAAATGCGAAGCTCCGGGGCGAGCGCGACCTGCTGAGGGTGAAGATCGCCGGAAGGGCGAAGCAAGAGGAGGAGACCGCTGCCGTGTTGTAGAGGACGGGCGTCATCATCAAGAAACTTATGGACGAGAATGCCATGCTCCGCATCGAGCGCAACAGGCTGGTGGAGGAATCCATGGATGCTGCCAATCAGCGTATTAAGGACATGAAACTGATGAAAGAGATCATCGCCCACCGCGAGAACTAGTCTCCATGACCTGCAGCGCATAAAAAAGTAGAGATCAGCGAGCCAGATCATTGTATGCATCTTCCTTCTTCTTTTTCCCTTGTGTATTTCGCTCGTAGCTGCATGTGGCTTTTTTAATTATCTTCCTAATTATGCAAGACAATTATTATCCACTCTCGTTGTCCTTATATATATTCATCAGTCTTGCTATAAGTCGCAGTAGATGCTATATAGGTCCGTCGGATCTTACATCAAGATCCGTGCAAAATTTTATTTTTAGATTTTCTTTTCTCTCTCTTAAATCTCAGTCGAGTGAGACATTGCCACGTCATTAAACAGAGGCTCGGTTGCCATTAATTGAGACCTTGGGAGAGAGGTGGACGGCAGATGGAGGTCAAAGGGCTCTCTTCCCGATAAACGCGCGCAGGGGTCTAATCGCACGCCTCCCATACTCAAATAGCTACCCTGCACGACGTCTCATAGCTAATAAAAAAGGGGGACGCGTGGTGGCACGTAAATGCTAAATAGAACGCCCACGGTTTCAATAATACTTGTGTTTCCGATTGTAACATGACTGCACTTGTTACAAAATGACTTTGTTGATTGTTAATGTGTGCGCCTTCGCAAATCGGACAACAAAATTACCACAGCATGTTTGTGTCATGTCATGGCACCAAGCCTAGTTTCATTATTTTTATGCGTGTTTCGGATTTACAGGAATTAAAAAACCAAGTTTCTCTATGTTTCCAGCCGATCCATGACGCCCAGATGTTTGAATTTCATTCCCATTTCTGGCATAGGACCTGGAAATTTACCCGAGGAAACACATGTGATTTTTCAACCAGCTTTGGTGCACTGGAGCATGTGCTTGTATTTAAAATTTTAATTATGCACACAAAGGTGATACATTCCCTCTCAGCACCACGAGCCTTCTTGAGAGAAGCTCCGGTTTGCAAGAAACTTATACCAAAACTTGTTCCTATTTCGCAATTTTTTTACCACAGCATCGTAGTACCATTACATGACACCATGCCAAGTTCCATGAATTTCAGGCGTGTTTTGGATTTACAAGAATTTTAAAACCAAGCTTCTCAATGTTCTCGGCCGAACCACGATGCCCAGATGTTTGAATTTCTATCCCATTTCTTGCATGGGACATAGATATTCACCCGAGAACACACATGTGATTTTTTAGTCAACTTTGGTGCACGGGAGCATGTGTTTGCAGTTCAAATTTGAATTATGCACATAAATGACTAGAAACTCAATTAATGTAACAAAAGGCCAAACGAACCCAAAACAATTCCAAAATTTAATAGGTCACTCATATAGTTCTATGTTGCCTCTGTAAAGAAAATCTGGTGGAGGCAGCGTATATTGTTTCGCACACAAAGGTATAAAGAAATAAAGAAATTAGCCCTACTTTATTCTTGGGTTCTTATAATTTATGCCACTATTTGTGTATCACTACTCCGTTTTGCCATTAGAAGTTACAACTACTCAAAAAATGCCATCGATCCGTGAGATGCCTGCTCAAAAATGCAATTAGATATCTAAAAAATGCCATCGTTAAGTTAGATGTTTGCTCAGAAATGCCATTAGACATTGTTATTTTAACGTCAAACCCGCTGACCATGTTACATAACAAAAATAAGCTGGTTCGCACAATGATAAGTTAATGGTATCCAGCACAACACACCCCTCAAATAAAACTACGCACCCTGGAATTCTTTGACAAAACTAAGCACCCTGAAATTGTTTGACAACTAAATTGCTGGCTATATGATGTTGGCCATATATAGTGTACGTATATAATGTCAAGAAATGAGTGGTAGTACTATACCAACTAAAAGATGAAATGGAATATGACGAGAAGAAACATAGCATAGTTCTGCTGGGGGCTCAGCACAACACACCCCTCAAATAAATCTAAGCACACTTGAGATTATACTAAGCAACTAATCTGGTAGACACTACATTAGAACCACCATTAGTCGGAGTCCTCGTCCACATCCTCCACTTCATCCTTGTCCCTCTTCCTCTTGGGCGATACTTCTTTGCTTGAACCGCACCCTTGGCTCTTGCTCTTCATCCAACCCTTGTAGATATTGAAACAAAGGTAGCCATCCATTGCAGCGTAGTGGATGTGGTCTATATCTAGTACAGTCCACTGCCATGCACAATGAAACGTGTGCGGAGCTTTCTTCAGTTCACCTTACATAGGATGAACCATGGCTCCTGCCTGAGTCAACATTGAAGGCTGATCAAGGGAGGGCACCAGCCCTTCCTTCTAGATATCGAAGAATTGGCCTACAACGAGGCCTATCCAACCCAGTATTTCCTTGTCGTTCCTAAAGTCTATAGTAACGATTTTGACTCGGCCGCCCTTGAGGAACTTCTTAAATTCCTCGCACTCAACGTCGGCATGGCATATGTGGTAGACCAAGCATAAGTCATGCACGCAAACCTGGATCACGGCGGGCTTCTTCTTCTCTGCCTCCTTTAGTTTCTTCTCGCTTCCCATGACTATGGTGTACTCAACATCTAGCCCAGCGACCCACTCATCATTTGAGATTTCGAACATGCGTTTGAACCGAGCAAGAAGAACAGGTGTAGATGACATCAAACTCATCGCCGGTGATGGTTCTAACCTTATACTCACCGCCGATCATGGAGATTTGGGATGCCATGGATTTGGGAGGAGGGTTAGGATTACTGGAACTGCCGTAATATGAAAGGACGGGACGACTATGAGCGGTTTATCGATTGTAAAAATGTCGAGTGGGGGACGCGTGCGAATGGCAGGGCAGTGGCTTGCCTGGTGGATCAATGGATTCATGCACAGTACAATGGGGGCCCAATTAGATGTCATGTCTACTCGATGCCCAATTAAATGGCCATCGATGTCATGTCAAGCATCGGGAAAATTAAAGGTGATACGAAGCTTTCCATTCTCCCATGATACAGGCTTTCGAGAGCCCTTGGATCTGAGATCAAACGGTTGCATGGCGTGATTCTATACCTATGGGTGAATATCCTATCCTGGAGGGTTATTCTGCAAATTTTCAGCAACTTAGCATGCGACCGTTCGATTTCGGATCCAAGTGCTGCCAGCAGACCGTATCATGGTCATGCCTACCACGACCGTCGCCTCGCTCGCGCGGTCTCACCCTTGGAGATTCAACACGGTGTGTTAGGCTATCTGATGTTGGCATGTCATACATAGTCATCACTTAGTCACTCATACAACAAGGTTAGCTATAAGGATGGTTATAAGAGTATTTTTTGTTTACTTCTCTCTATCTCTTTCTTCGTAGTATTTATTGCATTTGCCAAGGAGTGACCTCTTTCAATGAAACGGTGCTTAGATGAGGTGCTATGGGCATTAAATGGTTAGCAACTCAAGTCCCCAATGCATAGGTGCTTAGTTTGTTGTTTCTAAGTTTGCTTCATCTAGGTACACGCGCTTATCACCATTTCTTCTTGGGGTCACCAACTAGTCTCTCTCTTCTTAATTAAGTTGCCACATCAGAATTTATGCCTATGTGGTAGGCTTAGCACCTGTAGGATCAAGTACAATAGTGGGCTATAAGCCCGCTTTACATGGCCTTTTTGTATATGTGGGGGAAAGAGACAAGGAAAAAGTGGAGGAGTTGGCTCTCAAGCAAGAGTCAACCTCTACATGGTGGAGCATTGGGAGAGGCACCTGCATGGAGGTGGTTAGGAATCCGGCTTGGCAGTTAAAATGATAATGGCATGTGAAATCACCGGGCCCCACCTGTCCAGAAGTAACTCATTGTCAAATCACATAGCCCTACGTTTGCAGCAGCCTACTCCCTCATCTTTTCGCGTCTCTGTCAAACCGACTAGGCGGAACTGCCCCACCTACCTCGCGGGAAAAGCCCCGCCCTCGAATATTAAATAGTACAATATACTAATTTTGTATCCATGGATTGCACCATGAAGCAAAGCCTCAAGAAAACGGCGGTACACATGTACGGAGTATACAGCATGCCCGACGTGTTCGCGTCGCACCCCAGACGGTCGCTCGGTCTGGCATGCCACTCTTCGAATGGAACGCGCGTCATATTGCGTTTGCACACACATGTGGGACCGCAATTGGGAACCGACCATAGGCACACTCCCCGGCCCCGCAAGTCGGGTGAGTTAATAGAAGTACATACGTTGGTACTTGGACGATCCCTACAAGACACGGAAGATCAGTTCATCCATGCATGTGACCAAACTCCAGTTGACACGCCTGGATTGGCTAGCATCTACATATCGTGCAGGCTGTGTTGTACAAGGCTGTAGTTCTGGTGAGAAATCTAAAAAAGGTTTTTTGTCATCTCGCAAAATTGGGTCTCATGTGCTTCGGATCACTGCGAGGGTTAAACTACGACAACTGGGTTGGGCTAGTCATTGGGGGCACATGCACGAAGAGTACTCGGCTGCCATCTAGGTCAAGCCGGCTATGTTAATTAGGACATTTATCGACGAACCCCTTTTATACGAGTTTATCTTCAATTTGAGCTCTGATCCTCGTCTAGTTTCTCCGTTGGGATTCATCTTGTCTCCTTTGGGCAGTGAGGTTATGATTTCTTGTCATGATGCATTGTTTTGTGTTATATGTTATAAACCGGTGCTTCAGATGAAAATGACGACAACTGCGCCTCCGGGGCACGTGCATGAAGACTTCTCGAATGTCATTGCCGAGGTCAAGCCGGCTTCGGCCGATAGACAAAAGAAAACTAGTACTCCACTATAGAGGCAGGAGTCTCCGCGCTTGCTTGCTATGTTGCTCTCTTCACACTGTCTTGTCCTCTGCAGATCTAAACTCGAAAGCGGTGGCCACACTCTCTCTCTACTCACCGCTGGTCATAGATCTAGCCAGATCCTCTCCACCGAGGAATGTGAGAAGGTGCAACGTTCACGCGGTCGTCCTTGGCGACGGCACTTACCCACTGCCGGCGCGTCCCGATCAACATGCCTTGCCATAGTGAGGGAGGGCCTCCTACCCCTTCTTCCTCGCTGCCATAGTGTGGGCAGATCCGGCCTCCCGCCGCCCACCTAGCGACATCCCGACAACCCTCAGGTATAACTTCCTTAGAAACCGATCTTGCTCTACTTCCTGAGCTCGTGACGTCACTGCATTTGTATCTTTTTATATTTCACAGGCCCCCTCGTGTAGATATGATTGATCGGCTGTTCGAAAACCACCTAAATTTTTTTACTGTTAAGAGGTAAAACTAGTTCATGCACTCGAATCTAGTAGTACTTGGTTCAAACAAGGAAGAAAGGGGGTGGGGTGGGGGAAGATTTGTTACCCGAATCTAGGACTTGGTCGAAAGAGGAAATAATGGGGGCACAAAGTAGCAGAGACTGGCTATCCAACTGTTCTCCAGGTCTAATACGGAAATAAATGGAACACAGTACAAACTCAATATAAACCTGATCTATTGGTTGAAAAAGCAAAGAAAGTGGAGACTGAGGCACAAGTCAACAGAGTAAGTCCAGCACTAGATTTGCTAGCCTCACACAATATAAGGTGGCTATATACCGAACAAAAATGGGACTAACCCAGATATCCTCTTCTCATGTTTGTTGCCCCGAGCCGCTCTTATGTAATGCCACTGGTAAAATGTAGCAGTCGCACTGTTAAAAGTAAGGACACATTAAACCAATATTGTTTTCAATGTAATGCCTCCAGTAATATGAATGAATGGCGCTTTTTTCATGTCCTGCTAAATTTCCCATTAAGATAAGTTGCGTCTTTTCGTTAGAGATGTAACTGTCCTAGTCCGCCTACTCTCTAGGAGCTTCATGAGAAACCTTGATGTTGCACAATTTTATTGCAACTAATGAAGAAGAAGCACTGTGGGTTTCGTTTTCTGATGGAAATGGAACCGGAGCTGGAGCCCTTTTCTTAAGAAAAGAAGAACAAGAACCTGCTAGCTCATGGGACATTGCTTCATTTTAGGTGAACAACACCAAAAGGTCCCATGAATTGAATCATCCATGTTGGTGACTGGTGTCATCCCTTCTACGATGGCGTTGACTGCAGATATGGTTCCCATCATGAGGTATGTTCCTTTTTGGTCTGATCGTTTGCCAAAAATCCTGCATGTTGATCCTGCTCTTGTGATACTGTTTTGGCACTACCATGATAAAGCAGTAGTTTTATTATTTTGCACCTTAATCTAGTGGCACTATTAATTTGAGGCAATGTTTTGGCACCACGAGTGCCACTGTTTTTTTTATATATCGAAAGAGGGGGTTCCCTCGGTTTTCATTAAAGAAACCCAACCATAGAGAACCATTATCCGACAACATCTCAGTGTAAACGGGCAGTTATGCAACTACTACTAGAACGGACTAAGTACTAGCAGGAGACAAGTTCGCCACATAAGCTAGGTAGGTAGGGGGACGCAGCACCAGCTCGACCAAGTTTGGATTACAACCCAAATGCTTCCACAAAAACATCAGGGGGAAGATAGGGACTGAAAGAGCCAGCTTTAGCATCCCAGTCTAAGCACCCCCGGCCTACATCCTTGCGACACAGGGTACACCTCGTTTGCCACCTGCTCGATCCTAGTGTCACTAATAAAATGAAGTAATAATACAGTTTAAATAGAGCGAGTGTCCTCTCTATCATTTCATTGTCAATGTAGATAAAGAAAATGCTTCTGTTTGTTAATGTATGTTTCATCAACTAGGCCCATTGTGAATGTTTTAGTGTTTCTACAAACTAGGGTGCTTAATTTTAGTTGATCTCCACAAAAATAGAGATTTGAATGTCTCAAGGCCCCTCCTTGTACTACCGATGTTCATCACTGGCAGAAGGTATATCGGGGAGACTCGGGTCGATTTGTAGTATGATGTAATATTTTCTTCTGTTTATTAGTGTATGCTTCGTCTACTAGTTCCACTATAATCTAATCATGCCTTTACATTATCCGTGCAAACAGGGTTATTTAGCTGCATTTTGGTGGAACTGCACAAATGTACGGACGAAACCGACATATATGCAGAGTGTCAGGTGCCAAGTAAAAATTACCGACACCAACCCTGCTACATCTAAGCATTGGCATCCACCACCATCAGTGGGATGTGTGGAGCTCACTGTGGAGTATCGATCCCAGATGGAGCATCCACCAGAGATTGAAGGATCGAGCATCTACAGGGTGCCATTTGTGAGGGTGTTGTGGCAGAGCGAGCCGGTGGAGTCTTCGTCGACCGAACCAAACTACAAGAGGAGGAAAACAGTTGGCCCGATGACGCTTCCCCGCCATCCTCTCCCTCGCCGTTCACATCGTCTCACGGGGCGGCTGTCTGCCACCGAGGAATAGGAGGGATTGCCCCCCCCCCCCAGACCAATAGTCGGGCAGGTTGTGAATTTTCAGGAGGAGCTTAGGGTTGTTAGTATTTGCAGGTTGTGAACTGTTTTGTGTTTTGTATTTTGAGAGTACTTTCAGATATGAATCTATTTTGAATTTCAGATTTGCAGTATTGAGCATATGAAATATTTTATGAATTCTAGAGATCTATTTTTAGGACTTAAAAAATGTAGTTTCATAGGATTATAAAAGTGCAGACAATGTGATTCTCAGAGAAGAAACTACAAGTTTCAGTTTCAGATAAGAAACTCCAAGTTCAGTTTCAGATAAGAAACTGCAACTTTCAGAGGTAGAGCATTTATATGAACACGGCCTTTTCAAACAATGTTAACATCATGCTGGAAGTTTTATTCATGGTCGAAACTGAAACTACAGCTAGTTAACATGATGGTGATCAACATTCATGCATAGCACATCTTCATATGATGCACAGTCAATAAGATATGCTATTTTCAAAATGCCCACAAAATGTCGAGTGTGCGAAAAATAGAGAAAACGAGGGACAAAGTTTCGGCAAGTGTATGACTTGGTGTGCGTAGATCGCAATTGGGACCCACATGTCAATAAAGGGAGATGCAAAAAAATTGGAGATATTGCCTCTGCACTAAAAAAATGTAGTTTCATAGGAGTATAAAAGTGCAGACAATGTGATTCTTAGAGAAGAAACTGCAAGTTTCAGTTTCAGATAAGAAACTCCAAGTTCAGTTTCGGATAAGAAACTGCAACTTTCAGAGGCAGAGCATTTATATTAACACGGCCTTTTCAAACAGTGTTAACATCATGCTGGAAGTTTTATTCATGGTCGAAACTGGAACTACCAGCTAGTTAACATCATGCTGATCAACATTCATGCATAGCACATCTTCATATGATGCACAGTCAAAAACATATGCTATTTTCAAAATGCCCACACAATTTCGAGTGTGCAAAAAACAGAGAAAACGAGGGACGATGTTTTGGTAAGTGTAGGACATGGTGTGAGTGGATGACAATTGGGACCCACATGTCAATAAAGGTAGAGTCAAAATTTTGGAGATATTTTCTCTGCACAGGTGGAATTGAACCCGGGCAGAACAGCTGTTGGGTAGTGTCACTTGGCCACTGGGCTAGTTCAGTTGTTTCGGTACTAATAAGGTACTTCCTCTGGTAGTCGGACCTCCTCCTGCGCCTTTGTGCGCTCACTGCGATGCCGCTGTGTGCCGTTGTGAACATGCTGAAAAAACGAGAGGAATCTGGAGAGGACTGTACATGGAGAGGCGGACAATCGGGACCCACCAGGTCTATGGCAGCACGCAAGCAAGTGCCTCATCGAAAAACTACTTCCTCCTCATGCTATACTGACATTGGGGCCCATGGGTTTGTCAACATAGTTACATTTTTTTAGGTGCATCAACGTAGTTACTATAGGAGATAAATTCACAACAAAGCCGGGGAGCTGGCAGGCATCATTTATTATCACTGGGGCAGCAAGTATCAGCTGGGTTTTGGGCTGCCTCGTCTAGGCTTTCTTTTTTAACATGCGTAGCCCACGACCTCGGATGGGAGGTCCATAGGCCTGTTTGTATTTTCTTGAGATCCGTCAAGTATCAACCGGCCTATGGACCTCCCATCCGATGTTTTATTTTTCCTGAAACATCGGTAGCCCAATTTATGTATTTTTTCTGAACAAAACGCAGAGGTCTGTTCTATTTTTCTATATAAGAATATGAACGCCTGGTCCAACTTATGTTTCCCTTCTAACTATATTATATATTTAAATTATTTTGTATGTTATTATATATTATTATTATTGGCAGCATATATTTAACAGGTACTTACATATGTAAGAAAACAATATCCCACATCTTGTTAACTTATAAAAATAATTTCTTAACAATAAAATTCTGGATTTTTTTGGCAACGAAAATCATGGAGATTGTTGTCGACGTCCTGGGAACCAGGGTACCCAGACTTTCCTGCCTGTGGGCCGCGACGCGCTGCTACTACGGCCTGGTACGGCCTAGTTGATCGACCAGCTGCTCAAGACCCTCGCGAGGAGGACGACACCAAGATCTCCTCAGGAGCGGCCTCAGCTAGGCTGCTCCGGAGGGGCGGAGAACCCAAGGCGAAGCCTGCCTAAGGATGAGGCAGTGACGGGAGCAGTGACGCACCGCGCCAGCGGGTGCCAGCGCGTGCCAGCGGAGCAGTTGCCGTTTTGGTGCAAAGGAGACACCACATGCGCAGTTTCCCGAGGGGCAAGACAAAGGTTTCCCCTTCGGTGCAACAAGACCAAAGACCACAAGGACGACAAAGAGGATGTCACCACCGAGCCAACCACCACGTTATCGTCTGACCTCTTTGCAGGCGAAGACCTCTTTTGTTAGGATAGGAGCGTCCTTGTGTTCCCGCTCAAAATTGCCGTTGTGGGATACCTTCCCACCTAAACATTTTGGGGGAAGAGGACCTTGGCCGCCTATATAAGTAGCTAGGGTTCCCACTATGGAGCTAAGCTAAGCAAACCGGATCGACCCCGCCTCCACACCAAGGAGCAAGAACACTTGCCTCCTGACCCTCTTGAGCTCTCCTCCTGAGCTCAAGAACCACTGTACTTGTTCATACTCAAGCCCTCCTGAGGCTAATCCACCCAAGCAGGACGTAGGGTTTTACACCGCAAGGTGGCCTGAACCTGGGTAAACTCGTGTGTGCTTTTACTTGTTGCTTGATCGAATCTCACCACTGGGCGAGGGCGAGGCGCTAGGTAGACGTGAGTGGGAGAGATTGTCAGGACCCCGATCCTAAGTCACACAGGTCTAGCCTGTAACACATCATATCACTTTGCGGCCTCACGCACGGTATCCCCACGGGTGCCACCTTACCTGGCCCGGGACCGTTTGCGCATTTTGGCACACGTATATGATAGTGTCGCTAGCATCCGTATGACAGAGAACCCGGGCCGACATGACTAGTTATAAACCAAAAGTGGCACTAAATTACAGAGACAGGCATACATGACCCATCAACGAACGTGTCGGTCATCAAGGTATAAACCCAAGTCGTAGCAAGCTACAAGGACTTAAAGGAACAATGCATGACATTTCTCCTAAGGGACAGACACAGGAACGAAGAAGGACACATGCCGGCCAGCCTAAGAGTTCCGGAGCAGTAGCAAGCTACCAAGGCTCAGTGGAAGCACTAGGAAACATTTCCCTGTAAGATAGGCTACCAAGGGTAAACAACTCGGTGTCGGATCCCACACATAGCAATACACATTACACGTACGCCTAACATGCAAGTATGTGTTGTACAACATGGCATCACAACATAACTCAACAACTCATATAGATAAAGGCCCAGAAGAGCCATCATAGCATTTATTACAAACAGAGGTCATATGACCCAACATACGGAGCATACAGGCAACGGAAGCATAACATGTCTTAGTACAGACAACTACAAATGAAGATGGCTGAGAAGCCTGACTATCTACCAGACCCTCCCAAGGGTACAAGATCGTAGCTGAGGTAACAAGCTAAACGTCGAAGTCCACGCGGAAACACTAGCGAGACTGAAGTCTCTCTGCAAAAACATAAATTAAGCAAACGTGAGTACAAAGGTACTCAGAAAGACTTACATCAGAACTAGCTACATATGCACCAGTATCAATAAAGGTGTGGTGGTGTTTGACTGCAACAAGCCAGCTTGACTCGGTGGCTATCCTGAACTATGACTGCAAGTAACTCTTTTGAGGTGGCGCACATGAGTCCACATATTCACCAATCAATACACCACAATGGATCCGCTTTCGTCTCCCTACAAGAAGGCCATCCATAGCACTCACGCTTATCTTGCGCATTTTAGAGTATCCACTTTCACTTGTCTATGAACTGTTATAGGCAACCCACAAGTCCATTACCGCAGACACGGCTATTCGAATAGATCATATATAACCCTGCAGGGGTGTACTTCTTCACACATGTTTCCACCACTTAGCGTCTGCACACGACATGTGCTCGGTAGACTTCAAGCGAAAGCCGATGTGGGTGTAGACCACGACATAACCAACCACTCAAGTCTCTCGTCCAGGTTTATCTCCTATTTGGGTTCCATCCGTGGGGAGATCCGGCCGGGGTGTCGCTCACGGCCCCAAACGATGTGTATAGGGTTCCCGCGTCACCAAACGGGCGACCGGTACACCGTGCCACGTACCTGCCGTGTCACAGCCCACCCCGAGGGTCAGCGCTACGCACGACCTCCAGTAAACTACAAACACCAGAAACTAGTTGTAACTCCTGGACAGAGAACAAGGGCAGTCAATAAGTCGAGCGGGGTCATATTTCAGGGCTCTATGTGTGGTAGTAGCTGTTCATGGATCAACCAACACATAACTTAGTTCCTGTGGACGGCTTCAATGAGACAACCCACCATGTACTCCTACATGGCCTCTCATCGCTACCTTTACCAAATCGTGTTCACACACTTAGCTCTCAACAGTAGGACATGTTCATCCCCCTTCCAATTCATCCCCGATGAATCAGACCTGACATAACTCTAAGCAATAGCAGGCATAACCAGAAAGCATGAATGAGTAGGCACAACATGGCTCAAACAACTCCTACTCATACTAGTGGGTTTCAACTATTTACTGTGGCAATGACAGGTCATGCAGTGGAAAGGGGTTCAACTACCGCAGCAGGTAACAGTTGAAGCGTTGTTGTCCTAATGCAATAAAAGAGAGCAAGAGCGAGAGAGTGGGATTGTATCGGAATGCTCATTGGGGTTTGCTTGCCTGGCACTTCTGAAGATATCATTGGGTCTTCATCGGTGTCATCGATCACATCTTCGGAACAGCGTCTACTGAGAGGGGACAAACACCGGCAAACAAGAGAGAACACAATCAATGCAATGCGACAATATGATGCATGATCATGACATGGCAATATGCTGTTGATTGAGCTAACGCAACTAGCAACCATGTTAAATGAAGTTGGTTTGAACCAAAGGTTCAAATTGAAACTTCATATGTGATTATTTAAATGCCATTTAATTGATTTGACCTGATCAGCAGGTTTAACTTGTTCAAACATGCATGAAAATGCCATAAACAGATTCCTTGAATTTTTCTGATCATTTTTCATATATAAATTATTTTCATTGGAGTTATAGATTATTTTCTGTGATATTTAGAAGTTTTAGCTATTTTCTGAAATAAATAAACCATTTCTGATTTATTTTAAATCACAAAAAATAGTTACTGCCTCAGCACTAGGTCATGCTGACATCAGCAAGTCAACAGGGGCTGGTCCAGTCAAACCTGACGTGTGGGGTCCACACGTCAGTAACACAACTAACTAAACTACCTATTTAGCACTAACCTAGTTTAGTTAGCCGGGCGGGGCACACATGTTAGTGAGTCAAAGGGCTAGCTAATTGCAAATTAGCACTAATCCAAAATTAGCAGGGCACTGGGCCCACCTGTCAGTGTCTACTTAAGCTAATGACTGTAATTAAAATTTAACTAAAAACCTAAACTAATACTAGTCAAGGGCCGGCCCACATGTCATTGACACAGGGGGGTCCAGGCGTGGTCAAGGGGTCAACCCCACCGGCGACTCGCCACCGGTGAGAGCCAGGACGGTGGCGCGGCTCGGAAACATCATTCCGGTGACCAAATTAGCGGCGGAGGGCTTCTACGGGGAGCTGGTAAACTCGCATATCCAGTAGGGCAAGCAAGAGGAGCTGGGTGGTCGGAGCTCGCCGGAACGGAGCTCGCGGCTGCGCCGGAGTTCGGGAAGGTGCGGGCGCAGCGCTAGGGAGCACGGGCGGAAGAACTAGTAGGCGCGTTAGGCTCCTGGGAGTGCACTGAGCGAAGTGGTGAGCTCGGGCGTGTGCTAGCACGACCGCAGCCATGGCGGCAACATGGCCGGCGGCGATGAGCGCTCGGCTCCGGTGGTTGATGCGGCTAGGGGACAAGATAGGCGACGAGGCATGGGGGAAACGAAACCGGAGCTCACTGCGGTTCTTCTGGTACTGCTGGTGAGGCAGGGGAGGCATGGGGTCCGGCGAATTTGTCGATGGCGTCTGGCGGCCGTGCGGAGAAGACAAGCTCGAGGACGAAGCCTCAAGGCGTCCGGGGTCCTGCGGTTCGGCGTAGAGGTGCACGGCAGCAAGGCGGAGCTCGGGGGCTCGTCAGAGAGGCGAGGGGGACTCGGTGGGCGCGGCGGCAGCGAGCGGCGGCAACGAGCTCCGCTCGGGCTATGCGAGGGAGAGAGCCAGGAGAGGGGAGAGAGGTCGAGGGAGAGTGGGAGAGGTCCAAGGGGTGGCGTGGCGGCGCATGGAGGTGTCCAGGGCGTCGGGGACGCAGGCAGGCAGGCTGGAGGTAGCCGGGCGCGTGCCGATGCGCGGTGGCCACGCGTGCTACCTACTGGCGCGAGGTGGAAGGCGACAGAAGGAGCTGCGGTGGTGGGCTGGGCTGGCTCTTGGGCCACTGCGGCAGGCCCAGCCCCAGGTAAGCCCTCTGTCTCTTTCTGTTATTTCTGTTTCTGTTTTCTTTTCTATTTTGTTTTCTGTGTTTTGATTTAGTTTAGGCACTAAACCATTTTTATAGATGCTGAAAATGATTGTGGATGTTAACTGAGTTATTCTAGAGATCCACAATAATTTTCAAAACATTTGGAACTATAAAATTATTTATAGATTTTATTTGCTCCAATTCAAATACAATATACATTAATTCAAAAATCCAGAATGGCCTAAAAATGGTTGCATCATTTTTGGCAGAGGTTTCCACCTTTATCAAAAATCATGAACATTTTCATAGGCATTTTGGGTTCATTGAAAAACATTTTAATTTGAACCTAGTTGAGTTCATTTGGTGCTAGGGTTTCAACATCCCCATTTCAAGTTTCTGAGAAATTTAAACATGATGCACATGAAGACCAAGCAAGACAGGCAAGGGCTGGTCTAGGGCTGTGACAGAGATCTTCGTTCACGCCCGTGTGTTCGAACTTCTTTGGGTTTGCGGAGCCCGTAATCCGACATTTGGCGCGCCAGGTAGGGGGTGTGTCGAAATCTCACCTCTCCGATGACCTCGTCCCGCTCTCGTTCGTCGACCTCGATTTACCTCCATGGTGGACACACGCCGAGCGCGCGCCGCCCGCCGCGCCGCCAACGTCGCTCAGACAGCGCCCGCGGGCAACGGTGCACCGCTCCGCCCGAACTCGCCGGTCGCCAACACCACCACCTTCCCGGCCGTCCACGAGGAGCAGGACTCGTCGCTACCGCTATCTGTGCGGCGCGATGCCCGTGCGGCTACATCATCACCCTCGCCGGCCGCGGCGTTGTCCTCCCTAATCCGCCACGGGCCGGTCTACCAGCGGCCTGTGCTACTGATGGCGCGGGAGCTCCTACGCTAGCGTCCAGCGAATGACCTCTACGACGAGTGGCTCCACCACATCACCAAGCTCGTCAATGCCGTCGGGGAGGTACCTGCACCAACTCACTCCACCCATCCTCCTCGCTCATGGCGGGGAACCTGGACCACGGCGTCCGGGCTCCACCTCCACTGCACGGCGCCGGCCAGGGGCTCAGCCGCGAGGCTCCGTGGTGCGAGCAGCCATGCAGGGCCCCTGCGCGTGACGAGGAGAGCAGCCAGGTGGTTCCGCATTCCCAGGTAGAAGCTTGAGGGCTCCCCATCACGTAGCACCAGAACCGCACACCACAGGAGGTGGTGACGCCTGTACCCCAGGAACCAGCACCGCAGGCGCAGTGGGGCCCTACAATCATGAGTGTGGCTGGATGTCGCGCCCTAGCTCCAGAGCTGCGACGCCTCGTCTGGGCCGACAAGTTCAACCCGGATCTACATCCGCGCTCTGATGGCACCACCGACCCCGCAGAGTTCCTCCAGCTCTATGAGCTGAGCATCGAGGCATCCAATTGCACCGAGCAGGTCATGGCGAACTGGTTCCCCATGGCCCTTAAGGACGGCGCTCGCTCCTGGCTCCTGAACCTCCCCGCAGGATCCATCTCCTCCTAGGGGGAGCTTCGTGAGCATTTCGTCGCCAACTTCCAGGGTACCCGCGACCTAGCCCCGGCTGCCGTGGATCTGCGCTTGGAGAAGCATCAACCTGGGTAGACCCTGCAGAAGTACATCCAGCGTTTCAACACCGTGCGCCTCAGGATCCCCAGGGTCTCGGACGAGGCCATCATCTCGGCTTTCTCCCATGGTGTCCGTGACGTCAGGATGAAGGAGGAGCTCGCCATCCACGAGGACCTGTGCATGCCCTCGAGATGTTCAACCTTGCGGCGAAGTGCGCTAAGGCAGAGGAAGGAGTCCTGTCTCTCCTGGAGCTACCTGAAGCGGAGGCTGACGACAAGAAGGCCAAGGCCAAGGAAGCAAAGCGCAAGGGACCCACCGTGCTAGCTGTGGAGCCAGAAGTGAAGCATGGTTGCGGGTACAACAACCCCCCCCCCCCAGAGACAACCGTGTGTATTGCGTCTTCAACGATGTTCACAGCCACAACACCAACGACTGCCAAGAGCTCAGGGCGATGCGCGGCGGGCGCATCGGGCAGCGCCCTGAGCGCGACAACCACGGCTACGACCGCAGAGGGGGCCGTGGTGTAGGACGCTAGGATGGCTGGAACTCGCGCCATGGATGGCGTGACCAACCTTGTGAAGACCGCTGGCAGGAGCAGCCTCGTGACGCCCCCTGGCGCGACCAGCCTCGTGACGGTCGCCCTCAAGGCAATGCGGGCCTGCCTCCGCTGCCACCACCGCCAAGGAGGAACGACGATGACCGCCAAGGAGATGAAGCAGGGGGCTTTCAGGAGCCACGCGTGTTGCATGCATCTTGGGAGGAGCCCACGCTCCAGCTTCCCACCGCATCTTCAAGCAGTTCGCTCGTGAGGTGAATGTGGTGCTCCCCAGGCCTGACGCCACACGCAACCTCAGGTGGACCAAGCAGTTCATCGCCTTCGACCCCAAGGACCAGCTCAAGTGCACCGTAGCCCCAGGCATTCTCCCGATGCTCTACATTCCGACCATCAGCAACATATTCGTGACCAAGACCCTCATCGTTGGTGGAGCAGGTCTCAACGTCCTCTCCGTCCAGACCTTCGAGATGCTCCAAGTCCCCTATGATCAGCTCCACCCAACTAAGCCATTCTATGGAGTCACAGATGGCTCCACGCTCCCGATGGGGTAGGTCCGCCTCCTCGTCACCTACGTCCCTCGCCAAGTTCATGGCGGCGACCCATCACGGCTACAACATCCTTAAGATGCCCGGGAGTGGCGGGGTCATCAAGATCCCCTACGACGAGAAGGGAGTAGTGCGTTCCCTGGAGCGCACCTACCAGACTGCAGCGGTCGAGAGCTCCGACGAGGATGGAGCCGTCTTCGCCCTGCAGACTGCCCCCAAGAAGAAGAGGAACCTGCCCGCAAATGGACCTCACGACGCAGGGGCTCCTCACGACACCTCCTCGAGTCCCGCGCCTGCTGATGAGGCGCCCTCCACCCTCGCATAGGGAGGCATGACCGACGCCCCTCTCAGGGCGGTCTCGGGGGCTCTCCTCTGGAGTGCCTCTGGTCAGACCAGCGTCACGAGGGAGGTGTTCGGGCACCACCTGCATGCGTGTCTCGACGCGCATTTTTGTGAGCCCAGCGTGAGCCATACAGTGCTGGGGGCTCAAGACTTCATCGACCAAGTTATTGAGGAACTTCAGTACGCAAGGCCCATATGCGGTGGGCGCAACCGCACGGTACCAAGCTCACCTACCTGCAACCCAAGCAACCAATTCCGTGTCTGCATCGACATCGCGGGCCTCAACCGAGCCGCTTTTCTAGAGCCCTTCTGGCCGACGGCAGTCGGCTGGAGGAGGACTCTCCCCTGCAGTTGCATTTGCACGCTCTTCGGCTTCCGCAACACAGCTGCCACGTTCTAGTACCTCATGCGGCAGGCTTTGGGAGCTCAGGAGGCTCAGTGGCAGGCGGTCCTGACAGAGCAGGAGCTAAACCCCCGTGACCACTGAGGGCCTCCGGAGCCCCTGGGCCTCATGAGCCCGGCGATCCTCAGGAGTGACCCACACGACTCGCGTCTTCAGCTACCCCAACTCTTCTTCGACGACAAGTATCAGGTGATGTCTCAGGTATTCAATCGAGGGCGCCCCCGGGCTATGATGACCCACAAGTGTAGGGGATCTATCATAGTCCTTTAGATAAGTAAGAGTGTCGAACCCAACGAGGAGCATAAGGAAATGATAGGCAATTTTCGGTAAGGTATTTTCCGCAAGCAGTGAAATTATAGGTAACAGATAGTTTGGTGATAAGGTAATTGGTAACAAGTGACAAAAGGTAAAAGTAAATAAGGTGTAGCAAGGTGGCCCAATCCTTTTTGTAGCAAAGGACAAGCCTGGACAAACTCTTATATAAAGTAAAGTGCTCCCGAGAACACATGAGAATTATCGTCAAGCTAGTTTTCATCACGATCATCTGATTCGCGTTCGGTACTTTGATAATTTGGTATGTGGGTGGACCGGTGCATGGGTGCTGCCCTTACATGGACAAGCCTCCCACTTATGATTAATCTGTAATGCAAGCATCCACAACTACAAAAGAAGTATTAAGGTAAACCTAACCATAGCCTGAAACATATGGATCCAAATCAGCCCCTTACAAAGCAACACATAAACTAGGGTTTGAGCTTCTGTCACTCTAGAAACCCATCATCTACTTATTACTTCCCAATGCCTTCCTCTTAGCCCAAATAATGGTGAAGTGTCATGTAGGCGACGTTGACATGACACCACCAGAGGAGAGACAACATACATCTCATCAAAATATCGAACGAAGACCAAATTCACATGACTACTAATAGCAAGACTTCTCCCATGTCCTCAGGAACAAAAGTAACTACTCACAAGACATAATATTGTTCATGATCAGAGGGTTATTAATATGCATAATGCATCTGAACATATGATCTTCCACCAAATAAACCAACTAGCATCGACTACAAGGAGTAATCAACACTACTAGCAACCCACAGGTACCAATCTGTGGTTTGGGTACAAAGATTGGATACAAAAGATGAACTAGAGTTTGAGAGGAGATGGTGCTGGTGAAGATGTTGATGAACATAACCCTCCCCAAGATGGGAGAGTTGTTGGTGATGACGGCGGTGATGATTTCCCCCTCCCGGAGGGAAGTATCCCCGACAGAACAGATCTTTCGGAGCCCTAAATTGGTTTCCGCCTTGGTTCCGCCTTGAGACGATAGCGTCTGGTCCCAAAAGCCTCCCTATGATTTTTTTCCAGGTCAAAACACATCATATAGGACAAGATGGGCTTAGGGGGCATGCCGGCTGGCCCTTGAGGCAGGGGTTGCGCCTCCCACCCTCGAGGCCAGCCGGTGGCCCCTCTCGTGGGTTTCTTTCGCCATATATTTTTTATATTTTCCGAAACGATGTTCTTTGGAGTTTCAGGGGTTTTGAAGTTGTGCAGAATAGGTTTCCAGAGTTTGTTCCTTTTCCAGCCCAGAATTCCAGCTGCCGGCCTTCTCCCTCTTAATCTAAACCTTGTAAAATAAGAGAGAAAAGGCATAAGTATTGTGACAAAACATGTATGAAGAGCCCATAATGCAATAAATATCAACTTATAAGCATGATGCAAAATAGACGTATCAACTCCCCCAAGCTTAGACCTCACTTGTCCTCAAGCGAAAGCCGATATCGAAAAACATGTCCACAAGTTTAGAGATAGAGGTGTCGATAAAAACAAAATACGGACATGAGGGCATCATGATCATTCTCATAACAACAACTTAAATAAATATAGTCATATGGTTCTTATGCTAAAGTAACACTTCATCCACAATATCAAGTATGAATCATAAACTTCATTGGAAACTAACAAACTTTGATCTCGGTCATTGAAGCAATTACAATTTGTCATAATATCGGAAAGAGTGGATATAAGAGCTTTTCAGCAAGCCTACATACTCAACTATCATATAATCTTTCAAAATTGCTCACACTCACGCAATACTTATGTTTATGGAGTTTTAATCGGACACAGAGAAAGATAGGGGCTTATGGTGTTGCCTCCCAACCTTTTACCTAAAGGGTAATGTCAACAGTAATAAATCATAAAAACTCACATCCAATTGGGTATATATGTCAGGATCTTTCCAACACACTGTGCTTGCCAAAGGATAAAATGTAAAAAGTAAAGGTGGGTTTCACCTTGACACTTATAAGACATGAATAATAGATAGGCCCTTCGCAGAGGGAAGCAGAGGTTGTCATGTGTTTTTATGGTTAGATGCACAAAGTCTTAGCATAGAAGAACTTTCCTTTATATTGCCACTTGTGATAAGGACCTTTAATATGCAGTCCGTCACTTTTATTACTTCCATATCACAAGATCGTATAAAGCTAATTTCTCCCACACTAATAAATCATACATATTTTAGTGGATTTGCAACATGACAACTTACTTGGAAGGATCTTTCTCAATCCATAGGTACGTATGGTGGACTCTCATGGAAAAACTGGGTTTAAGGATGTATGGAAGCACAAGCAGTATCTCTACTTAGTGCGAGGAGTTTTGGCTAGCATGAGGGCGACAGGCAAGCTCAACATGTTGGATGATCCATGACAATATACTTTATTTCGGATATAAGAAGACATAACCCATTATGTTGTCTTCCTTGTCCAACATCAACTCTTTAGCATGTCATACTTTTATGAGTGCTCACAATCATAAAAGATGTCCAAGATAGTATATTTGTATGTGAAGCATCTCTTCTTTTATTACTTTCTATTAATTGCAACGATGACCAAAACTATGTTTGTCACCCCCAACAACTTTTATTTATCATACTCTTGTATGTGAAGTCATTACTTCCCATAAGATCGATATGATCTCTTTGATACTCTTTATGTTTTCTTTCTTTTATCATGACCCAAGTGAGGAAACCAAGCCCTTGACTCAACACTAATCTTTATTATATAGCTCACGGACTCGATTACAAAGGATAAAGCTCACAAAGCAAAAGCTCACAACTAGATCATGCTAACTTTATTCTAATAGATCAAGATACTAACAAAAGGAACAAACTAAGTAAAATGGTAAAGATAGGGTCGTGATACGATACCGGGGTCACTCCCCCAAGCTTAGCGGTTGCCAAGGGGAGTGCCCATACTCATATGAACATGTCTCCTTCTTCGGGGGTGGTGATGATGGAGTTGCAAGTAGTGACGGGGGATCCTCATATATTGAGCGTAGGAGATCTTCCAGCTTGCGGATAATACCTTTGAGAGCAGGTATGTAATCCTTCAACAAAAGATTTTCACTTGTGAGATGCTTGTTTCGATCCTGAGCTAACTCAATCATCCTGAAAGCTTCTAGCTCAGTTGAGGTAAAGAGATTAGGAAGGGATTTAGAGGTGTCTTCTTCTCCCGCTGCGGGAGCCGGATCTTCCACCTCCATCTTGATCTTCTTCTCCTTGTGGATCTCCTCGGGTCCTTCCCTCTTCAGATCTATCTTCATTAGCCAAGCATCGTTGCCTTCGTTGTTGGAGGAGGGAGACGACATGATGCCTGGCTTCGCAAAACTTAATAGAAAATAGCTCGAAACGAAAACAGAGGATTTTTGCGTGATACATAGGTCAAAACCTTCAGGAGTATATGATGTCTACGCACGCTTCTACTCTTGTAGACTATGTTGGGCCGCCAAGCGCAGATGTTTGTAGGACAGCAGCAATTTCCCTCAAGTGGATGACCTAAGGTTTATCGAACTCAGGGAAGTAGAGGTTGAAGATGGTATCTCTCAAGCAACCCTGCAACTAAGATACAAGAAGTCTCTTGTGTCCCCTACACACCTAATACAACTAGGAGTTGTATAGATGCACTAGTTCGGCGAAGAGATGTTAAATGTCAAGTGATATGGATGGCAAAACAAAGTAATATAAATCTGTAATAAAAAGTGCAGCAAGCAAACAAGTGGTAAACGTGAGCACAAGTGGTATTGCAATGGTGGAAACAAGGCCTAGGCTTCATACTTTCACTAGTGGCAACTCCCAACAACATTAACATAATCGAATCACATGATATTTCCCATAAAACATGCAATGGAGACGCACCCGGAGGTCATTCCTTCGTGGTTAAGAGAGGACGAGAATTATGTAGGGCTACAAAAGCACACCTCAAAGTTCGTAGTTCTCAATCTAAGGATTTCCCAATGTCACCGCGGCCATCCAAAGAGAGTCCCACAATCACCACAACATATCTAAAGGATAGTCAAAGACAAGCACCAAGAGACTCTCAATCTTCAATCAACACACAAGAGAGGAAATCACTCACGAAAATATTTTTCTAATCCATGTCCAATAGACCGCTGTCACCTTGGTCTCGAGGATTATACTAGATAAAGACAAGTGAGTACATCAATCCAATACATAGAGGAAGGGGAAATATCATGGGATCACCCTAGATTAACATAGCCTATGATCACAACGAAGATCACATCATGGGAGAGAGAGATAACCACATAGCTACACGTACGAGCCCTCGGCCCCGGAGAAGACTACTCACACATGGACATGGTGAGGAGGAGGTTGATGATGGTGTTGATGGAGAGGTGCAGCCCCGCGAGGAGGCGGCGGCCGGCGGCGGCCACGGAGGCGGCGGCGGCGAGAGGAGACGGCGGCGGCCCTAGGGGGCGGCGGTGGCCCTAAGGGCAGCGGCTCCTTGGCCCCCCTTCTTCCTTCTGGATGGTGCTGCAATGATGCTGGTCCTCCCCTCCAAGACGGCGGCTTGGGAGGAGGAAAATTCGTGGCCCTTGGTGACCTAGGTTTTCTCTCCTTATATAGACTCTCGGATTCCCGTCATCAAATTTTGGGCCCCAGTAAAACGGGCTAAACTCAGCCGTCCGGACTTCGATTTGGACGAATTTTATATCTAGAAGCATCGCCTCGAAATTCCCCACAACTTTTGCAACTAGACTTTTTCCTTTTGAAGTCGTCTTCGGGCCGGAACGTGACCATCTTTAAAAAACTTTCTCAGACAGATTTCAGGAAAGTCAGAGTCCTACTCCAATACGACTCCTTTTGCGTTTTTGTCAATTTCCAAGTAATTCCTACACAATAAAGTGTAAAACAAGAACATTGTGCACTTTTGCAACCATTAGTAGGTTAGTCCAAATATGATCAAAAGTGTATGGAAGTGCATAAATATCATAGCAATATCACACAAAAAAAAGGCATGGAGCAAGCAGAAATTATAGATACGTTTTGGACGTATCAACATCCCCAAGCTTAATTTCTGCTCGTCCTCGAGTAGGTAAATGATAACAAGCATAATTTCTGTGGTGACATGCTATTAACCATATAGGACTTTTTCATAGTCATATGACAAAAGCTTACTGAGACAATAAATCTATAGTAATTAAGTTCTCTTATGAGAAAATCACAAAGAACTGAAAATTTTACAATATGATATTGAAACATCAAATAGATTCGTAATGAACATGATGTGCAAATATGATAAAGTGATATCTAGTTTGCCCCCTTTAGTGAAGCAAAACATAAATGCAGGGGCAACTCCAAGGTTTAAGTGATGACTAGATACAATGATTTCAAAATAAACGATATCACAAATCATGCAAAAGACAATGCTACTTTGAGACAATGCACATTACACTCAGAATGACAATCATGCTCTCAGTAGTTGGTGCTTTTAAAAGAAGGTGGAGACTCACGAACCGTGGCTTTTGTTGGCAATGTTGAAAACCCGTAATCGGAAACAAAGAAAAAACATGTACCAGAGCTCTTGGTTTTAAAATAGAGGTAATAATTTTTTTAGATCATGCATGTTTCGTCAACGAATGCTAGCAGACAACTCAATCACTTCTTGAGATGGACAAGTTCCGAGGAATGGCTCCCGAATGAGGACGATCACATCCTCTTAATCTCCTTTGTTTATCACTGCCAAAGTTTTCTGATTTCTCATGAACAAAGCGTGAAGGAGGATTTGTTTTGTTATATTATCTTTTTGAGCCGGGCGCACTCAATGCCAGTTCCTTCTCGTATTATGGGTTTGCACATTATACATGCAATTCCGGGGTGAAGCTTGTCCAACTTAAAAAGATTATGAATTAACTACTACTTCCTTATGGACTTACAACAGAGACACAAAATAAGAATGCTTTTTCTTTGAATAATTTCGAGATGGCACATGCAAGTCTCCATTAGGAATGGCAGGTAAATACCATGTAGGAAGGTATGGTGGACTCATATGGCATAACTGGATTAAAGGATGTGGATGCACAAGCAGTCAGTCCGCTTAGTACAGGCGAAGGTTAGCAAAAGATTGGGAGCGACCAACTAAGAGAGCAATGACGGTCATAATCACGGAGAGCGACAAAGCAACATTGAATCAGGCATGGAAGTTATATCGCTACTCAGAAACAAAAGATGATCAAGGCTTGACAGACTTTCTTTACAGTCTTAAATATGCGTGAGCATACGCCAAGTCAATCAAAATAAATTCTTTGAAGGAAGATATTACTAAACCATACCACATCATAGGCAAACAAATCATGTTGGTACTCCAATAACACATTGGGAACCCCCCAGCTATTTGAGACTAACCATAAGAAAACATGAACTACTAAGCGCCATTATGCACGTAGCATCTTTATCATAGACATATCAACCAATGCAACGGAAGCAAACTCTCTTAATAAGATAAACATGATAACTAAAGAGAGTTCAAGCAACCAACTAAACAAAAGCTCTTTAAAAAGATAAGCATGAAAGTAAAGAGCTAAGCATGATAGTAGCTATTAAAAGACAAAGAACACACACAGCAAAGATAGACATGCAAACTCTATGTTATGTTCTAGGTAGAAGTGGAGCGTGTTTCTCTCCCACATAAAGAAAGCTGAGTTCCAACTCGTTATGAAAAGCTAAAGAAAACTAAAAGGCAAACTAAAACAAGACGCTCCAAGCATAGCACAAAACACATGAAATGATTAAAATATAGTGGAACGAAGGACGAACTGATAATGTTGATGGAGAAGGGGATGCACGGGGGCATCCCCAAGCTTAGACGCTTGAGTCTCCTTGAACATTTCTTGGGGGTGCATGGGGGCATCCCCAAGCTTGAGCGTTTGACACTCCTGAATCTTTTTATCATGTTCCCTCGCACACTTGAAAACTCCCTTCATACATAACTCATCATAATCTGATTAGCGAGGTTAGTACCCATAATAAAATAATTGTTCCTTGCTGGAAATAAAGATATTCTTGAAGTTCTACTGTTTCTCAAGATTGCCAAAAGGTTTTTGCAAAGAAAAAGCAAGCTCTAGGTTTGCAAAATGAAGGAAAGGCAAAACAGGACAGAATCTGTGAAAAAAAGAACAACAGGTAGTAAATGATTTTTCCGGGGCACTTCTGCAACTCTAATAAAAAAACTCAAAACAGATGTACGAAAGACAATTATATAGAGCACGCTGTCAAAAAAATTCAGACCAAAAAGATGATCTGGTGATTTTATACGAATTTTTCTATCCAAGGACAGAATCTGTTTCCTGGACAGCACGTCACAACTTTTGATCTTTCTTGCAATCAGAGGCTAAACTTGGCACAAAGCTGAAAAATAAAGATACAATGATGTTGCTACAGTAGTAACAAACATCAAGACCACTAAAACTGAAAGTAAACATAACAAGGGTTGTCTCCCTAGGGCTCTTTCTTTATAGCCATAAAGATAGGCTTAAGACTTTAATGATGCTCTCGTAGGAATAGAGTTGAAGAACAAAAGAGAGCATCAAGAAGCAAATACCAAATACATTTAAGCCCAACATGCTTCCTATGCATAGGAATATTGCAATGGAATAATTCATTGAAGCACAAAGCAATAAGCATAGGAAGACAAAACAAGTGCAGCTTCAAAACCTTCAACATAAAGAGAGGGAACTTAATATTATTGAAATATCTATAAGCATATGTTCCCTTCTCATAGTAATTTTCAGTGGGATCACGAATAAACTCAACCATATAAGAATCACATAAATTATTGTTACCATGATCCACATGCAAAAAGGTACTCTTACTCTCCACATAAGCATCTTTGGGGAGCCCATGGTTAGAACATTTTAGCATTAACGTTTTCAGTCTCCCCCAAGCTTGAGCTACGCTCTCTCCATCACGAGACCTAAAGTTATAGATATAGTAACTGTCTCAATGAATTTCATGAAGAGGATAAAACTTAGTATAAAAGAGAGACATAAGCTCTTGCCAATCAAGCAAGTGCGAGTTATCAAGAGGCTTATACCAATCTGAAGCTTTATCTATAAGTGATACGGCGAACAATTTCCTCATGAAAAACTCCCTTGATACACCTGCAAGCTTAAATAATGAACATAGTTGTGACAGATATAGCAAGTGTTCACCGGGATGTCTGTCTCCTGCATAACGATTAGCCAAAATATAATCGATAATACCAGCCGGTATTTTATAGGGCACAATTTCAGTAGGAGAAGGAGCAACCACCACAGGTGTGGGGCGTCTTCCTACAAGCAACGAACTAAGAATGCGGTTTTCCATAAACATAACTAGTGAAATAAAAACAAGAAACAAAAAGATTTAGTTGCAAGATCTAAAGATATACCTTCAAGCACTCACTTCCCCGGCAACGGCGCCAGAAATAGCTTGATGTCTACGCACGCTTCTACTCTTGTAGACTATGTTGGGCCCCCAAGCGCAGAGGTTTGTAGGACAACAACAATTTCCCTCAAGTGGATGACCTAAGGTTTATCGAACTCAGGGAAGTAGAGGTTGAAGATGGTCTCTCTCAAGCAACCCTGCAACTAAGATACAAGAAGTCTCTTGTGTGCCCAACACACCTAATACAACTAGGAGTTGTATAGATGCACTAGTTCGGCGAAGAGACGTTAAATGGCAAGTGATATGGATGGCAAAACAAAGTAATATAAATCTGTAATAAAAAGTGCAGCAAGCAAACAAGTGGTAAACGTGAGCACAAATGGTATTGCAATGGTGGAAAGAAGGCCTAGGCTTCATACTTTCACTAGTGGCAACTCCCAACAACATTAACATAATCGAATCACATGATATTTCCCATAAAACATGCAATGGAGACGCACCCGGAGGTCATTCCTTCGTGGTCAAGAGAGGACGAGAATTATGTAGGGCTACAAAAGCACACCTCAAAGTTCGTAGTTCTCAATCTAAGGATTTCCCAATGTCACCGCGGCCATCCAAAGAGAGTCCCACAATCACCACAACATATCTAAAGGATAGTCAAAGACAAGCACCAAGAGACTCTCAATCTTCAATCAACACACAAGAGAGGAAATCACTCATAAAAATATTTTTCTAATCCATGTCCAATAGACCGCTGTCACCTTGGTCTCGGGGATTATACTAGATAAAGACGAGTGAGTAAATCAATCCAATACATAGAGGAAGGGGAAATATCATGGGATCACCCTAGATTAACATAGCATATGCTCACAACGAAGATCACATCATGGGAGAGAGAGATAACCACATAGCTACACGTACGAGCCCTCGGCCCCGGAGAAGACTACTCACACATGGACATGGTGAGGAGGAGGTTAATGATGGTGTTGATGGAGAGGTGCAGCCCCGCGAGGAGGCGGCGGCCGGCGGCGGCCACGGAGGCGGCGGCGGCGAGAGGAGACGGCGGCGGCCCTTGGGGCGGCGGCGGCCCTAGGGGCAGCGGCTCCTTGGCCCCCATCTTCCTTATGGATGGTGCTGCAATGATGCTGGTCCTCCCCTCCAAGACGGCGGCTTGGGAGAAGGAAAATTCATGGCCCTTGGTGACCTAGGTTTTCTCTCTTTATATAGACTCTCGGATTCCCGTCATCAGATTTTGGGCCTCAGTAAAACGGGCTAAACTCGGCCGTCCGGACTCCGATTTGGACGAATTTTATATCCAGAAGCATCGCCTCGAAATTCCCCACAACTGTCGAAACTAGACTTTGTCCGTTTGACATCGTCTTCGGGCCGGAACGCGACCATCTTTAAAAAACGTTCTCAGACAGATTTAAGGAAAGTCAGAGTCCTACTCCAATACGACTCCTTTTGCGTTTTTGTCAATTTCCAAGTAATTCCTACACAATAAAGTGTAAAACAAGAACATTGTGCACATTTGCAACCATAGAAATATAATCAAAAGTGTATGGAATTGTATACTTATCATAGCAATATCACACAAAAAAAAGGCATGGAGCAAGCAGAAATTATAGATACGTTTTGGACGTATCAGTATATATAATGAATTTTTCCCGACCAAAAGGAGTAACCTACAAGAAAACAGAGTCCAGGGGACAGATGGGGTGTCCTTGAAGCAGGGGGCGCGCACTCCACCCTCGAGGACGCCTCGTGTCTCTTCCGGACTGCGGTTTATTTTTCTAAATATTCCAAAACGGAGAAAAATTACCTTTAGAACTGTTTTGTAGTCGGTTTACTTACTGTATCACATACCTCTTCCTTTTCGGAGGCTGAATCGTTCTGAAAAGTGTCCCTTATGTATTCCTCCAGGGTTACAGTTTCAATAACATTAGTTTCAACATTAATAGGATTACCTGAGATATAATGTTTGATTCTTTGACCGTTCACCACCTACGGATTTGTGCCTTCAAAGTTGTTGATTTTTATGGCACCAGAACGATAGACCTCCTCGATAACGCAAGGTCCTTCCCACTTGGAGAGAAGTTTTCCTGCAAAAAATCTTAAACGAGAGTTGAATAACAAGACATAATCACCTACGTTAAACTCACGCTTTTGTATTCTCTTGTCATGCCATCTTTTAACTTTTTCTTTAAACAGTTTGGCATTCTCATAGGACTGGGTTCTCCACTCATCGAGACAGCTAATATCAAATAGCCTCTTTTCACCAGCAAGTTTGAAATCATAGTTGACCTCTTTAATAGCCCAATATGCCTTATGTTCTAACTCAAGAGGTAAGTGACAAGCTTTCCCATATACCATCTTATATGGAGACATACCCATAGGATTTTTGTATGCAGTTCTATAGGCTCATAATGCATCATCAAGTTTGTTGGACCAATTCTTTCTAGACCTATTAACTGTCTTTTGCAAGATTAATTTCAACTCCCTATTACTAAGTTCCACTTGACCACTAGTCTGTGGGTGATAAGGTGATGAAATTCTATGGTTGACATCATACTTAGCAAGCATCTTACGGAAAGCACCATGAATAAAGTGTGAACTACCATCAGTCATTAAATACCTAGGGACTCCAAACCTCGGAAATATAACTTCTTTAAGCATCTTAATAGAGGTGTTATGATCAGCACTGCTAGTTGGAATAGCTTCTAGCCAATTAGTAACGTAATCAACATCAACTAAAATATGTGTGTATCCATTAGAGGCAGGAAAAGGTCCCATATAATCAAAGCCCCAAACATCAAATGGTTCACTAACGAGTGAATAATTCATAGGCATTTATTGTCGTCTACTAATATTACCAATTATTTGACCATCATCACAAGATAAGACAAACTTACGGGCATCCTTGAAGAGAGTAGGCCAATAAAAACCGGATTGCAATACCTTGTGTGGAGTTCTGTCTCCCGCATGGTGTCCTCCATAGGCTTCGGAGTGGCACTTGAGTAAGATCTGTTCCTGTTCATGCTCAGGTACACATCATCTAATAATACCATCTACTCCTTCTTTATAAAGATGTGGGTCATCCCAAAAGTAATGTCTCAAATCATAGAAGAACTTTTCTTTTGCTGATATGTGAAGCTAGGAGGTATAAACTTAGCAAAAATATAATTAGCATAATCAGCATACCATGGAGGAGTACGAGAAGTGCTTATGACAGATAGTTGTTCATCAGGAAAGCTATCATCAATAGGTTGTGGGTCATCAATTATATTCTCTAAGCTAGAAAAGTTATCTGCTACGGGGTTCTCAACTCCTTTTCTATCAATAATAAGTCTAGGCTTAGCATCTTTCTTTTCCATAAGGTATTGTATAGCAGCATGATTAGTGTGAATAGTTACTTTATAATCAACAATATAGGGTCTAAACTTACCACAAGCAAACACAACTGCTAAAAATTCTTTCTCAGTGGTAGGATAATTTCTTTGGGCACTATCTAGAGTGTAACTAGCATACTGGATAACATTCAATTTCTTATCAACTCTTTGCCCTAGAACAGTTTCTACATCATAATCACTAGCTTCGCACATAATGTCAAAGGGTAAATTCCAGTCAGGAGGCTGGACAATAGATGCAGACATCAATGATTTCTTAAGTATTTCAAATGCTTCTAGACAATCATCATCACAGACAAGAGGAATATCTTTTTGTAAGAGATTAGTCAGAGGCCTGGAGATTTTGGAGAAGTCCTTAATGAACCTCCTATAAAACCCGGCATGACCAAGGAAACTCTGTATACCTTTGATATCCTTTGGGCATGGCATCTTTTCAATAGCATCAACTTTAGCTTTGTCAACTTCAATACCTCTTTCAGAAATTTAATGTCCCAAGACAATGCCTTCATTAACAATAAAGTGGCGCTTTTCCCAATTCAAGACAAGATTAGTGTCTTCACATCTCTGCAAAACTTGATCAAAGTTGCTTAAGCAATCATCAAAAGAAGTTCCGTAAATGGAGAAATCATCCATGAACACCTCAACAATTTTTTTACAAAAATCAGAAAATATAGCCATCGTGCATCTTTGAAAGGTAGCAGGTGAATTACACAAAACAAAAGGCATACGTCTATAAGTAAAGGTACCGAAAGGACAAGTGAAGGTGGTCTTTTCTTGATCCCCTTTTGACACAAGTATTTGAGAGAAACCAGAATAACCATCTAGAAAGCAGAAATGAGTATGTTTGGATAACCTTTCTAGCATTTGCTCAATAAATGGCAAGGGGTAATGATATTTCTTAGTAGCTTTATTTAACTTATGGAAATCAATTACCATCCTATAACCTGTAACTATTCTTTGCGGGATCAATTCACCTCTATCAATAGGGAAAACAGTCATACCTCCTTTCTTAGGAACCCAATGGACATGACTTACCCACTGTCTATCAGCAACTGGATAGATAATACCTGCCTCTAGAAGCTTTAGTATTTCCTTTCTTACCACTTCTTTCATCATGGGATTTAACCGTCGCTGATGATCAATAACTGGTTTAGCATTTTCTTCAAATTTTATCTTGTGTTGGCATATAGTGGGACTAATGCCCTTAAGATCATCAAGAGTATATCCAATAGCAGCTCGGTGCTTCTTCAGAGTTTCCAATAATTTTTCTTCTTCCTGCCCTGAAAGGTTATCACTAATAATAACAGGATATATCTTCTTTTCATCAAGATAAACATACTTAAGATTATCAGGCAAAGGTTTAAATTCAAACACGGGATCACCCTTGGGTGGAGGAAGACCCCCTAGGATTTCAACAGGCAAGTTATTTTTCAATACGGGTCCCTATTTAAAGAATATTTCATCTATTTCCCTTCTTTCATTCATATGCATATCATTTTCGTGGTCTAGCAAGTATTGTTCTAAAGGATCATTAGGTGGCACGACAATAGAAGCAAGACCAATAATTTCATCCTTACTGGGTGGTGCCTTTTCAAGGGGTTGTCTACGGAATTTAGCAAAGTTAAAATCATGAGACGTATCCCCTAGTCCAACAATAACAATATCTTTCACGCTGTCTATCTTGGCATTAATAGTATTCAAGAAGGGTCTACCAAATATAATGGGACATAACGCATCTTGTGGGAAACTGAGAACTAGAAAATCAGCAGGGTATTTAACCTTCCCACACAAGACTTCAATATCTCTAACAATCCCAACTTGTGAAATAGTATCTCTATTGGCAAGCTTAATAGTAACATCAATCCCTTCTAACTCAACAGGTGCAATATCATGCATAATTTCGTTATACAAATCAAGAGGGATAATACTCGCACTAGCAGCTACGTCACATAAACCATGATAGCAATGATCTCCTATCTTGACAGAGATAACCAGCAACCCTACAACAGGTTTATGTTTATTCCTAGCATTGGGTTTGGCTATTCTAGCAGACTCTTCTTGGAGGTAAATAACATGTCCATCTAAATCTTCTACCAAGAGAACTTTAACCATAGCAACACTAGGTTCAACTTTAATTTGCTCAGAGGGTGTAGGTGTTCTAGTATTACTCTTACGAACTACAGTTGAAGCTTGAGCATGATCCTTTATCCTAACTGGAAAAGGTGGTTTCTCAATATAAGCGGTGGGTTTAACAGGATCAACATTATAAGTGATAGTCTTTTCTTCAACTTTAATAGGTTCAACTACTTTTACTTCAATAGTGGGATGTTATTTAAACCACTTCTCCTTGGGGAGATCAACATAAGTAGCAAAAGATTCACAGAAAGAAGCTACTATCTCAGAGTCAAGTCCATATTTAGTGCTAAACTCACGGAAAACATCGGTATCCATAAAAGCTTTAACACAATCAAACTTAGGGGTCATACCTGACTCCTTAACTTCGTCGAGATCCCAATCTTTAGAGTTGCGTTTAATTCTTTCCAATAAATCCCATTTGAAGTCAATAGTTTTCATCATATAAGAGCCAGAACAAGAAGTATCGAGCATGGAGCGATTATTATGAGAAAGCCGAGCATACAAATTTTGAATGATCATTTCTCGTGAGAGATCATGATTGGGCCATGAATATAACATTGACTTAAGCCTCCCCCAAGCTTGAGCAATGCTTTCTCCTTCACGAGGCCAGAAATTATAAATATAATTACGATCACGGTGAACCTGGTGCATAGGGTAGAACTTCTGATGAAATTCCAACTTCAGACGATTATACTTCCATGATCCCATATCATCGCATAGCCTAAACCATGTCAATGCATCTCCCTTCAAAGATAAAGGGAAGACCTTCGTCTTGATAACATCCTCGGGCATACCTCCCAGCTTAAACAATTCACAAACTTCATCCACATAAATTAGGTGTAAGTCGGGATGTAGTGTTCCGTCTCCTGTAAAGGGATTTCCATGCAGTTTCTCTATCATACCCGAAGGAATCTCAAAGCAAACATTTTCAATAGGTGAAGTATGTTGAGGAGCAACTCTTTGCTCTCCTTCTCGGGGTGAAGATACCCATAGTAACAAGTGACAATAAATTTCAGCACACTATATCAATTTTTCCTTACCAAAATCCACTTACCGTAGGCGCTTTACTCCCCGGCAATGGCGCCAGAAAAGAGTCTTGATGACCCACACGTGTAGGGTATCTATTGTAGTCCTTTCGATAAGTAAGAGGGTCGAACCAACGAGGAGTAGAAGGAAATGATAGGCAGTTTTCGGTAAGGTATTTTCTGCAAGCACTGAAATTATAGGTAACAGATAGTTTGGTGATAAGGTAATTGGTAACAAGTGACAAAAGGTAAAAGTAGATAAGGTGCAGCAAGGTGTCCCAATCCTTTTTGTAGCAAAGGACAAGCCTGGACAAGCTCTTATATAAAGTAAAGCGCTCCCGAGGACACATGGGAATTATCGTGAAGCTAGTTTTCATCACGATCATCTCATTCGCGTTTGGTACTTTGATAATTTGGTATGTGGGTGGACCGGTGCTTGGGTGATTCCCTTACATGGACAAGCCTCCCACTTATGATTAACCTCTAATGCAAGCATCCGCAACTACAAAAGAAGTATTAAGGTAAACCTAACCATAGCATGAAACATATGGATCCAAATCAGCCCCTTACGAAGCAACGCATAAACTAGGGTTTAAGCTTCTGTCACTCTAGCAACCCATCATATAGTTATTAGTTCCCAATACCTTCCTCTAGGCCCAAATAATGTTGAAGTGTCATGTAGTCGACGTTCACATGACACCACTAGAGGAGAGACAACATACATCTCATCAAAATATCGAACGAAGACCAAATTCACACGACTACTAATAGCAAGACTTCTCCCATGTCCTCAGGAACAAAAGTAACTACTCACAAGAGATAATATTGTTCATGATCAGAGGGGTATTAATATGCATAATGGATCTGAACATATTATCTTCCACCAAATAAACCAACTAGCATCAACTACAAGGAGTAATCAACACTACTAGCAACCCACAGGTACCAATCTGAGGTTTGGGTACAAAGATTGGATACAAGAGATGAACTAGGGTTTGATAGGAGATGGTTATGGTGAAGATTTTGATGAAGATAACCCTCCCCAAGATGGGTGAGCTGTTGGTGATGGCAGCGGTGACGATTTCCCCCTCCCGGAGGGAATTATCCCCGGCAGAATAGCTCTGCCGGACCCTTAGATTTGTTTCCGCCTCGAGACGGCGGCGTCTGGTCCCGAAAGCCTCCGTATCATTTTTTCTAGGTCAAAACACTTCAGATAGGAGAAGACGGGCTTAGGGGGCCTGCCGGCCGGCCCTCGAGGCAGGGGGCGTGCCCTGGGAAGGGGGGTGCGCCCCCCACCCTTGAGGCTAGCCGGTGGCCCCTCTTGTGGGTTTCTTTCGCCAGATATTCTTTATATTTTCCGAAACGATGTTCTGTGGAGTTTCAGGGCTTTTGCAGTTGTGCAGAATAGGTTTCCAGAGTTTGATCCTTTTCCAGCCCAGAATTCCAGCTGCCGGCATTCTCCCTCTTCATGTAAACCTTGTAAAATAAGAGAGAAAAGGCATAAGTATTGTGAAAAAACATGTATGAACAGCCTATAATGCAATAAATATCAACTTATAAGCATGATGCTAAATGGACGTATCAGGCTGCATCACCATCGAGCTGCTGGGGGCTCATCCCCATAGCTGTCTCTTTTGCGCATAAATCAAGGCTAGTTATTTCTTCCTACTTTCATTATCTCTATGCTTGGCTTTCTCACCGCCACTAAGTTCATGAGCCCTTGCGAGCCCGCCTGTGACCGCCCCATGATTAAGGACTAGCATGGCGTCTGTGCTCAGGTCCATCCCTGCAGCGTCGCTAAATCCAAGGGCTGAGCTCTGTCTCGCGAGCCATTCCCGTGATGTCACCTCCCGTGGTCCTTGGTGCCTTGTTCTCCCATGGGCTAATCGTGGATGAGTAAGTGGGGGGCGTGGCTGGTGCCTCACTCATGCGGGAACCACGCGCCGGATATTTTTCTTTTGGACTGTTGCATGAGAAGACTGGGCATGGCGCCTGTGCTCGGGTCCGTCCCTACAGCGTCGATAAATCTAGCAGCTAAGCTCTGCCTTATGGGCCGGTCCCGCTAACGTCACCCCCTGGGGTTGTTGGTGCTGCGGCCTTCTCATGCGATGCCCTCTAGAGATGCACTTGGCGCAGGTCGACGCAACGCATCTCTTTTCGCATTTTGTAGAAGAGGACTCAGGCGCAACCCGCCTCAGGGTAGGGTATCGTGAGTGATGTGTAAGCTCACGAGAACTTCCTCAGAGTTGTTCAGCTCGTCCTGAGAAGGGCCCATATACACCTTGGCTATCCTGCCGTGCAAGCCACATGTCAGGACGGGGCTGTACACGCCCCGGAGTCTCTCCCGGTGGGAGGCTCCCTCCCATAGTCCAGTGGAAGTACCATGCTCTGCGCTGGCAGAACCAACCGAGAAGTGGTGTTGCCCACGAACCAGTGGATGCACTAAGCTCCGTGCTGGCCGCTACGACCGAGGCGTGGTTATGCCCACAGTCCCCGCAAGTGTGGTAGCTCAATGCTCGGCGCTATTTATAAACATCTAAGGGCGGCCCACAGCGGTCGCACCAACCTCAGGGAGCTTTTCAGCTCACGACGCTCACAACTTCAACTTGGATGGGTGTCGCGAGGGAGGCTAGGCAAGGGGGCTATGCTCAGGTCAAGCCTGGTAGACGCCACCCTACCAGGTGCCCAGACACTTGGCTTTCTCGCGCCCCCGTCCCAGGTGAAGGCTCGTGAGCAAGGTATGGTGCTTGTTCTCCCTCATGAGAGACGTTCGTACGTCAAGGGGGACCCCTGGGAATCGCGACCCAGGGGCCTCACTAGTCACGTAGCCCCTCACTCCTTGAGCACGATGCTCAACGGCGGTCGAGGTATGCGCGGGGCTAGGCCCTGCCGACGCAGAATGCAAACGGGATCGCTCGAGGGTTAAGTGGGACCCCTGGGCATCGCGGCCCAGGGGCCTCACTAGCCACGTAGCCCCTCATTCCTTGAGTCTAGTTATTACATAACCCCGGTCACCCGGAGGGGTCAATGGCGATCGAGGTATGCGCGGGGCTGGGCCCTACCGACGCAGAGCACCAAAGCAAACATGAAAGGAAGCAAGAACGAAAATCACCAAGTTCAAGTCTAGTTATTACAATAACATCAAGTTATCCAAATTCAAGCGGGTCCTTACGCCTCCCCGAGGCACTTGCATTTCTTTCATCCTGACAGGGACAGGTCAGGCTCCATGCACGTCACCTCACCAGGTCCTTGGTTCCTCCACCTTTGCGAAAGGGAACCCAGGACAGGACGTCGGGAGCAGCCACCTTCCCAAGACTATGACTAACGCGTAGACATGTCTCCAGAAGTTCATGACCCAGCCCGGCTCGGTGGCCTCGGGAGCAGCAACTGCCACCCCCTCGTGAGGGCAACTTGGGTGCAGAAGGGGGCACTCCTGAGCATCGCGCCTCAGGGTCCCAACTGGCCCATGAGCCCTTACCCCCTGTCCTTGCGTGTGGCATCGCAACCCGGCATACCAGCAGCGGCCTAGGCACCTCAGGGGGCGGGTCCCGAGAGCGCAGAGTTTTGCTTCATGGGGAACGCGAAAGATGCGGCCCCGCGGCCATCAGCAGTTGGCAGGACAGGGCGCGATCAAGTGTCACTGCTGCCTGATCGCAAAGGATCACTAAGATAACCGTTCAACACCCACATTCACTCGCGTACCTACGCCTCCACCCACTGTAATTGTGGATTCGCTGGAGCACGAAGGCCCCTCTCGCCGGCTCTTGCGGTCGCTACCTGCACGCCAAGGGGGACCTCCCGAGCATCGCGCCTCGGGGGCCCTTACCAGACCCTAGGCCGCTCAGCTCCAGGCCTTGACCACGGTGTCGCGACCTGGCATACCAGCGATGGCTGAAGCCTGCCTAGGGACTTGGTCTCGCAGGCGTAGGGCCCTAAGCTACCACAGGGATGGAAGAAAGGGAAAATCTTGCTCTAGCGAAGGATCTCATGAGGAACATAAGTTCATGACATCGGATATCAACAAGAGTGTCGCAAAAGATTTACATGCCCTCATGGGGCCATCCATGGTTGCCTCACAGGGACCAAGCAAAAGAAGGCCGCTCCTAGAGGGACACGGCCCGGGCTCCTTCAGTGTTGACGGCGGCTGGAGGACGTTGCTCCCCTCCGGCGGCGAGAGCGGCGACTCGGCGGATCGTAGCTCTCGTCAGGGCTCGAGGCCGTCTCAGGAGAAGCGTAGCTGCTGCTGGAGGAGTCGGGGGCAAAGTTGACAGCGAATGCTTTGCCCCGAGCCTTGTCACCTTAGCAGCATGGGAGATGGTCGCCGGCAGGCCCATCCTCCACACTGCACGCTAGCCGTCGGCCGTCCCCCCCGAAGACCTTAAAGGTCAGCATGGCCAGCCTGTCCAACGTGAAATGAAGAATGTGCCTCCCGGTGGGGGCGCAGGCGCGGTGCACAACGCCCCAACCCCAGGTCATGTAGACCTTGCCAGAGGAGATCACCTCCACGTCGGCGTATGAAGGAGGGAGATGGCACCCTTCATGCCGCAGCTGCATCGTTACCCGTCCGCGAGCCTGGAACACCTCCTTCAATAATGGGGAAAGAGGATCCAACAGTGCGGAGGGGCTCCCGCCCACATGATAAACTCATGGACGTCGTCTTCATTGTAGGATGGCGACGGGAGGCATGAAATCACTCACCTCTCCGAGCAGCTGACTGCACCACCCTCGCCGTCGCCGCCGCCCGCACATCGCATGCTTGTCGTCGGGGCACACAGGCGAAGTAGGAATCCCGGTGGCGCCCGCGTACACCACGTACGGGCGTCCGCCAGCCTCAGGGGCACCCTTGGGGAGTCACGACGCCTCTTCTTCGACGGGAGCAGCTCGGGCTCCACCATTGGGGCCTTCCCCTTCTGTGCGACCGAGAACCTACGTATCGGCGCCATGGAAAAACCCTCGACGAAGAAAGAGGAGCTGGGGTTTGATCTGCAACAGTCAAGTGAACGGGGGTGGCACTTCACCCCCTGTTTATAGGCTAAGAAGATCAATCGTCGGCCACTCTCTCTCGGCCATAATGACCCTGCCATTCATGCCAGGGAGTTGTCAAGTCGCACGATCACCAAGGCTGCGTGGGAAGCTGAGACACCACATCCCATCCAACCGTCGCGCGCCAACCTGGCCCATAGTCCTTTGGGGCCCGCGCGCTTCGTCCTCCACTAAGGCTTCGCCCTGAAGCCAACTTCGCCCGCGCCTTGCTCCCGGGGGCTACTGTCGGCGTCCTGGGAACCAGGGTACCGATACTTGCGTGCCTGCGGGCCGCGAGGCGCTCCTAATACGGCCTGGTACGGCCCAGCTGATCGACCAGCTGCTCAAGACCCTCGCGAGGCGGCTAGGCCTCGCGAGGAGAAGGACACCAAGACCTCCTCAAGAGCGGCCTCGACTAGGCTGCTCCGGACGAGCAGAGAACCCAAGGCCAAGCCTGCCTCAGGAGGAGGCAGTGACGCGAGTAGTGACCCACCGTGCCAGCGTGTGCCAGCGCGTGCCAGCGGCGCAGTTACCGTTTTGGTGCAAAGGAGACAGCGCAGGCGCAGGTTCCCAAGGGGCGAGACAAAGGTTTCCCCTTTGGTGCAACAAGACTGAAGACCGCAAGGACGAAAGGGAGGATGTCACCACCGAGCCTACCACCGCGTCATCATCTGATCTCTTTGCAGGCGAAGACCGCTTTTGTCAGGATAGGAGCGTCCTTGGGTTCCTGCTCAAAATGGTCGTTGTGGGATCCCTTCCCGCCTAAACATTTCGGGGGAAGATGACCCTGGCCGCCTATATACGTAGCTAGGGTTGCCACTATGGAGCCAAGCTAAGCGAACCGGATCGACCCTGCCTCCATCCATGGAGCTAGAACACTTGCCTCCTGACCCTCTTGAGCTCTCCTCCTGAGCTCAAGAACCACTGTACTTGTTCATACTCAAGCCCTCCTGAGGATAATCCACCCAAGCAGGACGTAGGGTTTTACACCACAAGGTGGCCTGAACCTGGGTAAACTCGTGTGTGCTTTTACTTGTTGGTTGCTCGAATCTCACCACCGGGCAGGGGCGAGGCGCTAGGTAGACGTGAGTGGGAGAGCTCTTCGTTCACGCCCGTGTGTTCGAACTTCTTTGGGTTTGCGGAGCCCGTAATCCAACAATTGTGTACAATAGCAAAATGCTCAGCCCTTGTTTATCTTTTGATAACATTGTTGCACCCACACCAACATTATAATTAGAATCAGCCCTGGAAATTCGTGTATTTCGAGAAAGTGCAAATGGCCTGTAATTTTTTCGGAAAAACATAAGCTAATGGACTATAATTCAAAAAAAAAATCAAATGGACTGTAAATTCTAGCCCGCAAAAAAAAGACAGTAAATTCCGAAAAATGGGTTGAATACGTGCCACATTTTTGGAGGCTGAAATGTGGGCCAATAGGCCGAAGCCAATGCAAGTTGTGGTCAACTTAGTCAACAAATGATTCTGACATCATGAGCCGTTGGATTTACATCGAACGACCGGCATCCATCTTGAATCTCTCGTCTTCTTCCTGCTCCCGCCTCCTACTGCTACAGCTCTGCTTAGCACGCTTCGTTGTGAAGCGCTACTCCACCGTTGGCCATGCCATCCCTCCACCTCTCCACACCTCCTGTTCTTCTCCACCGACTGCCGAACCACACCGCAACAGAACGAGTTAACCCTCGTACACCTCTCCGTCTGCGACTCTACTCCCGCGTCTTCCCATCTCCAGATAGTTGTTGTCCGGAGCCTCACCATCATCCACCACCTTGGATGCGCTAGGCGCAGAGTGGTTAACGTGGTCAACGAACGACACCATCGGAAGTAGACTGTGCGTGGAGAGGCTGACAGCTGGGTCCACGGCCGCACGAAAGGAAATGCCTCCTTATTACGTGCAAAATAATGATTCCTCCACCTTACAGCTGGGACCCACAGGAAGGGCCTCTGTATTTCACGAAAAAAATGTTCCCACCGCTGACAGGTCGGACCCACCAGCTATATCTTCGCACGCAAGGAAGTGCCTCCTTATTACGCACAAAAAATGAATACTCCCCCTGCTAGTTGGGAACCACCTTGGTGGGAGGCTGACTTCTGGGCCTACTAAGTTGACGAGGATGGAGTGCTTTGTCAACTTTGTCAATATGAACGATTCTAGCTCTAGTGACCATACGATGTCCATCCAACGGTCGTAGTGCTTCTTCAACCTCTGGTCTACTTGCTCAAGCCGCCCAAAGCACCGCCAGTCGAGTTGCATGCTCCTGCCTCCCGTGGCCAGCTGTGCTACCGCAGAGGCCTCATCGCCCCCCTACTATGCCCACCGCTGGCCAGCCTCTACGGCGGCGGCAGCCTCACACCGTAGCCGAACCAATGAGCCCTCGTACTCCTCTCCACGCAGGCTTCCACTGCCACGTCTTCCCCGGCTTCGCGTCGTCCCCTTCCTAGGCCTCGCCGTCGTCCACCACCCTGGTGCTCTCGGCGCGGCGTGGTCAACGTGGTCAAGAAACGGCTTCTATCGGACGTGGACTGTACGTGGAGAGGCTGACAGCTGGGTCCGCGACGGCAGCAAGGAAGTGCCTCCTTATTATGCGGAAAATAATGATTCCTCCACCTAACAGCAGGGACCCACCGGACGATCCACCGTATTTCGCAAAAAAAAAATGTTTCCCCCTGACTACTGGGACCCACAAGACGGGCCACCGTTGTGGGGACCCCGACTTAAGAGTCGAGATCACCGAATGCACGTGTACAGTGATCCCAGAGATCAATGCTCACTGAACACACAAAAGCTGAATAACAAGATTCTTACATCCATACATACCGTCTTACACAAATTATGGCCATTATGGCCAAGTCTTACATAGATATAGCCTCACGGACTGAATAGCAAATAACTCAAATAGCGGAAGTCTTCGATGATAAGTAGAACCCATGCCATCTGCCTTAACCCTACAGGCATTCTCACTGGGATAGCTTCCTAGTTCGCATGTTCGTCTTCGTAGAACTCTTCTTCATATTCCTGTTCCTCCATGCATGGCCAATTAAATAACCAGTGGCAAGCCAATGAGTACTTTGAATGTACTCGCAAGCAACCCATGATTTGGTTCAAAGTAACAATGCAATTGGACAACAATGAGCAATCTAGCTACGAGCTAGAATAAATATTCTACCAACAAGTAGATGCATCAATAAATTCATGTAACCTCGAAGACAGGTTACCGATATCAACATGAATATGATTCAACTCGACGAGTCAAGTCACCACCTTGACTCAACATACACACACACAAGGTTTCGCAAACATTGGACGTAGCCCAAGAGCGGTTACCCAACTGTCCTTGACCGTGGACACGGCTATTCGAATAGTTTTACACTCTGTAGAGGTTGCGCACTTTACCCACTAGATCTGGGAATCTTTCGTGTCACCCACGATCCCGCAGTACCTCAAGTACTCGGGGGAAGCACCCGGTCATTATCTTTCCTTAGACGACACTAACATGGAGTCCACTCGTCGGTGCACAGCCCTCGAGTACAAACAATAGATCATGGGTCTTGCCCTACTTTCAATGTCACGCGTACACGAAGGGACCAACGGTGTATCCGGTGCCCTGTGAAAACAGTCATGGTCGCCTATCCAAGCGCGACCCCGTCCCGGGAAAGACCTCAAGTCTTCCCGTCACTAGTAATGCGGGCACCGTGCTAGTATCGGCCTAAGTAAACAATAATGCCCCGTCCCATAAGGGGTAGAGTGGTTGCACATGTATGGTTGGAATAACGGTCGCAACTTAAACCAATCCGTTTGAAAAACATTACACACACTTGTCTTGGTACACCACTTCGTCAACAAGTGGTTACCCCTCTCATCTTTTTCCCCTGGGCATAAGTGGCACCCGATGGGGTCTTAAAAAGAATGAAACCACGAAGGTATCATGACACACATGCATCTCTAAGCATCACTACTAGTCATTTGCAATGCATCTAGCACATAGCAAGATTACGAGTAAAGCATGTATCATGTGGTGGTTCTTAACTAAGTCCCCACCGTCATTCTTATCATCATGCATTTGGAAACAAACGGGTTCCGAAGAACACAAGTGTATCATGGTCAAAGGGCTGCTTGCCTGGATTGGCTTGGTCTTCAAAGTCTTCAAATCCTTCCCCACCTTCTTCTTCAGCAACCTCGTCAAATACGGTATCTAATCATCGCAAAATAACAACGGGAAAAAAAGACCACAATAAAAACAGAAAAATCAAAGTGCTCAGAAAAATGTCAACTTATTTTTGTTAAATACTAGAGGGAAAACTAAGATGGCAAAAATTCTTAGTTTGAGTTTTGGAGTGGCAGAATGGGATCTAAGGATTTTTGAACATAGGTTTTAATGTTGAAATTTGAATTTAAATTTGAACAGAACAGAAAAGGTTCATGGACATGTGTGAAAGTGACACCATAAAATCGGTTGGATTTTTACAAGTTTTTAGGAGTTGGAATTAATTCATTTGGACAAATATTTATTTCTATGAAATTATTTGAAATAATCACAGAAAAGAAAAAGAGAAAAAGGCCCTGTGCCACTGGGCCAGAACGGCCACAGTGCACGGCCCAGGGCGAATAGCCCACCGCACGGGCGCCAGCGCGCGCGCCAGGTTTTTAAACCTGACGGGCTGGGCCCGGCGGTCAGTGACAGAGAGGGGAGCGAGAGGGAGGTGAGGATGACAGGCGGGGCCCGCCTGTCATCTTCAACCTTGCGGCCAGAGAGACGGCGAGCTCACCGGCGGCGATTCCGGGCACGGCGAGGCAAACGGAGGGCACGGTCGTGCTCAGGGAGGAGTCGCGGTTCTAGTGGTGGTGGTGCGGGTCGCCGGAGGGTCCTGGTTCGTCGGCGGTGAGGTGGAACGGCGGCGGAGCGTCGGGAGGATCCTGGCTGGCTCGCTCCGGGCTGCAATAGGAGTGGGAGAAGGAGGGGAACGAGTCAGTGAGGTCTGGTGGCTCCAAATCGAGCAAGAGTTGGGGCGGAGGGAGTCTGTACCGCGAGATCACCGGTCGGCCGACGCGGCGGAGCTCCGGTCGATCCCGAGCACAGAGGCCCTCTGAGGGCGAGTGGTTGGTGCTGGTGTGCTTCTGGGGGTGTGGGGAGGAGATGGGTGCTGCTGGAGAGGCCCGGTGCTTGCTTATATAGCCGGGCCCCGGTCAACCGTGGACTCGTGCGCCGGCGAGGTTACGGGCGAGGCCAGAGGCCGTGCAGGCACATGTGCTCGAGTCGGGGAGGTTCGTGGATGAGGTCTACGCCTGGGAGAGGGAAGAAGAGGAGCGGGGAAGCGTCCAGAGAGCCCGCGCGTCTGAGGCCAGAGGTTGGAGCTTGCGGGCGGCCGGCGCGCGTGCGAGGGCGGCCACTGGAGGGAGAAGGAGGAGGGGGACAGCGCCGGGGGAGGTCGCGGATGCCGAGGCGCATCGGTTGGCACGAGGGGGGAGCACGAGGTGGTCGGAGGCGAGGGATTGGGCGAGTCTACAGTGCGGGTGCGCACTGTAGCGCGCTCTGGAGCGTGCTTATGGCATGCCACGGCATGCCGTTGGCTCACTGGTCGTGTCCGCCGTGTCTGGGGGGTCCAGCACGAAGTAAACAACCCAGCTGTGGCTTTGGATGCTCTGGGTGATCAGTGAGAGAGGAGTGAAGCTGGTAGATGGGTAGAATTTGGCTGTCCAACAAGGTAACTTAGGGTTTTCACCCCTCAATCATGGAGCTGTGGACATGGGGAAGTTACTAGAGATAGAATGTAACTAGGTGAAGTTGTGGTAGAAAGTTGAGGCAAAAGTAAATAGTAAAAGAGGTCAAGATGATGGTTTTGGTAAAATGGCAGAAGGAGTTTGATCAAGTTTTGAGCAAGCAAATGATCTCCACTCGCCATGGCACTTAACAGGATGGAATGTCATATGGAAATAGGGTGTTTCACCAAATTTGGGCTCATTTGAAGAAACTAGCCAATGTAACTTTGGTGAACCCTAGAAATCAACAGAAATGGCTTCATCATGATTAAGTCAAGCTAATCATCTCCCCTTGATGCACCACTTGGTGTAGTGTCATCATTTGGGGTTATGATCATGCCCACAAAGTTTGAAGCTCCAGGTAAAAAGTTGGTAATGTAAAGTTGTTCAAATTTGAATTTGAACAGAAAGGGTTTTGAGGTATTCTGATCAAGTTTCCCTACTCCAAATCTTGTGCCATTTGGTCTAGATGCCTTATTAGGCCATTCTAGCATGTGCACCAAGTTTGAGAGCATTTGGACAAGTTTGCAATGTAAAGTTGCTCAAACTTCAGATATGGACATAATGGTTTTGATGGGTTTTGAGGATGTTGTCTTGCTTCCCAAGGCACGGGGCTTGGCAAGATCATCAAATATGTCATATATGACATGATAGAATTTCCCTGGAATTTTTCGAGAATATTTCCTTTGTAAATATTTCAAAAGCTTGAAATATCCAGAAAGGGTTTCAGAGGGATTAGCCCATTATTTTGAACATGACCAAGTGTTGAAACTCTTATATATGGACAATATATGTCCTATAAGTCTCCCTGAATTTTGGCAAATATTTTTGAAATACATAAATAATTTTTCCCTATTAAAGACCATTTCTGGCCTTAAGAAAAAGCTTTTAAATAAAATAGGAAAATAGCTTTTAAAATTATACTTTTGTGGTTTCTGGGAGTCCTATGACTACTAGGTCTCAAATATACTTTTTGAAATAATTTTCTCACCCTAAATCAAGCACTTGCAGTGCAAACCTCAATTCAGGCATTTTTGGAATACTAATTTTTGAAAATACACTTTGGCCAAAATTAATTTTATAAGAAAATACTATACTGCTATAAACACTTGGTATGATCATTGGGCAGAAGTTTTGGTTATGGAGATGAACTCTCCAAGAGGTAATAGTTGACTTTAATGAGCACATGAAAACTCATGAAGAAAAACTCAATTCCAAATAAAAGCCAAATGATGCCAAAAAAATTTGCTGGTCCAAATTTTCATGCTTCATTGATGCAAATGACATATTACAAAATGCAGGGTGTGACAACCGTATTGAGCGAAAAAACGTTCCCCCCGCTGTCAGCTCGGACCCACCGGAAGTGCCTCCTTATTACGCACAAAAAAAATGAATACTCCGCCTACTGGTTGGGACCCACCTTGGTGGGAGGCTGACTTGTTGGCCTACTAAGTTGACGGGGACAGAGTGCTTTGTCAACTTAGTCAATATGAACGATTCTAGCTCCAGTGACCGTACAATGTCCATCCAACGGCTGTAGTGCTTCTTCAACCTCTGGTTTTGTTGCTCCAGCTGCCCAAAACATCACCGGTCGTGCCGCATGCTCCTGCCTCCCATGGCTGGCTGTGCTTCCACGGAGGCCTCACCGCCCCCTACTATTCCCACCGCTGGCCAGGCCATCCCTCTACTCACCCACACCCCCTGTAATTCTGTGTCGACGGCAGCTTCACACCATAGGGAACCAGTGAACCCTCGTACACCTCCACGCATGGGCATCCACTACCGCGTCTTCCCCGGCTCCGCGTCGTCCCCTTCCTAGGCCTCGCTGTCGTCCACCGCCCTGGTGCTCTCAACGCGGCATGGTCAACATGGTCAAGGAACGGCTTCTATCGGACATGGATTGTAGGTGGATAGGCTGATAGCTGGGTCCATGGCCGCAGCAAGGAAGTGCCTCCTTAATACACGCAAAATAATTATTCCTCCACCTGACAGCGGGGACCCACCGAACGGGCCACCGTATTTTGCGGAAAAAAAGTTCCCCCCTGACAGCTGGGACCCACCAGCTACATCTTCGCACGCAAGGAAGTGCGTCTGGGCTAAAAAAATGAATCACCCCCTGACTACTGGGACCCACGAGCTACATCTTCCCACGCAAGGAAGTGCCTAACTGTTGGGACCCACCTGGTCGAAGCATATGTAGGGTTGTCATTCTGGTCGCGAACGTGTACGTACATACTGATGTAGAGGTGCGCACGTGTTGTAGTAGAGGCACGCACGTAGCATGTACACGTACGTACAATGGCCAGTGTGCAAGAAAGAAAATACGGCCACGTACGTACATATGTGAAGTGTCTCGTACGCCTACTCGCGCATATGTATGGCCAGGGCTCGTGTACATGGCTGGGTCGGAACGGAGAAACAACATTGTTGTCATATTCATGGGGAGCCAACCGGCTGGGTCGGAACAGAATGCGTCGTCGTGTTCATCAGGAGGGCTTGGACGGAACAACCAATGGAAACAAGGCCTGCCGTACCGTAGAACGGAGGAAACGGCCTTGTGTTCGACCGGCCACGGTCAAATTGGGATCCTGTTCATCGGGAGGGGCCTGGCGTACCGCAAAACGGAGGAAACGGACCTCCTATGGTCGAAACGGGGGTCCTGTTGATCGGGAGGGGTGTGGCGTACCACAAAATGGAGGAAACAGACTTGTGTTGGAGCGCTACGATCGAAACGGGGGTCCTCTTCATCGGGAGGGGTGTGGAGTACTGCAAAATGGGACTCCAAGGGATACTGTTCGTCACCACCATCGACACCCTCCAGCCTCCACGGGGAACTGTTCATCCACCGTCAACCTTCTGCAGCCTCCACCTGCGACTATTCATCCACGGGCTCATGTTCATCCAGCCTCCACCGCGCGCTACTCCACCGGCTACTGTTCAACCAGCCCTATCCACGGGCTCCTGTTCAACCACCCCTCCACGGGCTACAGTTCATCCATCCCTCCACCGTCTACTGTTCATCCAGCCCTCCACGGGGTGGTCATGTTCACCCAGCCCTCCACGGGGTCTTGTTCATCCAGACCCAACCGGCTCGATCGATCGAGGTCCTGTTCATCCAGAGGCAACACCACGGGGACCTGTTCATCCACCCCCACCGGGAACTGTTCATGGAAAGCCGCCCCCCCAGCAATGCTCAGTGTTCATCCAGAGGCAGCATCGATCGGCTTCAGTTAGTAGCAGTAGCGAAGTAATCGCTCGATCGGGTTCAGTTAACAGCCATCGATCGATCGCTCGGGTTTAGTAACGCGTAGCCTATAGTGCAATCGCTCGGGTTCAGTTAGAGTCCAACGCCTCGCTCGGGTTCAGTTAGACCCCAACGCCTCGCACCCACGCGCGTGCGTGTACGAGAGAAACACGCATCGCTCGGCCCCGGCCACCCACCGTATCCGGGAACACCCCGATATTTTCCTCTCCCTCGCTTCTACCACAATTTTTTCAGTCATGGATGGCCCAAAGAATCTAATGCAGCTACGTCTCCGGCCCGCCCAAGACGAAAAGCCCAATTTCTGTCATGATTTTTTTTCATAGAAGTAGGACCCCACAAAATCTATGATGATACCGGGTTTTCTCACAATTATCGTCATAGAAGTGTCATAAGTATGACGTAATTTTTTTTTGTTCAGCCCAAAATGTCACGGATGTGTCTTTTTTTGTAGTGATAATGTTTGGCGGCAGGAGTGGTTCTACATCACCGAACCCCGCGACGCCAAGTGGGTGGCGGCAACTGCTTTTAGATCCGGACCCCCAGAGTGGCTGACCTGTTGGACCAAAAAAGGTCTGGACTGGGGGTCTCATACTGAAGTGACGACTCTCGCGAGCCGTGTTTCCGACGTGATTTCCAAAAGGCATCAGCACGCGTCCGTGGTCCAGGTAATGCTAACCCGGCTGGTCCTTCCCTGCAAAAGCCAGGATTCCTCCCTATGGGAGTTCGATCCGGACGGGGATAAGCCTCTGAAGCACCTCTTCGGATTTACGCACAAAGAGATTTGGAAGCATCTCTCCAGGAGTCATAAGGAGTGGCCGGAAGAGACCGAGGACGTGGGCTGCACTACGGTTGTTTCCGCCCGAGTGGTAATAGAAAACTTGGCCGAATATATATATATATCTCCCCCTTATTTAATGATGACATGAGTTGGAGTTTTTGCGTGATATACAGGGCTGGACAAAGAAGGCGACCCGGATCAAGTGTCTGGCGCCTCTGCCCGAAGACCTAGAATTGCCTCTACTGACGGCGATGCTGGTCTCGGCATCGTACAAGGTGTCGATCAAGAAGCCCAAGAAGAAGAAGGGCAAGGGGGCCGGAGATAGGCCCCGTCCTGCGGCCAAGAAGTCCGAGGAAATCAACATCCACTCCTCTAACGAGGTGGAGGAAGATGATGAGGAGGAAGAAGAACAAGAAGAGCCCCCTGTGCAAGGTAGGGGGGAAAAGAGGGCGGCCTCTGCCGAAGCAGGCACAGCCGCATCCAAGAGGAAGACGACCCTCGCTACTAGTTAGGATTCGTCCGAACATAGCTTAGTGGTGAGGCCCAGGGTGAAACCCCTACCCGAATCGTAAGTTTATCCGGATTTAAGTGTTGCACCTTTGTCTGTTTAGTATTTTTGATGCTTACTTAGCATTTTTCTCCTGCTGACCTACAGCCCTCCCGGAGGACACCCGACGACTGCTTATTAGAAAGGAACTCTCTAGCGCCCGGAGAGACGGAGAGTGACCCGCCTGCCCGGGCTTCATCGCCCTTGATTTGCGGGGACACCAAAGTGTCTTCCCAATAGGTGTCCTCCGCCCTAGGAGATGAGGGCGGGGCAGGTGACAAGGTGGTCGGGGATAATACCATGGCGACTACAGACCATGGGGAGATAATCCCTATGGAGACCAAAGACATGGGGCCCAAACAATCCGGGGCCCTACCGAATACTATCCCGGAGCCTAGCGCGGCTCCGCGGTTCGAAGACCTGACTCCTCAAGCGGAGGAGGATACGGCGGTGCCCGGGGTTAATCCGCAGGTGCCAGACTCTATGTTGTGGGCACTACAAAGATCTTCCATCATGGAGGAGCACCGCACCGTGATGGGTGCGGTGATGAAGAAGATTTAGTCTGTCAAAGACGGACTGAATGAAGCCTTCAATAGCCAGCAAAGAGGCTTTGAGGTAAGCAATGTAAGGCTTTTTTATGAACTTTATTATTTTTTATACACATACATAGCCAGTAGCCCCTGATGATTTGTCTGATTCTGAATAGAATCGGATAAAGTATCCATAGTATAGCATACTTACAGAGCAAAACTATTGTGCAGGCTTCACTAGTTGCGGCAACTGTGCGTGATGCGGAAGTTGCCGAACTAAACCGGAAGGTCTTGTTGGTCAACACGGACCTCGACCGCATCATTCAGCGTTTAGATGAAACACAAGGTATGCGAATTTTAAGAGATTAAGTTGTCAAGAATACTAATTAATATTGATTGAGTATTTTAAACTCTGATATCATAGTTGGCGCCGCTAAGCTCCAGGCCCTCAAGGGTGAGGTTGCCAAGGCCAAGAAGGAGGCTGAGGCGAACAAGGTAGCTGCTGACAAAGTGGCTGCCGGTTTAGAAGCCGAAAATGCTGAGTGCGAGAAGCACTGGTCTAGGGTGTCCGAAGTCAAGGTCGAGCTCAACGATGTCATTCTCAAATGTGAGGCATGGTAGAAGAAGGCTTCGGAACAGGCATCCGAGCTTGTTGTGGCAGTGAAGACTGCCTAGGATGTGCGAGGGGAGTCTTGCAGCTCCCGTCAAGAAATTGAGCAGGCACGACAGATAGCATCTGGTAAGACATTTCTCTTACAGATCATCTTCGGAGGGCACAAGTACATTGGGCTGACACGGTTATGGAGTTCTCCAGGTGTGTTTGCTGATCTTCTGAGGAGCAGTGCTGACGCCGCCCTCTACTTCCGAGCCTAGGAGGGGAACAACACGGAGAAGTTGTTTTGGTCGCAGTTCTAAGAGCCAAAACATCTGGTTCCCCTCAATGACCAGACGAAGCAGTTGGTCGAGCTGCACAACATGGCGGGTTCGGCCATGAAGGACATAATAGTCCGGCTATGGCTCGCTGATCCAATCCCAAGTAGCTACTAAAGATTGGTGAAGCGGCTCGTTGAAGCGAGTCCACGGGTCGACGCACTAATGTTTTTGGCATGCATAGAAGGTGCTCGAATGTCCTTCGCTTGCGTCAAAGTGCACTGGGCGAAGATGAACGTAGTGCATATAGCTACTGTTGGCCCGCCCGCAGGCAAGGAGCACCGCAAGCGGAGAAGTACTTCGAGGACGTCATCAAGGGTGCCCACCTTCTAGAAGGCTAGTGTTCAAAGGATCTTATCTTCGAGTGATTGTACCCGGATGTAAAGAATATGCTTATGAATCTGATGTATATAACTTTTGCGCTATTTATACATGAGCGTCTTTTACCTCCTGTGTGACTGTTTATCTAAATCTGAAAGTTTCCAGTCGTCGGCTTCAGCCCCCATGTACATAATACTGGGGTGTTTGGTCATATGCATATACACTCTTTATCCAACGTCTTGGTCCGTGTAGGAGGTGTATGCGGAGCGAACCAGGCAATCAGACTATGCGGCATTATTGCTTTCACTTAGTCGTAGGAGTTTGACATGTGGAGCTAGGTACTAGCCCCTGCTGTGGATATGATATTCCTTACTTAAGGTATCGGATTGCACCTGGCTGGGCAAAAAAAACCACCCTTCGTATAACACGGGGTAGATCACTATTGATCATAGTATAAAACTATGTCACCGGATTGCGGACCAGGTTCTCGCTTATCATGACGGTCTGTTTTCGCCTTTTTATACTAAGGTACTTGATCGGACGAGCCATAAGTACAATTGTAGTATTTCTCCCTTTACACCCTAGCTGAACAATCGAGATCGTAGGGGTAAGCACAGGAGCCGGGCAACCCAACTATTGATCCAAGACATGATTCAGAACTAATGCATATAAGGCAAACATCCTGGACGCCGAACACTCCATATAGGTGTTCGGTCTTTTCAACATATACCGGGCTGAATACAGCCCCTGGTAATGGACCCTTATTGATAAGGCACATATGGCAATCTGATCCGGGAAGAGAAAATTTTATGGTGAGTGATTAAAACTCCGAACATAATGCGAATAAAGCTTCTCTATTAATATCCCTCTATAGTACGGCGCGCCGCAAACTTACAGAAAATGCCGAAAAACTTTTTGAACATTTTACATGCCAAAAAGGTATATAACAAGAAAGAGAAAAAAGGTTTACACGTTGTCTTAATCTAAAAAGAAGCCTTAGTGCGGGTCCCTGCTGCACGTCTGCGCTGTTTCCTCCTGTGTGATGTGTCCTTCAAGGGGTGAGAGTATGATGGCTGTCTGCAAAAAGGAAAAGAAAATAAATCTGGAAAAGAAAAATCAATCGAGTGTGGCCATAATAAGTCTGGTTTGTTTAATGAACCTAAAAAAATAAGTTTAGAGTCCGAATAGGGTCTAGCAGAACTATGGACTATATGTAGGCGCCCCCGATCGTCGCCCAAGGTATTTTTAAGCCATAATTATGTACTCGAGGCACATATGCTATCACCTTATGGGGCAGTCGATGGGGTCGTAACTATTAAACTTGCTTAGGTTCATCTGAGCTACCACCCTGAGGTGTATGCCGGACACGCTTAGTTGTTTCTGCTATTGACAAATTATCCGGCTTGAATAGGCCGCTTTGGACTTTGGTTGCTAAGGCTGCAGTGTCCTCCTCCGTACGGAGAGAGCGCTCCATATTTCCATTGACCGTGATAACGCCACGTGGTCTAGGAATTTTAAGCTTTAAATAGGCATAATGCAGGACTGCATTAAAGCTAGTGAAGGTCGTTCTTCCGAGTAGAGCGCGATAGCGACTTCGGAATGGAGCTATGTCGAAGATTAATTCTTCGCTTCGAAAGTTATCAAGAGAGACGAATACGATCTCCAATGTTAAAGAGCCCATGCAGTGGGCTTCAATGGCCGATATCACTCCTTTAAAGGTCGTGCTGCTTGGCTTAATTCTTGACGGGTCTATACCCATCTTACGGACAGTGTCTTGATATATCAGATTAAGAGTGCTGCCGCCATCCATGAGGACTCGGGTGAGGTGGGATCCATCGATTATTGGGTCGATCACTAGGGCAGCCAAAACCCCATGACGTTTACTAGTCGTATGATCCCTGTGATCGAAAGTGATCGGACAGGCCGACCATGGGATGAATTTGGGGCCAACAGGATCAACGGCATAGACATCTCGAAGTGCGCGCTTGCGCTCCCTCTTTGGGATATGAGTGGCATATATCATGTTCACCGTTTTGACCTCCGGTAGAAATTTCTTCTGTCCCCCCATATTTGGCTGGCGAGGTTCGTCCTCGTCTTCGCTCTGAGGCTCCTTTCCCTTGTGTTAGGCATAGAGCTTGCCGGCCTTCCTGAAGACCCAACGATTACAGTTAGTATGGTTGGCAGGTTTTTCTGGGGTGCCATGGATTTGGTAGGGCCTATCTAATATTTTGTCTAGACTGGATGGACCATCTCTGTTGCCTTTAAATGGCATCTTCCAATGACTGGGTCTCGAGCCACTGAATCCGGCATTTACCACTATATCATCTGGGCTTCCAGCATTGTTCCAACGTTTGTTTTTGTTACGTCGTGGCTTTCCATTGTCTTCCCTCACTTCAGATGTTCCAGGGTTGCTGGTACTACTACGAGATAACCAGCTATCCTCACCCGCGCAAAAGCGAGTCATGAGTGTAGTTAGGGCTACCATTGTCCTTGGCTTTTCCTGTCCAAGGTGTGTGGCTAGCCATTCGTCAAGGATACTTTGCTTGAATGCCGCTAAGGCTTCAGCGTCTAGACAGTCGACGATTTGGTTCTTCTTAGTGAGAAACCGATTCCAAAGGTTGTGGGCTGACTCGCCGGGTTGTTGGATGATGCTTCCGGGGGGCGGACATAAGTCCCTTGAAAATTGGCCCGAAAAGCGTCCTCAAGTTCTTCCCAACTCCCAATGGAGTTCTCTGGGAGGCTGTTTAGCTAGTGCCGAGCTGGTCCTTTCAGCTTGAGGGGCAGATATTTGAAGGCATGGAGATCATCTCCTCGAGCCATGTGGATGTGAAGAATAAAGTCTTCTATCCGGACGGCAGGATCCGTCGTTCCATCGTATGCCTTGATGATCACGAGTTTAAACCCTTCTAGAAAGTCATGATCCAGCACCTTATCGGTGAAGCATAGAGGGTGTGCGGCGCCTCTATATTTTTCTATGTCATGGCATAAGTCTAATGGATGTGATGTTTGGTATTGACCCCGAACTACTATATGGCCGACACAATTGGCTTGATAGCCACCATGCCATGCGGGAGCTTGGTCCCTAGGTCCATATATAGACCTGGTCCTGCTAGCTTTTTTGTTCAAGTCCTCACGCAGATCATGTTTTTAGACTTGAGCCGCATCCCCCTTTCCTTTACGGGGTGGTGGTGCGGGCTTGTGTACGCCATTGCTAGCAACTCTGTCCCATCCGCGAGGTGGTCGGTCCTGTTTATCGGCGGTGTTATTCCTCGGCCGTATGGGCGCAACGGCCTCGTTGTCGAATTCAAGCAACAGTTTACGCTTGGGATAGCCTTTGGTTTGGTCGTTATAGCCATGTTTCTATTCAGCGTCGAGCACTTCATTCCATCTATCGTTCATCGTGTCTTGCGTGGCTCTAAGCCGTCTCTGCTGCTTTTTCAGGGTCCTTGCGGTGGCAATAAGCCTCCGATGGAAGCGCTTTTGTTCATAGGGTTCTTCTGGGACGGCATATTCGTCGTTGCCCAGGCTAACCTCTTCTTCGGAGACAGGTTCGTAGTTACTGTCGTCGGCATCGCTGTCATCGACAGCGGCTTCGGACACTATTCGCCGTCCTCTTGCTCTTCCTGCTCCATCGCTGGGTCTGCGGGGTCCTCGGCTTGTTGCGGAGTGTCACCGTCGTTAGTGACAGTGTTGCTATTTCTTCCTTTACGGGATTTAGTTTGACGCTTTGGGAGCCGACGTTTGGGAGGTTCTTCGACGGGCTTGTCCTCCAAGGGATTGTTTTCGCCGTCACCCTCCGCCTCCTTAGGTGTATCCACCATATATACGTCGTATGAAGACGTAGCTGTCCACCGCCCGGTTATGGGGTGGTTTTCATCTGGATCCACTTTGGCTTCGAGGTCCATCCCTTTGAAGTCTTCGGAAGCATAGTCAAGTAGATCGGTTAAATCTTCAACCGTGGCTACCAAGTGGGTGGTGGGTGGGGAGCAAAATTCTCCATCAGCCTCCAGTTCAGACGGGATACAATGCGGTTGTGTGTCCCCATCTAGGGAGAGGGATCTTAACGACCTTAGCATGTCGCCAAAGGGTGAGTGCTGGAAGATATCCGCAGCACTGAATTCGGCGATAGACGGCTGATCTAGCTTGAAGGGCGCAAATGCGTGTGATTCGAAATCCAAGGCCGGAGTTAGGTTCGGGGTTCCGATGACACAGACCTCACCTAAATTTGGGTCTGTGTGCAACTCCAATGCCGTGGAGTCCGTGGCTTCCGTGGCGGGGTTGAGCTTCCCATCCTCGGGCGACGCAGTATGTTCCGGATCTAGGGCTAGAACCGTTGGAGGTGCTATTTCCTTATCCGATGACAGAGCTAGGTCATGTTCATCGAGATGGCAGAGAGAGGTCGCCACTCGCTTGAATCCGGCGAAGAACAAGTCTCCGCGGATATCAGCAATGTAGTTTAAGCTTCCGAATCTGACTTGATGGCCAGGGGCGTAGCTCTCAATCTGCTCGAGGTGGCCTTCAGTGTTGGCGCAAAGCGCGAAGCTGATACGTCTCCAACGTATCTATAATTTTTTATTGTTCCACGCTATTATATATTCTATTTTGGATGTTTAATGGGCTTTATTATACACTTTTATATTATTTTTGGGACTAACCTACTAACCCAAGGCAAGTGCAAATTGCTGTTTTTTTGCCTATTTCAGTGTTTCGCAGAAAAGGAATATCAAATAGAGTGCAAACGGAATGAAACATTCGGGAGAGTTATTTTTGGAACGATATCAACACAGAAGACTTGGAGTACACGCCTGGATGTGAGAGAGGCGGCCACGAGGGCAGGCGGCGTGCCCAGGGGGATAGGAGTGCCCCCACCCTCATGGGTCCCATCTGGCTCCCCTGACGTGCCTCTTCAGCCTATATATACTCTCATACCCTGAAAACATCGAGGACATCCACGAAACCGTAATTCCACCGCCATAACCTTCTGTACCTGTGAGATACCATCTTGGGGCCTGTTCGAGAGCTCCATCGGAGCGGCCATCGATCACAGAGGGCATCTACATCAATACCATAGCCTCTCCGATGAGTTGTGAGTAGTTTACCACAGACCTTCGGGTCCATAGTTATTAGATAGATAGCTTCTTCTCTCTCTTTGGATCTCAATACAAAGTTCTCCTCGATCTTCAAGGAGATCTATTCGATGTAGTCTTTTTGCGGTGTTTTTTTTTGAGATCCGATGAATTGTGGGTTTATGATCAAGATTATTTATGAACAATATTGGATTCTTTTCTGAAATATTTTTTGTATGATTATAATATCCTTGCAAGACTCTTCGAATTATTGGTTTGGTTTGGCCTACTAGATCTATTGTTCTTGCAATGGGAGAAGTGCTTGGCTTTGGGTTTGATCTTGCTGTGTCCTTTCCCAGTGACAGCAGGGGAAGCAAGGCATGTATTGTATTGTTGCCATCGAGCATAAAAAGATGGGGTTTATATCACATTGCTTGAGTTTATCCCTCTACATCATGTCATCTTTCTTAAGACGTTACTCTGTTCTTATGAAATTAATACTCTAGATGCATCCTGGATAGCGGTCGATGTCTAGAGTAATAGTAGTAGATGCAGAATCGTATTGGTCTACTTGTCACGGACGTGATGCCTATAGACAATGATCATGCCTAGATATTCTCATAACTATGCACTTTTCTATCAATTGCTCGAAAGTCATTTGTTCACCCACCGTGGAATTCTGCTATCATGAGAGAAGCCACTAGTGAAACCTATGGCCCCCGGGTCCATCTTTATCATATTAGTTTTCCGTCAACTTGCCAATTTCTGTCGCTGTTGTTTATTTGCTTTCTTTACTTTCAGCCTCTATACCAAAAATACCAAAAATATTATCTTATCATATCTATCAGCTCTCACTCTCGTAAGTGATCGAGAAGGGATTGAAAACCCCTTTTATCGCATTGGCTGCGAGGTTCTTATTTGTTTGTGCAGGTGCGAGGGACTCGCGCGTGGTCTCCTACTGGATTTAAACCTTGGTTCTCATAAACCGTAGGAAATACTTACGCTACTGTGCTGCATCACCCTTTCCTCTTCGAGGGAATACAATGCAAGCTCAAGAAGTAGCAAGAAGAATTTCTCGCACCGTTGCCGGGTAGATCTACGCAAAAGTCATATACCTTGTACCTATCACAAATACTTATCCCTGGCACTACATTATTTGCCTCTTGTTTTCCTCTCCCCCACTTCACCCTTGTCATTTTATTCGCCCTTTTTCCGTTCGCCTTGCCGTCATGGCTAGTCCCTTATCTGCTCCTTTGTCTCACGAGTTTGAAGTTCTTCACTCCAAACAAAAGCAAGGAGAAAACTTAATAGATGCTGGGTATAGGACGATGGAATATTATCGTAATTGCACCTTAGAGGTGAATTTTAAAATTTCACTTCGCAATTATTATGTTGAACTAAATATGTCCCATAGACAACTCTTGGATTGCGTCGCCAAAGGATTTTTTTATTGAAATTGATCCCAGAATTGCACATGAAATTATAGAGGGAATAGTGGGAACACTACCTCAACAAAAGGGATTACACCATGTCAAGGAAGAGACACAAGTTTTATAGAAAATTTGCGAAGTAACGAAAATATTACAAAAGTCTCTTGAACGTCTTAAGAGTGTTAGTGGAAATCTCCACCGCATGAATATGTTGATCACCCTTTGCAATACGCGGTTGGATTCGTTAGATCTAAAAATTTCGGAATATGAAGGGAAACTTAAAGAACCTCCCTGATTCGAGCTTGACGCTGCTAAAAGGATAAAAACCGACCATGGCAATACCTAGACCTATTCTTGTATTGTGCCTAGCTAGGGGCGTTAAATGATAGCTCTTGTTGGGAGGCAACCCAATTTTATTTTCTTTGCTTTTTGTTCTATTTAGGAATAAATATTGCATCTAGCTTCTGGTTAGATGTGGTTTTTTGTTTTAATTAGTGTTTTTGCCAATTAGAACATTTGGGAAGACTTGTGTGAAGTTTATGCGATCATGCTGTAAAAAACAGAAACTTTAGCGCTCACGAGATTAGCTACCATTTTGTACTGGAGAGTGATTTTTAGTTGATTCTTATTGCAGATGATTAATAGACAAATTCCTCATGTCCACCAATGTATTTCAATTTTTTTGAGTTACAAAAGTATTCAAAAGTTACAGATTGCTACAGACTGTTGTGTTTTCGACAGATTCTCATTTTTGTGTGTTGGTTGCTTATTTTGATGAATCTATGAGTAGTATCGGGGGGTATGAATCATAGAGAAGTTGGAATACAGTATGTTTAACACCAATATAAATAAAGAATGAGTTCATTACAATACCTTTGAGTGGTGGTTTGTTTTCCTATACTAACAGAAGTCACGAGATTTTTGGCTAAGTTTTGTGTTTTGAAGTTTTCAAGTTTCGGGTAAGGATTTAATGGACTATGGAACAAAGAGTGGCAAGAGCCTATGCTTGGGGATGCCAAAGGCACCATCAAGGTAAAATTCAAGGACAACAAAAAGCCTATGCTTGGGGATGCCCCGGGAAGACATCCCCTCTTTCGTCTTCGTCTATCGGTAACTTTACTTGAGAATATATTTTTATTCACCACATGATATGTGTTTTGCTTGGAGGGTCATGTATGATTTGAGTATTTTCTTTTTAGTTTGCCACAATCATCCTTGCTGGACACACATTTTGAGAGAGATACACAAATATTGAAATTTATTAGAATACTCTATGTGATTCACTTATATCTTTTGAGCTAGATAGTTTGGTCTTGTGCTTCACTTATATCTTTTAGATCACGGTGGTGGTTTTATTTTGTAGAAATTATTGGTCTCTCATGCTTCACTTATATATATTTGAGAGCCTCTTAGAACAGCATGGTAATGTGCTTTTGTTATAAAACTAGTCCTAATATGATAGGCATCCAAGATGGGTATAGTAAAAACTTTCATATAAAGTGCATTGAATATTATGATAAGTTTGATACTTGATGATTGTTTTGAGATATGAGGATGGTGATATTAGAGTCATGCTAGTGGAGTAGTTTTGAATTTGAGAAATACTTGTGTTGAGGTTTGAAAGTCCCGTAGCTTGCACGTATGGTAACCATTGTGTGACAAATTTGAAGCATGAGGTATTTCATTGAGTGTCATCCTTTGTGTGGAGGTCGGGATCGCGCAATGATTAACTCCTACCAACCCTTCCCCTAGGATCATGCGTGTAGTACTTTGTTTTGATGACTTGTAGATTTTTGCAATAAGTATGAGAATTCTTTATGACTAATGTTGAGTCCATGGAATATACGCACTCTCACCCTTCCACCATTGCTAGCCTCTCTTGTACCGTGCAACTTTCGCCGGTACCATACACCCACCATATACCTTCCTCAAAACAGCCACCATACCTACCTATCATGGCATTTCCATAGCCATTCCGAGATATATTGCCATGCAACTTTCCACCGTTCCATTCATATGACATGCTTCATCATTGTCATATTGCCATGCATGATCATGTAGTTGACATCGTGTTCGTGGCTAGGCCACCATGCATAATTTTTCATACATGTCACTCTTGATTAATTGCATATCTAGGTACACCGCCGGAGTCATTCATATAGAGTCATACCTTGTTCCAGTATCGAGTTGTAATATCGAGTTGTAAATCAATAAAAGTGTGATGATCATCATTATTAGAGCATTGTCCCAAAGGGAAAAAAAGAAAGGCCAAAGAAAAAATGAAAGTCCCAAAAAAGAGGAAAAAGGAAAAAATAAAAAAATAAAAAATAAAAAAGGACAATGCTACTATATTTTTTTCCACACTTGTGCTTCAAATTAGCACCATGATCTTCATGATAGAGAGTCTCTTGTTTAGTTACTTACATATACTAGTGGGAAATTTTCATTATAGAACTTGGCTTGTATATTCCAACGATGGGGTTCTTCAAATGCCATAGGTCTTCGTGAGCAAGCAAGTTGGATGCACACCCACTTAGTTTCTTTTGTTGAGCTTTCATACATTTATAGCTCTAGTGCATCCGCTGCATGTCAATCCCTACTCATTCACATTGATATCTATTGATGGTCATCTCCATAGCCCGTTGATACGCCTAGTTGATGTGAGACCATCTTCCTCTTTTGTCTTCTCCACAACCACCACTCTATTCCCCCTATAGTGCTATATCCATGGCTCAAGCTCATGTACTGCGTGAAAGTTGAAAAAGTTTGAAAAAATTTAAGTATGAAACAAATTCTTGGCTGAAACCGGGGTTGTGCATGATTTGTGTATTTTGTGTGACGAAGATGGAGCATAGCCAAACTATATGATTTTGTAGAGATGAACTTTCTTTGGCCATGTTATTTTGAGAAGACATGATTGCTTTGTTAGTTTGCTTGAAGTATTATTATTCTTATGTCAATATAGACTTTTGTCTTGAATCTTTCGGATTTGAACATTCATGCCAAAATAAAGAAAATTACATTGAGAATTATGTTGGTTAGAATTCCACATAAAAAATTCTGTTTTTATCATTTCCCTACTCGAGGACGAGCAGGAATTAAGCTTGGGGATGCTTGATACATCTCCAACGTCTCTATAATTTTTTATTGTTCCATGTTATTATATATTCTGTTTTGGATGTTTAATGGGCTTTATTATACACTTTTATATTATTTTTGGGACTAACCTACTAACCCAAGGACCAGTGCAAATTGCTGTTTTTTTGCCTATTTCAGTGTTTCGCAGAAAAGTAATATCAAACGGAGTCCAAACGGAATGAAACCTCCGGGAGAGTTATTTTCGGAACGATATCAACACAGAAGACTTGGAGTACATGCCTGGAAACGAGAGAGGTGACCATGAGGGCTGGGGCCGCGCCCCTCCCTCGTGGGCCCCCTATGGCTCCCCTGACGTGCCTCTTCAGCCTATATATACTTTCATACCATGAAAACATCGAGGACATCCACGAAACCCTAATTCCACCGCCGTAACCTTCTGTACCCTTGAGATCCCATCTTGGGGCCTGTTCCGGAGCTCCGCCAGAGGGGGCATCGATCACGGAGGGCTTCTACATCAACACCATAGCCTCTACGATGGCTTCTTTTCTCTCTTTGGTTCTCAATACAAAGTTCTCCTCGATCTTCGAGGAGATCTATTTGATGTAATATTTTTGCGGTGGGATTGTCGAGATCCGATGAATTGTGGGTTTATAATCAAGATTATCTATGAACAATATTGGATTTTTTTGATATCTTTTATGTATGATTATAATATCCTTGCAAGTCTCTTCGAATATTGGTTTGGTTTGGCCTACTAGATCAATAGTTCTTGCAATGGGAGAAGTGCTTGGCTTTGGGTTCAATCTTGTAGTGTCCTTTTCCAGTGATAGCAGGGGCAGCAAGGCACGTATTGTATTGTTGCCATCGAGGATAAAAATATGTGGTTTATATCATATTGCTTGAGTTTGTCCCTCTACATCATGTCATCTTGCTTAAGGCGTTACTCTGTTCTTATGAACTTAATACTCTAGATGCATGCTGAATACTTGTCACGGACGTGATGCCTATAGACAATGATCATGCCTAGATATACTCATAACTATGCGTTTTTCTATCAATTGCTCGATAGTTATTTGTTCACCCACCGTGGAATTCTGCTATCATGAGGGAAGCCACTAGTGAAACCTATGGCCCCCGGGTCCATCTTTATCATATTAGTTTTCCGTCAACTTACCAATTTCTGTCGCCGTTGTTTATTTGATTTCTTTACTTTCAGCCTCTATACCAAAAATACCAAAAATATTATCTCATCATATCTATCAGCTCTCACTCTCGTAAGTGACCGAGAAGGGATTGAAAACCCCTTTTATCGCATTGGCTGCGAGGTTCTTATTTGTCTGTGCAGGTGCGAGGGACTCGCGCATGGTCTCCTACTGGATTGATACCTTGGTTCTCAAAAACCGTGGGAAATACTTACGCTACTGTGCTGCATCACCCTTTCCTCTTTGAGAAGTAGCAGAAGCCGCCGAACACAAAGAGTTGTACAGGAGGGAAGATCCCCTCGGTGTTGTCATCGTTGTTGATGGCGCGGTCCATCAGTCCTTCCGTCGATGACATATTGGAACTCCCAATGAAAGCATCAGTGTCAATACCGGCGGATCTCGGGTAGGGGGTCCCGAACAATGCGTTTGAGGATCAATGGTAACAGGAGGCTGGGGACACGATGTTTACCCAGGTTCACGCCCTCTCGATCGAGGTAAAACCCTACTTCTTGATATATTAAAATGGCTGAATATGAATACAATAGTTGATCTACCTCGAGATCGTATTGGCTAAACCCTAAAGTCTAGCCTATGAGGATTTGAGATTCTTCGTTAGCCTCTACGGACTAAACCCTCTGGTTTATATACACACCGTAGGGGCCAGTGGTTTGTACATACCATCTTGCAGAGGAAGGAAAGATTACACCTGAACCTTAAACTTGCCATTACATGAATACAGGAGTCCTATCCGGATACGAGAGATGCTCTTCGACTATGATCTTCACGGCCCACCAGTCCGGCCCACCAAGAGTTATATGGCCTCCCGAGGACCCCTCTATCCAGGAATGCCTCAATCCGCACGAAGGGAATCCTAAGCTATGAATGCATGACCCACTCAACCGAGGATGACCTAGCAAAGTGCGAAGTAGCTAGCCCCCCATCGTGTCGGAACGAAGGGAATCCTAAGCTATGGATGCATGCTCCCCTCCCCTAACCGAGGTTCACCTAGCAAAGTGTGAAGTAGCAGCCCCCCCCACACACTTTCATTCGGCAGGCCAGAGAGGCATCTCACCGAGATGGATCGTAAAATGGACCACAAATAATATATGCGACCCCGGAGACGGGCTAGCTCGCAAGTAATCACGCAAGTACCTAGTCCCCGGAGACAACCACCTAATGTGTGTGGCCCAAACATATGTATGGACAGGTGTTTTCTTGAGTACACAATGGAACAACCTTGATGTGGCACCGTGATTTCGAACTAGAAATCCCCATACTGAGTGAGGGTTAGGTTGACGATGCATATGTATGTTACACCACACTTCAAGCCGACGACGGGGATTCATGCATGCATGCGTGCATATATAGTATTTGCTCTCAAACTTAATTAGGTTCGAATCTCACCATGACCTATACTACGATAACACGAACCAAATGAAGAATCCTCCATGGTAACCTCGCTTGTTGTTGGTCAAGGTGTGGGGACCCCGACTTAAAAGTCGAGATCATCGAATGCACGTGTACAGTGATCCCAGAGATCAATGCTCACTGAACACACAGAAGCTGAATAACAAGAGTCTTACATCCATACATACCGTCTTACACAAATTATGACCATTATGGCCAAGTCTTACATAGATAAAGCCTCATGGGCTGAATAGCAAATAAACTCGAATAGCGGAAGTCTTCGTAGATAAGTAGAACCCATGCCATCTGCCTTAACCCTACAGGCATTCTGACTGGGAAAGCGTCCTAGTTCGCATATTCGTCTCCATAGAATTCTTCTTCAAATTACTCGAAGACAGGTTACAAATATCAACATAAATAGAGTTCATTTCATTATCAACGAGTCAAGTCACCACCTTGACTCAACACACACACACTTCCATCGAGATTGTAAAATTCTGTACATAGTTTAAGTAGCACCTCCCAACTGTCCATGAGCGTGGACACGGCTATTAGAATAGTTTTACACTCTGCAGAGGTTGCGCACTTTACTCACAAGATCCGGGAAGCTTTTGTGTCACCCACGGTCCCGCAGTACCTCAAGTACTCGGGGAAGCACCCGGTCATTACTTTTCCCTAGACGACACTAACATAGGGTCCACTCGTTGGTGCACAGCCCTCGTGTACAAACGATAAATCATGGGACTCGCCCTTTTTACGATGTCACGCATACACGAAGGGACCAATGGTGTGTCCGGTGCCCTGTGAAAACAGTCATGGTCGCCTATCCAAGCACGACCCCGTCCCGACAATGACCTCAAGTCTCCCCCGTCACTAGTGATGTCGGCAGCATGCTAGTATCAGCCTAAGTAATCAATAATGCCCCTTCCCATAAGGGGTAGAGTGGTTGCACATGTTTGGTTGGGATGGTAATCACACATAAATCTAATCCATCATTTTACCCACACACGAGAACTTTCTTTGGTACACCACTTCTTCCTCAAGTGGTGACCTTGACTCATCATCACCCTCGGGCATTAGGAGCACCCGATGGGGTTTTCGAAAAGAATGCAACCACGAAGGATTCATGGTAGATATGCATCATCATGGATCAACAAGTAATCCTTTGTCATTGCATCTATGCACATGGTAAGGATCATGAGTAGGTGTATCCATCATGTGGTGGCTCTCAACAAGTTTACCACTGTCACTCTTTATCATCATGCAATCAGAAATAAAAGGGTTCCGAGGAACAAAAGGGGTATCATGGTCAAAGGGCTGCTTGCCTGGATTGGCTTGGTCTTCAAGGTCTTCAAATCCTTCCCCTCCTTCTTCTTTAGCAACTTCGTCAAACACGGTATCTAATCGTCGCAATAAATAACGGGAAAATAAGACAATTATAAAAACAGAAAAATCAAAGTGCTCAGAAAAATGTCAACTTATTTTTATAAAATACTAGAGGGAAAACTAAGATGGCAAAAATTCTTAGTTTGGGATTTGGAGTGACAGAATGGGGTACATGGATTTTTGAACAGAGGTTTTAGTGTTCAAATTTATATTTAAATTTGAATAGTGCAGAAAAGGTTCATGAATATGTGTGAAAGTTATATCATTAAATAGGTTGGAATTTTACAAGTTTTTAGGAACTAGAATTATTTCATTTGGATAAATGTTTTATCCTGTGGAATTTTTATAAAACAGGCAGAAAAGGAAAAAGGAAAATGGTACTTTGCCACTGGGCCAGAAAGGCCACAGTGCAGCAGGCCCAGAAGGAAAACAGCCCGCGTGAGGCTGCCACGTCGAAGGCGTAAAGGCGAAATACGCCTTAGATCTGACGGCGAACCGGTGCGCGTGCGCGTGTGTTTTCAAACCTGACGGGGGGGTCCCACCCGTCAGGGCGTGAGGCTGACGGACAGGGCCCACAGCCGTTGTCGTCTACCTCCGTCCAGAGGTGATAGCGAGCTCGCCGGCGGCGATATAGGGCATGAGAGGGGGCTTGGGTGGTACCGTCATGCTCAAGGAGGAGCCGCCGTTCGGAAGGAGGTGGAGTTGGTCGCCGGGGTGGCCTGGTTCGCCGGCGACGAGGAGGCACGGCGGAGTTGCTTCGGGTGGTGGTGGTTCCGACTGTTTCCGGTAGCTACAGAGAGGGGAAACAAGGGGGAAATGATCAGTGAGGTCTTGCGGTGCTAGATCGAGTGAGAGGAGCGGCGGAGAGGGCATATACCTCTGGATCGACGTCGACCCAAGGCGGCGGAGCTCGAGCTCGATCTCGAGCTCGGGCCCGTCTAGAGAGGAGTGGGTGGTGCAGGCGGGTTCTTGGGGGTGTGGAGATGAGATGGACGCCTGTGGAGAGCTTCTAGAAGAAGAGAGGGCTGAGAGAGAATGGTGAAAATTGCTGTCCAGAATGTAAAATGGGGTTTTACCCCTACTCAATCATTGAGCTGGGGCCAGGGGAGAGTTACTGGAGGTGCAAGGGGACTAGGGGAAGCTATAGTAAAAAAGACCAGCTCAGGGAGAACAAGGAAAGAGGTAAAAGTGGTAGTTTTGGAAAATCACCAGAAGGTGTTTGATGCAAATTTGGGCAAGTAAATTAACTCCACTTAACATAAGACTTAACACGATCAAATGGTATATAGAAATAGGGTGTTCCACCAAGTTTGGGCTCATTTGAAGAAACTTGCCAATGTAACTTTGGTATACCCTATAAATCAACATAAATTGATTTACCAAGTTTAAGTTAAGCAAATCATCCCTCCTTGATGCACCTCTTGGTGTAGAGTCATCATTTGGGGTTGTGATCATGCCCACAAAGTTTGAGGTCACAAGTAAAAAGTTGGTAATGTAAAGTTGTTCAAATTTGAATCTGAACAAGAATGGTTTTGCGGTACTATGATCAAGTTACCCTTCTCCAAATCTTGTTACATTTGTTCTAGATCCATTATTAGACCATTCTAGCATGTTTACCAAGTTTGAGAGCATTTGGACAAGATTGGCAATGTAAAGATGCTCAAACTTCAAAAATGGACAGAATGGTTTTGAGGGGTTTTGATGAGGTTTTATTGTTTCCCAAGGCATGGGGCTTGGCAAGATCATCAAATATGTCATATATGACATGATCGAATTTCCCTGGAATTTTTAGGAAATATTTCCTTTGTAAATATTTCAAAAGCTTGAAATATCCAAAAAGGGTTTCTGTGGGATTTGACCAATATTTTGAACATGACCAAGTGTTGAAACTCTTATATATGGAAAATATATGTCCTAAGAGTCTCCCTGAATTTTGGCAAATAGTTTTGAAATAGTTAAATAATTTTTCCCTATTAAAGACCATTTCTGGCCTTAAGATAAAGCTTTTAAATAAAATAGGAAAATAACTTTTTAAATTATCGTTTTGTGGTTTATGGGAGTCCTATATCTACTAGGTTTCAAATATACTCTTTGAAATATTTTTCTCACCCTAAATCAAGCACTTGTAGTGCAAATCTCAATTCAGGGGTTTTTGGAAAACTAATTTTTGAAAATACTTTTTGGCCAAATTATTTTTGTAAGAAAATACTATAGTGTTATATACACTTGGTATGATCATTGGGCAGAAGTTTGGTGTAGAGAGATGAAATATATAAGAGGGAGTAGTTGACTTTAAGGAGCACTTGAAAATCACAGAGAGAAAAACTTAATTCCAAATAAAAGCCAAATGATGCCAAAAAAATTTGTTGGTCCAAATTTTCATGTTTTATTAATGCAAATGACATGTTACAAAATGCAGGGTGTGACAGACCTACCCCCCTTACAAGAATCTCGTCCCCGAGATTCCTAAACTAGGTCTTAGAAGAGATCAGGATACTCGGATCTAAGATAGTCTTCATGTTCCGAGGTTGCTTCTGCTTCTGTGTGGTTGCTCCACTGGACCTTGAAGTACTTGATGGTGTGGCTTCGCGTCCGTCGTTCTGCTTCATCCAGAATGCGAATGGGCCTCTCACGGTAGGTTAAATCAGGCTGAAGATCAAGGGCTTGGTGATCGACATCCTTGTAGAGAGAAGGCTTGTTCGGAACTTGGAGACACTTCCGGAGTTGTGACACGTGGAAGACGTTGTGCACATCGGATAGCTCAGGTGGTAGTTCCAACTGGTAAGCCACTTCTCCTCGCCGTGCAGTGATCTCAAAGGGACCAATGAACCTTGGTGTGAGCTTCCCTTTAACGTGGAGACGCTTGTTTCCCTTCAGAGGAGTTACTCGCAGGTACACATGGTCTCCGACACGGAAACTCATATCTCGGCGACGAGTGTCAGCATAGCTCTTCTCCCTTGATTTCGCGGCCTTCAAACGTTCTCTGACTAGTTGGACTTGCTCTTCTGCTTCATGGAGAATATCTGGTCCAAAGACTAGCCCTTCTACAGTCTCTGACCAGTTGAGGGGTGTGCGACACTTGCGTCCGTACAACACCTCAAATGGTGCCATCTGAAGGCTCGACAGATAACTGTTGTTATAGGAGAAATCGACAAAAGGGAGGAAATCTTCCCACTTGGCTCCATATGCCAAGACACACGCTCGGAGCATGTCTTCGAGAATTTGATTTACTCGCTCTGTCTGACCTCCGGTCTGCGGGTGGAAAGCCGTGCTGAAAGACAACTTGGTTCCCAAGGCTTCTTGGAACTTCTTCGAGAACCTTGAGGTAAACTAGGTTCCTCGATCTGACACTATCTCTACAGGAACACCATGAAGGCTTACGATTCTGTCGATGTAGAGAGTTGCGAGCTGGTTGCCCTCATAGGTAGTCTTGACAGGAATGAAATGGGCTACCTTGGTCAAATGGTCGATTATGACCCAGATGGAGTCATGTCCTTTATTCGACCTTGGTAATCCAGTGATGAAGTCCATTCCGACTTTATCCCACTTCCACTTAGGAACCTTGAGTTGTTGGAGCAATCCAGCGGGTCGCTGATATTCAGCCTTGACCCTTTGGCACACATCACACTTTGCAACATAGGTTGCTATCTCTATTTTCATCCCGTGCCACCAGAATATTTCCTTTAAGTCATGATACATCTTGGTTCCTCCGGGGTGGGTGGAGTACCGAGTGTCATGGGCTTCCTGCAAGATCAAATTCTTCAGCTCCATCTTGTTTGGTACGCAGATGCGGCCTTTGTACCAAACAATCCCGTGCTCGTCCTCGGAAAATCCTGGGGCCTTGCCTAGCTTCATCTTCTTATTGATGCCTTCAATGCTTGCGTGCCCACCTTGTGCTTTCTTGACTTCATCCATCAGGGTTGGTTTGACTTCCAAATGGTCTAGAAATCCGTGGGGGACCAATTCCAAACTGAATTGTTCCAGCTCTTCAAATAGGGCTAGCTGCCTGCTTTGAATTGTGGCATTCAGGTAGGAAATCTTTCTGCTTAAGGCATCGGCTACCACGTTAGCCTTCCCGGGGTGATATTGAACACTGAGGTCATAATCCTTGATTAGTTCCAACCATCTTCGTTGTCTCATGTTCCATTCCTTCTGGGTGAAAATATACTTCAGACTTTTGTGGTTTGTGTATATCTCACACCGCTTCCCTGTGAGGTAATGTCGCCATGTCTTCAAGGCATGAACCACTGCTGCTAACTCAAGATCGTGAGTAGCGTAGTTCTCTTCATGAGGTCATAGTTGCCTTGAGATGTAAGCTATGACTCGACCTTCTTGCATCAGAACGCTCCCCAATCCGGTTCGAGAGGCATCACAATATATCATGAACTCTTTGTGAATACCAGGTGATGCCAGAACTGGGGCGGTGGTCAACCTCTTCTTGAGCTCTTGGAAGCTCTCTTCACATTTTGGCGTCCAGTCAAACTTCTTGTCCTTCTTCAGGAGCTGAGTCATTGGCCGGGCAATGCTAGAGAATCCTTCCACGAATTTGCGGTAATAGCCTGCAAGTACGAGGAAGCTTCTGACTTCCTTGACGGTCGTTGGAGATTGCCATTGGGTCACAGCTTTGATCTTCGCGGGATCAACTGACAATCCTTCCTCGGTCAAGACATGACCTAAGAACCCAACTTTATGTAGCCAAAACTCACATTTGCTGAATTTGGCGTATAGTTGGTGCTCTCGAAGCTTGTCTAGGACCATCCTCAAATGTTGCTCGTGCTCTTCCTCCATCTTCGAGAAGACAACAATGTCATCAATTAAGACAACAACAAACTTGTCCAAATATTCCATGAAGACTTTATTCATGAGATACATAAAGTAAGCTGGGGCATTGGTTAACCCAAAAGACATGACCGTGCACTCATACATGCCATATCTTGTTACAAATGCCGTCTTTGGAATATCTTGGGGTCTGATCTTTAGCTGGTAGTACCCAGATCTGAGGTCGATCTTGGAGAACACCTTGGCTCCGCTGAGTTGATCAAACAGATCTTCAATCTTGGGAAGTGGATACTTGTTCTTGATTGTAACCTCATTGAGGGAATGGTAGTCAATGCATAAGCGGATGGTACCGTCCCTTTTTGCCACAAACAAAACAGGTGATCCCCAAGGGGAGGCACTTGGGCGGACAAATCCCTTCCTCAGCTGCTCTTCCAGTTGCTTCTTCAACTCTGCTAATTCTTCCGTCCCCATTCTATAAGGCTTCTTATAGATGGGTCCTGTCCCGGGCACGAGCTCGATGATGAACTCAATATCATGGTCATGGGGCATTCCCGGTAGCTCATCCGGAAAGACATCGGGATACTCGCATACTACCGGCACTTGCTCCAGTCCAACTTCAGACAGACAGTTGACTTGACTGGTTTGAGCAGAAGAGGAGTTGGAAGCAAACTTAACCTCGACTCCTTGGTCATTGGTCACAATGACAGTACGGTTGGCACAATCTAACAAGCCTTGGTGCTTGCTGAGCCAATCCATCCCTAAGATCACATCCAAGCCTTGCGATCTTAAGATGATAAGGTCTGCTAGGAAGTCTACACCGTTAATGATAATACAAATTCCTTTACAGCCTATCTTGGCTCTCATCTCTGCTCCAAAGGTTTGTACCACCATGGGGTTATTCAGGGGTGTAGGGTTGATGCCACTTTTTAATGCAAATCTTTGAGTGACAAATGAATACGAGGCTCCAGAATCAAACAAGACAATTGCAGGTGCTGAGTTGACAAGGAACGTACCCAGCACGACGTCCGGGTCTTCCTGGGCTTCTTCAGCAGTGACGTGATTCACACGCCCCTTCCCATGGTTGGGCGGGTTGCGAGGAGATTGGTTCCTTGGTGGCATCCCTCGGCCTTGTCCTGGATTCTGCGCATTGGGGCGCGGGGCATCGGGTTTCTTGTTGGGGCACACCCTTGAGATGTGTCCTGACTAACCACATCCAAAGCAAGTGACTTGGTTTGGGTTATTGAACTTGTTGCCACCACTGTTATTGGGGTTGAATGCTGGCCTTGGGTTGGCATACTGCTGAGGCTGATAGTTGGAATGAGGTGCAGGAGCTCTTGGCTGCTGATAGGTTGGCTTGACCGGGGCTGGCTGCCACGGGCGAGGCTTCTGGTTGCTGGAACATCCCTTGCTGATCATCTTGCGCTTGCGAGTGTCTTCCAGAGCATGCCGCTTGTCTTCAAGCATGAGTGCTTTGTTCACCAGGTCAGGAAAGGTTGGGCAGTCACACACGACAAGCGAGTACTGCATAGTCTGATTGAGGCCTTCCATGAAGCGCTCCCTTTTCGCAGCATCAGTGCTGACACCTTCAGGGGCATACCTTGACAGAACACTGAACTTCTGCATGTACTCCTTGACAGTGCCACTTCCTTGCTTCAGGGCTCGAAACTCATGCTTTTTGATATCCATGATTCCGGAAGGAATATGGGCCTTGCGGAATTCTGCCTTGAAGTTGTACCAAGTGATGTCTTGCCCAGCATGCATGACCTTGAATCCATCCCACCAAGCTCTAGAAGTCCCCCCAAGGCAGTGGGCAGCATAAGCCACCTTCTCGCGATCTTCGGTGCAACCGACTAGTTCCAGCAAGTCCTCAATTGTGCGGACCTAGTCGTCTGCATCCAGGGGTTCAACAGTCTCGATGAAGGTTGGCGGTGCATGCTTCTTGAATTCTGCCAACATGGAACGTCCATTGTCATTCCCCGCCGGCTGGCGGTTGTTGGTGACAGCTTGAGCAATCATTTGGAGGGCTGCGCTGTTGGCTTGGCGTTCCTTTTGGAAGGCTTGGAGAAGCTGAGCCATGTCAATGTTCGGGGGAGGTGGTGGTGGAGCTTGGTCGTGGGTTTGGTCTTGGCCGGCTTCTGCTTGGGCGGATGCTCCGGCTTCGGGCTGCTGGATAGAGGTACCAGTACGAGTTACAACAGGCATCCTGTTGGAGCGATAAAGGTCTCATGATTTCGAATGAAGAGGGAAATCAAGAAAGATGGGTGCCTAGTAAGGGGGTGGGTGTGACACTAATTATTTTCATGCAAGGGACAAAAGGGCCAAACACATTCATTAAAATCCAACTGGGTGATGCAGTCTTTTAAATATTCCCGAAGGGAAGATACGACGTACATCCAAACACAACAAAAGCAAATACTAGATGGCTTCATATGAACCATACAAGGACTCGACTTCGCATAGGGGTTACACGACCTGTCCTACCGTAGAGGTCACGAGCTGGCATATCCGAGTTGCGAATAATGCCTAAGCGGCGGAATGCTCGGTCGCGTATTCTGGCTCTTCTGGGTCTTCCTCCTTGTCTTCATCTGTCTGGGCCCCCCTATCACTTGAGGGTGTGGGGGAGTGGAGGAGTTGGGTACGGCGGTGTTTTGTCGGTAGTGCTGGGAAAATCTTGTGATATTTCCTTGCCGTCATACGGCGTCGCTGGGGTGGTTCTTCATCCTTGGAAGATACATCTGCTGAGGGCCTTCCGCCTCGATACGCGATAGCGGCTCGCCCGGGAGGCGCACCTTCCTTCTTGATCCTATCCGTCTTCTCTTGTGCTCGACGAAGAAGTGCCTTGGTCTTGTGGAGTTCTTCTCGGAGCTTCATTGATTCTGAGGCCAGATCTTGTGCCAAGCTGTCGGCACAAAGGCTGAAATGGGTATGGAATCGAAGTGGAAGTCCTTCCTTCAGTGGAGGGGCTTGTGCGCTGCTTTCATCTTCACCTTCCTTCCAGTAAGGCAAGAAGCGGGTTGTCATCTTGGCTGCCATCTCCGGAAGAAGTTCACGGAGGCGGGTTAGTGCCTTGAGTGCAGCAGCCTCGACGGCGAGGGGTAGTGTTGCCATCTGGGGTCCCTCGAAGAACCAACTTGTGGGAGGATCGTTTGCCTTCACGATTACTTCCACATGGTACTCCACCTCAGTGTCGCTAACTCAATGCTCATGGTAGGTGAGGATGGGTGCTTGGTGGAACTGGCACTCCTGGAGGCTATCCTCGAGAAGCAATGGGAACCTAGTGGTCAGGTGCTCTTCAGGTACAGCGGCCGTCTACAAAGGATGAATAGGAGAAGTTAATAAGTAGATGATATCTCAGGGTTTGTAAGGTTTAGAAAAGAAGAGAGGTTCGGAAGGTTTATCAAAAAGGGTCTCATCCTATCTAACGCCCATGCTAACTAAGGCTTCCTACAGTCAGGATGGCTCTGATACCAGCTCTGTGGGGACCCCGACTTAAAAGTCGAGATCAATGCTCACTGAACACACAGAAGCTGAATAACAAGTGTCTTACATCCATACATACCGTCTTACACAAATTATGACCATTATGGCCAAGTCTTACATAGATAAAGCCTCATGGGCAGAATAGCAAATAAACTTGAATAGCGGAAGTCTTCGTAGATAAGTAGAACCCATGCCATTTGCCTTAACCCTGCATGCATTCTGACCGGGAAAGTGTCCTAGTTCACATGTTCGTCTCCATAGAATTCTTCTTCAAATTCCTGCTCCTCCATGCCTGGCGAATTAAATAACCAGTGGCAAGCCAATGAGTACTTTGGATGTACTCGCAAGCAACCCATGATTTGGTTCAAGGTAACAATGGAAGTTGTACAACAATAAGCAGCCTAGCTACAAGCTAGATAAGATGTTCTACCATTTGTGAAACATGCATCAATGTACTTGGGTAACCTCGAAGACAGGTTACATATATCAACATAAATAGAGTTCATTTCATTATCAACTAGTCAAGTCACCACCTTGACTCAACACACACACACACACACTTCCACCGAGATTGTAAAAGTCTGGACATAGTTTAAGTAGCACCTCCCAACTGTCCATGACCATGGACACAACTATTCGAATAGTTTTACACTCTGCAGAGGTTGCGTACTTTACCCACAAGATCCGGGAAGCTTTCGTGTCACCCACGATCCCGCAGTACCTCAAGTACTCGGGGGAAGCACCCGGTCATTACTTTTCCCTAGACGACACTAACATAGGGTCCACTCGTTGGTGCACAGCCCTCGTGTACAAATGATAAATCATGGGACTCACCCTTTTTACGATGTCACGCATACACGAAGGGACCAACGGTGTGTCCGGTGCCCTGTGAAAACAGTCATGGTCGCCTATCCAAGCACGACCCCGTCCCGACAATGACCTCAAATCTCCCCCGTCACTAGTGATGAGGGCACCATGCTAGTATGAGCCTAAGTAATCAATAATGCCCCGTCCCATAAGGGGTAGAGTGGTTGCACATGTTTGGTTGGGATGGTAATCACACATAAATCTAATCCATCATTTTACCCACACACGAGAACTTTCTTTGGTACACCACTTCTTCCTCAAGTGGTGACCTTAACTCATCATCACCCTCGGGCATTAGGGGCACCCGATGGGGTTTTCGAAAAGAATGCAACCACGAAGGATTCATGGTACATATGCATCATCATGTATCAACAACTAATCCTTTGTCATTGCATCTATGCAGATGGTAAGGATCATGATTAGGTGTATGCATCATGTGGTGGCTCTCAACAAGTTTACCACCGTCACTCTTTATCATCATGCAATCGGAAATGAAAGGGTTCTGATGAACAAAAGGGGTATCATGGTCAAAGGGCTGCTTGCCTGGATTGGCTTGGTCTTCAAGGTCTTCAAATCATTCCCCTCCTTCTTCTTCAGCAACTTCGTCAAACACGGTATCTAATCGTCGCAATAAATAACGGGAAAATAAGACAATAATAAAAATGTCAACTTATTTTTATAAAATACTAGAGGGAAAACTAAGATGGAAAACATCCTTAGTTTGGGATTTGGAGTGACAGAATGGGGTACATGGATTTTTGAACAGAGGTTTTCGTGTTTAAATTTAAATTTAAATTTGAACAGTGTAGAAAATGTTCATGAATATGTGTGAAAGTTATATCATTAAATAGGTTGGAATTTTACAAGTTTTTAGGAACTGGAACTATTTCATTTGGATAAATATTTTATCCTGTGGAATTTTTATAAAACAGACAGAAAAGGAAAAAGGAAAATGGCACTGTGCCACTAGGCCAGAAAGGCCACAGTGCAGCAGGCCCAGAAGGAAAATAGCCCGCGCGAGGCTGCCACGTCGAAGGCGTAAAGGCAAAATACGCCTTTGATCTGACGGCGGACCAGTGCGCGCGCGCGTGCGTTTTCAAACCTGACGGGGGGTCCCACCCGTCAGGGCGTGAGGCTGACGGACAGGGCCCACGGCCGTCATCGTCTACCTCCGTCCAGAGGCGACGGCGAGCTCGCCGGCGGTGATATAGGGCACGTGAGGGGGCGAGGGTGGTACCGTCGTGCTCAGGGAGGAGCCACCGTTCGGATGGAGGTGGAGTTGGCTTCGGGTGGTGGTGGTTCTGGCTGTTTCCGGTAGCTACAGAGAGGGGAAACAAGGGGGAAATGATCAGTGAGGTCTTGCAGTGGTAGATCGAGTGAGAGGAGCAGCGGAGAGGGCTTATACCTCCGGATCGACGGCGACCCGAGGCGGCGGAGCTCGAGCTCGATCTCGAGCTCGGGCCCGTCTGGAGAGGAGTAGGTGGTGCTGGCGTGTTCTTGGGGGTGTGGAGATGAGATGGATGCTAGTGGAGAGCTTCTAGAAGAAGAGAGGGCTGAGAGAGGATGGTGAAAATTGATGTCCAGAATGTAAAATGGGGTTTTACACCTACTCAATCATTGAGCTGAGGCCAGGGGAGAGTTACTGGAGGTGCAAGGGGACTCGGGGAAGCTGTGGTAAAAAGACCAGCTCAAGGAGAACAAGGAAAGAGGTAAAAGTGGTAGTTTTGGAAAATCACCAGAAGGTGTTTGATGCAAATTTGGGCAAGCAAAATAACTCCACTTGACACGAGACTTAACATGATCAAATGGTATATAGAAATAGGGTGTTCCACCAAGTTTGGGCTCATTTGACGAAACTTGCCAATGTAACTTTGGTGAAACCTAGAAATCAACAGAAATGGATTTACCAAGTTTAAGTTAAGCAAATCATCCCTCCTTGATGCACCACATGGTGTAGTGTCATCATTTGGGGTTGTGATCATGCCCACAAAGTTTGAGGTCACAAGTAAAAAGTTGGTAATGTAAAGTTGTTCAAATTTGAATCTGAACAGGAATGGTTTTGGGGTACTCTGATCAAGTTACCCTTCTCCAAATGTTGTGCCATTTGGTCTAGATGCATTATTAGACCATTCTAGCATGTGTACCAAGTTTGAGAGCATTTGGACAAGTTTGGCAATGTAAAGTTGCTCAATTCAAAAATGGACAGAATGGTTTTGAGGGGTTTTGATGAGGTTTTCTTGCTTCCCAAGGCATAGGGCTTGGCAAGATCATCAAATATGTCATATATGACATGATAGAATTTCCCTGGAATTTTTAGGGAATATTTCCTTTGTAAATATTTCAAAAGCTTGAAATATCCAGAAATGGTTTCTGAGGGATTTGCCCAATATTTTGAACATGACCAAGTGTTGAAACTCTTATATATGTAAAATATATGTCCTAAGAGTCTCCCTAAATTTTGGCAAATATTTTTGAAATAGTTAAATAATTTTTCCCTATTAAATACCATTTCTGGCCTTGAGAAAAAGCTTTTAAATAAAATAGGAAAATAACTTTTAAAATTATCTTTTTGTGGTTTATGGGAGTCCTATATCTACTAGGTTTCAAATATACTCTTTGAAATATTTTTCTCACCCTAAATCAAGCACTTGTAGTGCAAATCTCAATTCAGGGGTTTTTGGAAAACTAATTTTTGAAAATACTTTTTGGCCAAATTATTTTTGTAAGAAAATACTATACTGTTATATACACTTGGTATGATCATTTGGCAGAAGTTTGGGGTAAGGAGATGAAATATATAAGAGGGAGTAGTTAACTTTAAGGAGCACTTGAAAATCACAGAGAGAAAAACTTAATTCCAAATAAAAGCCAAATGATGCCAAAAAAAATTGTTGGTCCAAATTTTCATGCTTTATTAATGCAAATGACATGTTACAAAATGCAGGGTGTGACACAAGGTGATCATGGATGTCCACGCGGGACCACGAGTATATAGGCATGTCGCCAATAATGACGCGAGGGAGTGTACCGTTCGAAGACAACCACTACATGCATATGTATGGAGGTGATGCATGCATGTATGTTTGAATACCATTTCACAACATTGATGTGGCACGTGCGTCGAAAATCGTACAGTCCCCATACAGAGTGAGATAGTTCATGTCGTGTCATTGTACTAGCCACTTCGACACGATGGGAGGGATTCATGCGTACACATGCATGTGTGTGTGCTCAAACGGTATCATGTCATCCCAGAGCATGACCTATATATATACCGTAGTACAAGCAAAAAAATAATCCCCTCCTAAGTCAAATTAACCTCTCTCGTTGTCAGGCAAAAAGTAGTGATGGACCAAGCGGGCCCATAGATGGAAAGCATCGATATCGCTGATAACCTCTTAAGTGGGTGCGAGAGCACAACCACCATCACTTTGTATGTGGGCCAATCATATGTTGAATACCCATAATGCACAACTTTGATGTGCCGCATGCCTCAAAAACCGTAAACCCCCCACACAGAGCGAGGTTCATGAAGCGTGATGCATATGATGGTCCCCTTCCCCCTCTTCGACGCATACTATATGCTCCTGCCGTAATACAACCCAAAAAGAATCCTCCTCGATGGTGAAATTAATTAACCTCTCCCTATGTAGGTTAAATTGATGCATGCATCAACAATGGCCTTGTGGGCCCACAGATGGAAGCGTCACACGTGAGTGTCCTAGCTAGGATAACCACCGCCTGCACGCATGTGGCCCAAAGAGGTGTTGTGTGATGTTTCAATAGCTAGTTTCACAACTTTGATGTGCCATATTCCACGAAAACTGAAAAGTCCCGATACTGTGTGAGGTGTACTTGTCCACAGACTTGTATGTATAGTATATATGCTATTCCCCTCCCACCTCTTCGACGCGTACTATATATATACTCCCACCACTACACAAACCGAAAAGATTATACCTTGCTGGTCAAATTAACCTCATTGCGTGCTGTTCGTCAAAGTGATGGAAGACAACTGCACGGGCCAACGGAAAGCATTACACGCAAGTATCGAGTGTCGTGTAGGACAACCGTCGATTGCATGTGGCCAAAACATGTATGTACTAAAGGGTTGTGTAATGATTTAAATAACAAATTCACGACTCTGATGTGGCACCTGGCTAAAAAATGGCCAACCCACATGGTGGCTCACAACTCGTACTGTACTACGAGCCACCCGCCACCCCCAGACGCACACACACCCACACACACACCACGAATCAACCTCAACTATGATGCATGTTAAATTATCCCGCGGTGAACATATCTTACCAAAGGACGGACATTTTAATTTCAAAAAAACAAAGATCATTAAGACGTTTTAGTTCATTAATTAATTGATTTTCTACGGGTACAATGTGCAAAAATCAAATTTGAGCTACATGCACACGTGACAGTGCACCAGTCGGATCGTGGGTTCCAGCAAGACCTTTGAGGTACGAACACCGGGGTGCGCATGAAGATCTCTCCTTTCCGCTCTAGGTTGCTCTCGCACCGATTCCTGGCCTCGCTTGTCGAACTCGAAGAACAAGGGACACAAGGGTTTATACTGGTTCGGGCCACCGTTGTGGCATAATACCCTAATCCAGTGTGCTGTGGTGGATTCCTTGTAGGCTGAGGATGAACTAGTACATAGGGAGAACAACCTCCTGAGGAGAGGTGTTCTTGCGCTCGGATGAGCTTGTGGATGTGTGGGTGGTCTCAATGATCTGATCCCTTTTCTTTGGTGGTGGCTAGTCCTATTTATAGAGGCCCGGGTCCTTCTTCCCAAATATTGGGCGGGAAGGGATCCCACAATGGCCAAGTTTGAAGGGTGACAGCTAGTACAAGCTATCCTGACAAAAGGAGGTCTTCTCCTGCCAAAGGTTCTGGTCGTGATGCTGCTGTGGGCTCCGAGGTGACCTCCGCCCCGCCGTCCTGCTGGTCTTGGTCTTGTTGCACCGATATGGAAACCTTTGCCGAATGCCTCGAGACTCCTCGCATGTGCTTACCCCTTTAGTACCAAAGAGGAAACTGGCATCCTGCGCCCGCTGGCTCCCGCCTGGCCTTGGTCATCATGGCTCATGTCACGGGAACCTCGCTCGTCGGGAGCTAGCCTAGTGAGGCCGCCCCACGGGAGGTCCTGCGTAATTTGCCTCGCGAGGCTTGGCCCCTCGCGAGGGTCTTGAGTGGTTGCTGATCAGGTTGGGCTGTACCAGGCCGCTGGATGAGCCACGCCCTAGGCCGCGCGCAGGCAAGTCTGGGTACCCCCATTCCGAGGACGCCGACAGTAGCCCCCGGGCCCAAGGAGCACTCGGACTTGGCTTTGCGGCGAAGTCAAGGGTCAAGTGAGGAGTGCCGCGGGCCCCAAAAGCCTGCGGTCTTGATTGACGCGTGGCGATTGATGGGACGTGGGCGCCTCCACTTCCCCATGCAGCCTCGATTTTTGCCCGGCTAGACGTGCACTATTACTTACACAACTCCACCTCCTTCGCCTGTACCACACCCGTTAGCTTCTTCGTATTCTCGATCCCTCCCTGGTGCGATTCGACACCAACTCCTTCCGCCACCATGGTCTCCAGCCGAAAGAAGGAAGGGGGGGAGGAGTCTCGTACCTCGACTCCCTCACTGCCGGCCTTCGGGCCCTCCACCAAGCGGTCGGTGGCGATCAACGAAGAGATGACGGACAAGGTGCGCCTGAAGCTAGCTGCCGATTCCAATGAGTGGGGGGCAACGGTATCTTGGCCAGCTTCCCGCACCGGAATCGATAGGATGGCCACCGAGGTCCCCCTCCACCTTCAGGCCCTCTGGGCAGGCCTGATTCCCCCTTCTCTGATTTCTTCAACGCGGAGCTCTCGCATTACCGGATCAGCGCGCTGCACCTTGATCCTCAATTGATCATCCTCCTTGTTGTTTTCTCCTTCGTCTGCGAAACCATGGTGGGCATTGACCGCCACTTCTTCTCACTGCACCTGACAGATGCACTCCACTACTCCGTGTGTGTATCCTTCCAGGCCATTGTGGCGACGGCAAGCTCGGGGATTGATTTTGACCTTTTGCCGGTCTTCGGTAGCTTTAGGAATAGGTGGGTGTTAGTGGATGTCGGTGTGCGCAGCCCCTTTGCTGCTTCTTCCGCTGATTTCGGCTGCCCCGAGCTCCGGCTAGATGCATATGAAGCTCGCTGACCAGAAACTAGCTCCCGTTTGGCGCCGGCTGGCCAGAAGCTTGAGGTGACGGCACCCATGGTGGTGAAGGAGTACATCCAGTGCCGCGTCGCTCCACTCCAGCTCCACTCTCGGCCGATGTGGACCTTCTCTGGCTATGGGGGACCGCATGATGCTCCAAGCGCCTGCTCTTCCTAGCGAGGTATGGCGCACAGTTCTTGAGCTCTTGACGGGCGACCCAGCGCCAACCCTCTTGCCGGAGGATGGTTGTCTTGTGTACTGCTGATCAAATAAGGTGGAGTTCATGAAGCGGATGCCCTCCTTTGACAAATCGGGGTTTCGTACGTCCGACCTTGTCGGGTCTAGCGAGAACCCCGTCTGTGCGGCTCCTTTGTCCGCCGCTATCGTGGCGATCATCCTAGAAGAGGGCGTGGGGGGGGGGCGATTGCCGCTGAGTGTTGGTTGAACGCCTGCTTTGGCATCCGCGTCTCCTGGGGCTCTTGAAGCGCCGTCCCCTGGGGCTTGGGAGAGCCACCCAGAGGGGACGTGTCACGCCCAAGATGCGATTCTATCCCGATCACGTCACAAACTCGTGATTGGGGCATAACCGCATTTCGAGCGCTTAGCAAGATGGATATCATTACATCGTACCATTACATAATACATGGGGATACATACAATTCATACATCAATCACTTGAATACAACATCATCATACAGAAGACATCCGACTACGGATGCAAACATGAAAAACACAACGACATCCATCCTGCTACCCCAGGCTGCCGACCAAGAACCTAACCCAAGACTGATGAAGTAGAAAGAACTCCAACACAAAGAACATCGCTCTCACGTCAAGTCATCAGAAACCTGCACCTGCAACTGTTGTTGTAGTATCTGTTAGCCACGAGGACTCGAGACTAGCAAAGCTTAATGGGTATGGAGAGGTTAAGTGGTGAGGTTGCAGCAGTGGCTAAGCAAAAGTATGGTGGCTAACTTATGAGTACAAGAATAAGATTAGCTACTACGCAAACGGTCGCAGACTAGTAATGATCTCTAGAGATCCTGAACTACCTACGAGTCAAACATAACCGCACTATGTTCTCTTCTCAAAGTGAAAAGAGACGGTCATGGTTACTCACATGGTTCGTGTATTTTATTTTAGATCATCTATCAAGTTTTCTACCGCGGGCAGGCCTCTCAAAAGATCATAACCCTGCAGGGGTGTCCGAACTTTGTCCATCACAAGCTCTCACGATCAGCAGAGGTAAAAATACCCCATATCTTTGGGACAACCCGATCAGACTCGGAATCCCGGTGCATAAGACTTTCGACAATGGTAAAAAAAAGTCCAGGAAGATCACCCGGCATGTTGACACCCTGATAGTAGTCGCGCATATCTCGTCTCAGGTCAGGTCCAGATGAGCACATCGTATAGCGACCAAATAGCCCAAGTTGCCAAGGGGTGGCGTCGCAAACAACTCTAGTTGGGACCAACACCATTGGCACTGGCCCCTCCCTGTACTGTAGAATTAAAACCATGGACATGACCCCCTATGGAAATTTAATTAATTAATTAAGTTTTTATTATGAGGCAAATTAAAACCAATGTTGGGCCTTGCTGGAGGATTTTTATTCAAAGCGAACTGTCAAGGGTTCCCCATATACCCAACTGCCTTAGGAACGCAAAATCAAGGAACATAACACAAGTTTATCGGTTCTTAAGGCGGCATGAGTGGAACAAAACACCGAGTGTATAGGTGTGTTAATTATAGTAGATATGTTGTGATATACCCAAAAAGAACCAAGCTCCGACATGGAGCAATATGCATCTTCACCTGCAACTAACAACGCAATAAGAGGGGCTGAGCAAGCGGGTAACATAGCCAAACAACGGTTTGCTTGGATGGTGTCAAAGGTTAGAGGTTTCATGGCAACAAGGAGAGGCTGACAACAAGTAGATAGGTAGCACGACATATAGCGATAGCATCGAGACATCTAGCATAGCAATGATAGTAAAGAGATCCAAGGTAACGGTCATCTTGCCTGAGATCCCGCAAGGAAGAAGAACGAGTTCGTCAAGAAGACGAAGAAGAAGCCACGAAGACGAACTAAGTGTAGTCGAACGAATCCTTACGATCGTAATGGAATAAGCACTAACGAGAAGAAGCAAGCAACACGGTAATAACCGAACACATAACAACACATGATGTTGAACCACATATGATGCATGACAAGGCTACATGATGCAAAACATGGCAAGGGATGATGCATACAAGACCAACACAACCAAATAGGTTTAAACGAGGCCGGAAACCACATATAACAACTCCAGTAAATCCTCATATGCAAATTTTGAAATTGATCCAGATCTGAATAAACCTTAAGTTCAAGTTGATAAACATCAAGTTAACATGCACCATGAAGATCTACTTGAAATTCTAGTCAAGTTACATTTTATGTTTATTGAATTCGGAGCTACGGCCTAGAAGATATGAGCAAAACAAGTTAAGCATGTCATTGATGCAAAACGCATCCAAACAACAAGCAAACACACTCCAAACAGGTATTCAACATGTTATTATGCATCTACATGCAAAAACACACAAGTTTCATATAGGGCACGCTCAAAACGGAGCAATGGTTCAACACATACACGTGGAACTAGGTTGGAACACAATCAGCCCAAAACAACAATAGGCATATAGTTGACATCAAAACAACATGATACAATAACATTTCCTGGCATCAAAGGGCATGGCAAGCATGTACATGTAAAGCACTATAAGCATGACCACTGAGCTACTACCAAAGACCACTATAACATGCTCAAAACATCATGGAAAGATTGCAAAAGATAACAGTCTCACAGACTTGGTGAAATGGACTAAACATGGCAGCAACAATGACAAGTAGGTATGTTTGCAAGCTTGTGCAACTCATCTCAAAGCATTTCATGGTAAGTGCATATAACCAATAGCAAGAAGACATGTTTATGAAGCTACTCATGGCAAGAACATGGTCATAGGATGCATATATAACTAGCTATTCACATGGCAAAACTGACCTTACTGTTAACAGGCTGACAGAAACATTTTATAGCAACTTGAGAACATGAAAACAACAAGCTACAGAAGGCCATACTTGCAAACAAGGGCATCGATGGATAGAGCATAACATGGACATCAAGACATGATCATTGGACATCCCAAAACATTCATTTATTTGAGTGGGGCATCAAGCAAACATGGCTTTAGGATATAACAGTTTCAGACTTAGCAGTTTTCAACAAGTCATAGAAATCAGCAACAGCAAGTAGGTCACTTTACAAGCTTGTTCCACTCACCACAAGGCATAACATGAAAAACTAATTACACCACAGCAAACACGACATGATTGTGCTTCTAAAACATATTGACATGTAGCTCAAACAAAAATCACACATAAAGATATGAAAAAGACAAATCAGCATCTTATAACAAGTTTCAGCTCTTAACAGTGACATGCACTTTTGCAACAGCGATAAACATGGCAATATGTCACCTAATATGAATGCAACAACCACCATGATATAGAGCACTTTACAATGAACATTTTGACATATCATACACTCTATTTGGACCACCATGCACAAAGATAAAACCTCACGAACAAGCTATCATATTGTTGACAGACAACAAGGACTTGACAATAACATCACATAGTAGTTTTGCAATGAAGATTAAGGCATCAAGATGAACAGTAACATCCATGCAAATGCAACTATCATGTAGAGGACTTCGGGACTAACATTTTGACATATCATATGCTCAATTTGGATCTACATGCAAAAATTTACAGCCACTCAAACAAGGCAACAAGATATGAGTTTTTCATGGACTTAGTCATATTAACAGAAAAAAAACAGGGGGCGCTAGATTGCTAACAGACGCACAGGTGAAACATAGGGGCTTGAGGGGCTGGGCTCACCATGGGCTTTGGCCCATCTTGACGAGGGGGTGTAGCAGGCCGGCGCTGCTGGGCCGGGAGTTGGGCCGGTCCGGCTTGGAGCTGAGCAGACGGGCCCGCGGGGAGGCTGCCGAGGGCGTCGTCCTCCTCCCGATGAGGATGAGCGACGGTGGCGGGGCTGGCTCGACGGCGGCGGGGCGGTGCGGCCGCGTGGTGACAACACGGATCGGAGCGGCATGGTCGCCGACAGTGGCGAGTGGGATGGCGATGACGGGTGGAACGGCGACGGCAACGAGCTCTAGCTCCTGACCATGGCGCGGAGAGAGAGATTAGGGTTAGGGAGAGAAGGACAAGGGAGGAGAGAAGGGAGCCGACGGGGCATGACCTAGATCCGCGGAGAGGCGGCTTCGGTGGAGGAGAAGGGGCGGCGGCGCTCGGACGAGCGGGACGAGCCGGCGGCGGACCGCTCGAGCGCGGGAGCAGGCGAGGCCCTTTCTCGGGCGTAGCGACATGGAGCAGGCGCCTCGGGCGCACGGCGACGGATTCCAGGCCCGATTCGGCCCATGGTGGGCCGGAATCGGGCCCCGACGGGCCTGGTGGCAGGAGGAGGCCAGGGGGGACGTGGCTATGCCACATGGTGGCGTGGAAGTGGGGGAGGGTGACGCTGGGGCTGATGTGGCGCCCTCGGATTGGCCAGGGCTCCGGCGGGTGACGGCGCCAAGTGGAGGGCTATGGCTGGAGGCACACGGAATGCGAGGAGTAGGTGGATTGACCACGGTTGGAGGTAGGGGAAGGCTAGAGGATGCCCAAAATGGACTAGTGGTGTCCATTTATAGCAAGGGTAGCTAGGGTTGGGGGTTTGCACTGTTTTTGGACCGTACGATCTCGATCGTGCGGCTCCGAGTAGAGGGGGAAAGGTAGGTGGCTTAGTGGGCTGTGTAGAAGGCCTCGGTCTTAGAGGAGAGAAGAAAGGGAGAGGCCCGACGGTAGTTTCGTAGACCGAAACATCCGGCGTCAGTACCAGCAACGGCAATGTTCCAAGTTTAATGGTTGGGCTATCAAACGAGCTCCGAATGTGACGAAATTTGGTAGGCGGTCTGTCTACACTATAATAAGACCACATGCCAAGTTTCGACTCATTCCGAGAACATCTCCGGTCACTTATGAAAGAAATATTCGGAGGTGCCGCGGGCGCGTGCAACTGTGTCTGGGCTCAGAACGGACAACAGAGAGGACGGGGCAACTACGAACGGATGCAAGTTTTGAAAACTATGCAGATGCAATGCACACAATGACATGGAAAAAATCAACACGCAAGCAGATGAGAATGCAATGACAATGAATAACTGGCTGACACCTGGCGCATCGTTCTTGGGGCATCACGGGATGGCTGAGGGGCAGGCGCTGCCTGGTGCTCCTGAGGCCAAAGCCCCCGAGGCGCCCTCGAGTCGTTCTGAGGCGGGGGCCGGGGGACCTGCACGGCCTAGCATTTCTGGGGGCGCCTCCCCTAGATTTTCCCCGGTCGCGCCCGGCGCTGCTGACCGCATCCAGGTCTTCGGCCGGCTCCAGCTGAACTTGGAAGCGCTCTGCAAGAGGAAGGGATCTCCAAGCTGCAGTGGTGGTGCCTTCTGGCCATTGAAGCAGAGAAAGAACATTGCCATAGACGAGTGAGTACCTTATATTTGTAATTCCTTGGGTGCTTCCTTCCCTCCTGACTGTGAAGCAGCCCCTTCTGCCAAGGCGACGAAATTTCCTAAGAAGTTGTCCCCTGCTGCCTCGAGTTCTCCGCCGACTCTGGGCGCCCTCAGCATATATGCTGCCTCTGGCACGAGGTTTGTCAAGAGGTCCGATACGCCGGCCTGGCGCCTTCACTACAAAAAAAATACACTTCTGTGATGATACGTGTTTGTCACAGTATGTCACGTTTTCTGGCATGCATGTACATCCATGACAATTTTATTTCAGAATCAAGATAGTCATACCTGTGCTGTCGTAGAAGTGCTCCATGACATTACCAAAATTATCATCACGGAAGTGTCCACTTCCATGACAATAAATCGCGCGTCACAGAAGTGCTTTCGTCAAGGGTGACCGACATGTGGCATCTACTGTAACGGAACGTCGTTAAGCTATCGGGTGCGGCTTTGGATCTGATAACCCGTTAACAGCCCCGACCAATGGGGATTTTCCACGTGTAAAATTCTGATTGGCTGACGGAAACACGTGTCAGCTCCGCGTTAGCACAAGTGTCACTCATTCAATGGGCGAGATGCGCCTATGATATGTTGGCACGTAGATCGGCCCAACAGTGGCCCATAAAGTTTAAATGGGCCGGCCCAAGTAAAGGCCCGCAAAATTTTGCGGACCATAATGGGCCGGCCCAACTAAAGGCCCACAAGATTTTGCGGTCCATAATGGGCTGGCCCAGGTAAAGGCCCATAAGATTTTTGCGGGCCATAATGGGCCGGCCCAGGTGAAGGCCCACAAAATTTTTGTGGACCATAATGGGACGGCCCAGCTAAAGGCCCACAAGATTTCGCAGACATTAATGGGCCATCCCAGCTGTAGGCCCACAAGATTTTGAGGACCCAAGTAGGCCGGCCCATTAACTAGCTGCCATGTTATAAGCCAAATGTCGGCCCATATTTGATCTGGTCCATTAATGGCCTGCCACGTTCCGTGCCTAATAATGGCCCATATGAGATACGGCCCGTTAAAAGCCTACCATGTTCTGGGCCAAATTACCGCCCAGATCAGGTGCGGCCCTTTAAGAGGCTTTGGGCTAAATTATGGCCCATATCAGATTCGGCCTGTCAATTGGACTCTATGATTTTGGGCCCACTTGCTAAAGGCCCATTTAGTAATTCTCCCTGATATTAGTTTCGCCCTATTAAGGGCCTGTTAAACATTTTGGCCCTATAGTAATTTTGGCTTGTTAAAATCCCGTCATATTGTTGGGCCTAACTACGGCCCGGTTTGCATCCGGCCTGCTCGTAGCCGATAATCTAATTGGGCCAAACAAGGACCAAGACAATTTTGGCCTGTTATAAGCCCGTGATTTGATTGGCACATTCATGGGCCGGGGTATATTTCGGCCTGCTGCCGGCCCATGAGCTGTTCGGCAAGTTTCAGGCCCATTGAGTTTTCTTCGGAAAATAGGGCTGGCAGTTCACTCGGCCTTTTAAAGGCCTGAATCTACTAGTGGGCCAGTTTACATTTAGGCCTGTTAACGGACCAAGATGACGAGGCCCGTGATGCGGATCATACATGGTGATTTGCATGACGGCCCGATTATGTACCGTAATTTTACGGTTTGGCCAGTTTACTACAAAGACATGATATATATATCGTAAAATAACTGCATCATCGTGAATAAGAAAAAAACCTAGACTAGACAATAAAGAAATTACGGCATATTACATCCACTGGGCATCAAAGTTCGCCACTATGATAATAAAGCACAAGTAGACAGCAGATTAAATAGAGTGGGCATCAATGATCGCCACCAGTGCAACTAAACACGTCGACAAAATAATATACAAAACCGAGAGCACTTCAATAGAGTTCAAGAAAGGTTAGCCTTGCTCGGGATCTGCAGCACAAGCAGCTGAGCAAGCTGGTGAGACTGCACTTTTTTGACACTTATATCCTCCTCACTCTGAAAGATAAACAAGTATACAGATGACATGTTTTGCACATATAAGTATCAGTGCTGACAATTCATCACATTTCTTACTGACGAATAAAGTGACATAGTTTAAAATAGCATTAACACAATGTGGTATTGTTCAGGTCAAGACATGGTAGGAAATGACATTGTGAAGGAGTTTGCAGCTTCACGACACCACGGGATTACAGATCAAGAACTCATAACTATCAATGGTTAGTGTGCTGTCAATATATCCCATTTCAGATTGGCAAAATAAGATCACTTGCTTTGTATAGTTTAATTTACATGGTATGAAGAAGGAACTTGGTTGTACAATTGAAAACTTAAATTGAGAAGAACAAATTTTTGATTATGAACTGGACTACATAATAAACTTTTAACATGCAATTTGATGCAAACACCAAAAATAAACTGATGTTGGAGTCATGCCTAACCAAATATACACCACAAAGTTTGAAGGCTTGAGAATGATAAACTTACATTATTGGTGAAGGTAGGCTCTATAAAGCCCTTGTCCATGCTGATGGGGGGGCAATTCAAGAAGTTTACCGTAGAATCTTCTTCATAAGCATTGCCTTTATTCTACATTTTGTTAAGAATAAATATAGATGTGACAATATAAGAAAAAATGTAGAATATTTAAGACAAGATGAAGAGTGATGCTACATAACCAAGTAGCTATAAATGTAAGTACAGTGATACAGGCAAAAGGTACAACCAAGAGCAATGCAGAGCTAAACTTCTTCAGTACCATCGGTGTTATCCAACTTTACGGTAAGAGTAAATATATATCTTATGTGTAGAAAATGGAGGGCAAAGGAAAATAAGCTGCAGAGTGATGGTACATGAACAACTACATGTGAATATAAGTACACTGATAAAGGACAGCAGGTACTTAGAACAACAATGCAATCTAGAAAAATTCATTGGCATTGGTTATATTCTACACTAATGTAACCATTCATACAGATCAGATGATTTGGAGCAAACAATTGATAAGCAAGCTATCATATATACTACTGTCACATAATGAACCAGGTATGTATGCCAGTACAGTGATACAGGACAACGGGAACTAACAAGAGCAATGTAGCGGGCAGCATATTTGCGATATCATGTCGTTCTTTTCAAACCGGAATTCTTTTTCGAGCAGATTTCCTGCAAACAAGATCCGTAAGGCACATGCGGAAAGGTAGAAGTTCAAATTGTAATGCGATATCATAGACAGTACCTCATCCTCGGAACGAGACCAGTGCATAACAAGGTTTTTCCATTCAATGTCTACTAAATTTAGCAAAGGAGACATCACCAGAAATTCGTTTGTAGACTTGCCATCAAAGTGTGATTTCCTCAGGTAACACCAATACTGCTTCAATGCTTCCTTGAAAAGCGCAAGCTAGCTTTTCTCGCCATGACTATCCAGATTGACCCTCGCCTACTTACTATAATGTAATGTAAATCATTGGTGTGCTCAATCAGCAAAAAAACAAGAAAATAATCACCATGAATAATAGCACTTACACGTAAGTGGGACAGGAAGATGTGAAAATGGTGTTTGTCTTCACTATAATCTTCCAATGATGGGAATATATGCATGTAGTCCCTAACAACATTGAAATCATTGTCTTTTAAACTGGGAATAACTTGAATGGGGTTCTAATCTGTAGGAATTGGCCGTCTCTATAGTTGGGATAGGTCTTCGGTCGGTGGACTTGCTGTACTTTTTGCTGGAGTGTGATTTTTCTGTGGTATGGCTGGTGCTATGGCAACTGAAATCGGCATACCTTTTGCTGGAGTGCGGGTCCTGTGTGGTGGGGCTAGTGGTGTGGCCAGTGAAGTATGGGTACAGTCTGCTGGAGTCGGTCCTACGTTTTGTGTCACTGGTTGTACAACCAATATAAGTGGGGTGCTGTCCGATTTCTCCGGCACAACCACGTTTTTCAAGGACTGTGTTGGTGCTCCTTCAGGTTTGGCAATCACCCTCTTCCTTTTGATGTCTGATGCACAAGAACATCATTTGAGTGAAAAAACATGGTATGATGACACATGGAATATGTATTGATAATGGATGGGCATGGCATCTCGACGTATATGATGAGTAAACTAAGCAGATGGCGGTGCGACAAAGTAGAAGAAATGCACGACTACATATTCAAGATACGCGCAATCAATAAAAACTTGCCAAATTAGAGCAGGTACCTTGATGGGTGAACATGACAGGCCATCTGCCTTTGACTCCTCGAGTTTAGAATAGTCATTAGGATCATATTCTGAAAAAGAATTTACAGGTGGGGAGCGTATGAGTTTCATTGCATCTAGAATGGCTCTCAATGCATGTGTGCCAATTTTGTAAGTCATTGCAGTGTTCCACAATATTCTTCTGATGCGCGGATTCCGATATTCACTATAGTTACGTATAATATCTGAGAACCATGAAAACATAAATAGTTGTGAGATTATCTTTGTAATGCAGAGGATATTCTAATATAGGGGCGCCCCTGTATACACTTGTGTGCTATCACTAGATTCTGATGAGAGACCTCATGTGTGTTGTAATATGGTGCCTGCATTTATATAATTTGGCACAAGCACACCCAAAAATAGGCTCCAGAAGTAAGGATAGTTGGGAGATGATAGGTTCAAAATATACTGTATAGAGAGTTTATTGCCAAACCATGATAACAAGAGCACACAGCAACTAGGCAGATCATAGTGTACATAAAATGGGTACACCATAACAACGATAGATAAATCGGGAAAGTGGAACTGGCTTGAAAATACGGTGTTGTATTGCCGCTAGTAATTGAAAGCCTATAAATCAAGTACATGCGAGCTCTATCAGGTGTTGACTGCAGATGTCCCTGCTCCCCTTCCTGACAAGGAACATACTGTACGTACTAAATACATAATAACAAAAGATGAACATGTTAAAGAACAAAAGAGGAAGCATATTCTCAAGGTTCCACTTAATTGCATACAATGTTGGTTGCCCACTCATGATGAATCATGGTGCCCAAAGAAAAGCAATTCCATGCTATCTCTCTATATGTGGCAATTTTGAACAAGAGTCATTAGGATCAGGTTCTGAACAAGAGTCAACAGGTGGGGAGCGTACGAGTTTCATTGCATCCAGAATGGCACTCAATGCCTTGGTGCCAATTTTGTAAGTCATTGCAGTGTTTAGGTTCAAGAATGGACTACTGCTAGTGCGACACAAAGCAGCTACACATATCATAGTGTAGATATAACGGGAAAACCGTAAGCATTAGAGTAAAATCACCAAGGTGGAACTTGCTGGAATATATGTGCTAGTATTGCCGGTATGGCTAGAAAGGCTACGGATACCAGCTCTTTTCAACTGAAGGTGCGGTACTGTTAATATCAGTGTAACTCTCAAAGGCGACACAGCTCCCTGCATTTCCTTGCTATTCTTATAGGATTCAAGTGGGCAGGCCACTACAAATCCTATTCGCATCTTTACAAAATCCTACGAATCAAAGAGGCCCATAGAGTTCAGAGTGTCCATACCAACCGACCGTATAGACCTTTACGCTACAAATTTCCCTACTCATCTTGAGTACAAGGAACATACTTTACTACTATCATACTCCCTCCGTTCCAAAATATAAGTCTTGGTAGAGATTTCCACTATGGATCACATACAAATGTATCCAGATACATTTTAGAGTGTAGATTCACTCATTTTGCTCCATATGTAGTCCATGGTGGAATCTATACAAAGACTTGTATTTAGGAACAGAGAGAGTACTTATTAAAGAAGAACGGAAGAGGAACATGCTAAAGAAGAGCAAGCAGTTTTTGGATAATAAAATGTTCATGTTCGTTACGCAGTGCCCACACATAGTTGTCTCTCTATATGTGGTGCAAGTGATTTGTCGAAAGTAAAGTAGGAACATTATCTGACCAATTAAATGTTATCTGTTTTAGTAATATCAGCATCGTAGCAGATTCGAACTTGAGCAACTAGTTTGGAATTATGTGTGACACGTTGTTTAGCTTGATGGATCGAGGAGTAGTGCTAAGCAGGTACGATGATGGTACTAAATATAATGGCATGTCTGCATGCAAGTCGCGTTTCTTTTGTCATTTGGATCAGTCGACCATTTCAGGCGGTTGGATGAAGATCCTACGTCTCCTAACCCTTCTTCTTCCTCGTCTCTGATTATTCCCATACAGAAAACCACACGGGCCACCGGCCCCCACCGCCTCTATTCCTCCGCCACCCCGACCACCACCCCCGCCCCCACCCGCATCGAGTTTTCTT
>LR738714.1:215026600-215073626 GCA_902687465.1 Secale cereale
AAAGTCCCCACCTGAGCTCCTTCGTTCGCACCGGCGAACTCCGGCGAGGTCTGAAAAATCGACTGACCCAATTTTGAAATTAAGTCTAGTGTGATTTAACTAGTGTGGAATATAAAAGGGGAAAACCATAAGCATTGGGAGTATAGTGTTGAGCGTGCCATGGCGGACCTAAAGGTGCAAACCGGACAAAGGCAACTTCGCAACCAATGTTTGCTCTCAACTAGCAAGTATGTGATGTACAAGAAATCAGAGTAAAGCAGTGGCGATCTATTTTCTTGCTGCGATAAATCAGTTGAGCAGATACGAAAGAGTACCGCCTCTGGTGCGGCGCCGTGTATGCATCTGCAGAGAATTTGACGGTGTTGCGGTAGCGATGGCTGTCGGCGGCGTGGAAGCAGATCTAGGAGGGTAGATGGTGGTGGCGGGGCGCGGTGGACGAGACGATCATAGGAGCGGCGCCGGCAAGGTGGACGACGAAGGGGATGAAGCAAGAGGACGGGATGCAAGGATCCCGGTCTAAAGCCGTGGATGAGAGAGGTTGATCTCTTGTAATGGACGGCGGCGTCGGGGTATCAGCTCTGGCATGGTGGAGGAGGACGGAGGTGGATGGGGTGGCAAACAGAGGAGGCTGGGTGCAGAGGGTGTTTTGGCGCCCACGGAGTACGAATGGGGAAATGGAGGTGGAGAGGAAGGGGGAACCATGTCTGCAGGGCGCTCTTGTCTCAAATGTGAGGAAATTTACAAACTTAGCCCTCGTTTCAACTTTCCTACTTCACAGCAATATTAGTCGGTTGGGGATAGGACGGTAATCTCGCATACAACGAATATTTGCCGACGAGAGTTTGTTTTTCGCGCCCATCGTGTATGAATCGGGGAGGGAGTCGATTTCGGCTGAGGACACACTGTGTTTTGGCGCCCATCGTGTATGAATCTAGGTGAGAGGCGGTTATGTCACGTTTGAGTGAAATTACAAACCTACCCCTATCGAAACCTATAGAAATCGCGCAGATAGTCTTTGCGTGGTAGGGATAGGCAGTAGTAATTTTCATCTCGCAGATTTTGGTTTCGGGCGGTTACAGCCACTTTCCCTGCTTTGTTTAAATTTTGTAGAGTGCACGTTTACTGTGCCAACTCAATTCGAATCCTGTTTGTATTCTATTTTTTCGGGCGGGATCCATTTTCGAGTGGAATAAAATTCTACATACATCATTTTTTATATATACTTTCAAAAGCACAACAAAGAATTCTGCTCCTTTATTTGTATAGTATGATTTACAAATACAATGATCTCAAAATCATAAGGTTAAATCAAAAAATTAAACCAAATTATGTTCTACTAAAATGTATGGATCAGTAATATCTACATATTAAATAACATAGATGCGCGTGAATTCATATGAGTATGCATTTTTGATAGATCAATTATGGTTCGAGTATGGATTACATGTATCATCATCCTGATTTCAAATATTTGAATCCCTTTTATGTTCACTCCTTTCATGTCCATCTCTCTCGCAAGCATGCTCCTTCATGTCGTCGGTGTACAAAAAGAGGGGTACACTTTTTGTACCCCTATGACTGTGCACGGGCAGTCTGAGCCACGGTGCCATCACACCAAGCATGGCAAGGGAGGCAAGCCGGGGCAAGACTGAAGCTTGATGGAGGCTGGAGCGACGCCAAGAACAAGACCACGAAGAGCAAGAGGACGAAGCAGTTTCCCCCGGCAGGATCCTTGTCGGGGCCGGCTCTGGCAGCCCCGGCCAGACCCTTGCCACGGCAGCTCGCCCCCCCCCCCGCCTACGGAGCGAATCACCCTTGAGTCCACCACCCCTATGGGGGAGAGGATTCGGGAGATGTCCCCGTGGTGGCATGCAGATCTTTGTGAAGACCTTCAAGATCAGATGCAAGGTAAGAAGACGACGACCCTTGGCGGGATCCCAGCCAAGGAGGTCCCCAAGGCCCCCGGCAAGAACCTTGCCGGGGATGACAGCAGGTGCCGCGGCAAGACCCTTGCCGGGGCCCCGGCAAGGACCTTGCCGAGGACACCCACGGGGCCACCATCAGGCCCGCGCCAACTGGGTCTCCACCAACCCACGCAGCCGCCGACCCAACCAGCTGGATAGGCTCCTGCGTGGCAACCCTCAGGTCTTCGTGGAGGCCCGCCGTTGCGCCACCTCAGCTGCCTGTCTGCCTACATGGCACCTCAGGCACCGCTGGCCGGGGCGCGTGTCGACACGAGGAAGAGCGGCGACGGACAAGACGGGCGTCTCCCCTCGTCCCCGAGAAAGCAAGGACACCTAAGTAGGGCCCATTAAATGCACCTTGTCCTGTAATGCGAGGGATAACCTTGCATCACTGTACCCTTTCCACCTCCTGTGTGCCACTGTGGCAACCCCTTTTCCCTATAAAAGGAGGCCCGAGGCAACCAGGAGAAGGATTCGGCTTTTCGGAACCCCTCACGACTCTTTTGGAGCTCCTCGTTAGCTGAAGAACACCAACATATAATTCACCAAAGCAGGAGTAGGGTTTTACGCATCTTTGCGGCCTGAACCTCGGTAAAGGAACCGTGTCCTGATCGTTAGATCCGCTCTTCTCTCAACCCCGCGCTCCGCAACCATAGTAGGGATTCTTGTAATCCCATAGGTGTCGATCCAAATACACCGACATCTTTGGCACGCCAGGTAGGGGGCGCAGTTGTGAGAATCGGCTCTGGTGATCGGCCCGACGCTCTCTCGTCTCCGTGGCCCTTTGAGGAAGCCAGAAGAGCGGCTGCAAATAAAAGCTAAGTTACATCGAACTGTAGATATTTCTAACCTATCATTTAAAGTTATTATCCTCGAAGCTGTCATTCCTTGTGCAAAATGAAACCTGCACGCGGATGGGGCCCTTCCTGATCGGCAATGCCTTGTTCTGTTTCGAGTCAGCTCAACAGTTCAAACAGCTGTGTTGAAACGGTAGGGTAGCCTTCCGCGACTGAGAAAGCTCTCGACTCTGACTCGAGTCAAACTGGACGGTTCGAGCGGCTGCGTTGGGAGCGGCAAGGTGGCAGACCCTTCCGCAATTGACAAAGTTTTTGACTCTAACTCGAGTCAAACTCGACAGTTCGAGCGGCTACGTTAAGAGCGGCAAGGTGACAAACCCGGTAGCATGCTCACCCGGCAGGCCAATGGGGACCCGTCCCCAAGACGCCGCTTTGGGTATTTCGTGCCGGCGGGCCTACCCAGTTTACGTAGGGTGGAAACACAGGGAGGCAGCAAACAGGAAAATAACATGCATGATTCTGAAGATATTTTAAAGTTATATTACATTATGCCATCGCTGCGGTTCTAACTAAAGATAAAATTTGTCTTGGGCATGAACTCACAGCGGCAAAGGAGAACGGGGTATCTAATCCCGGCGCTGGCCCTCCACCCTCTTGATTTCGTCGATGCGGCTGATGACAGGCTTGATGCGCTCCTTGAGCACCGTGAGGTTGGCATCCTCCGGCAAGCTGTCCATTGCGGCTTCGAATTCGAGGGCGGGGTTCCAGAACGGCACCTTGGTGAGGACCTTCGTCATGACTCCCCGGCAGAGCTGCCGGGCCTCCCCGGCGAGCATGGCCGTTCTATTGGAGTGAAGATCAGTCATGGCACTGAGGACGCCCTCGAAGAACAGGGTCAGCTTGGCGTTGACGGACTCGCTCCATTCAGGGGCATACCTCACGTTCGGCACCCCCATGAGGGCCAACTGTGAGGTAACCCTGCCGGCGATGTCCTCCAGCCGGCTGATCCACATGTTCTCCTCCACCATGTATTCTTGGTGGGAGGTGCCCTCGTCTGCCCGCAACTGCTTCTCCTCCTCCAGGCTCTTGGCCAAGGCCCCCTCCCGAGCAGAGCTCTCCGCTAACGTCTTCTTGAGATTCTCTAGCGTCAGCCTGAGATCTCTGATGGAGCCTTGCGCCTCGGAGAGCTCCCCAGTCTTGCTGATGACCACTCCCTGCGCCTCTGTGAAGGCACGGTTGAGCCTGGTCTTCTCGTCAGACAGCCTGAGGGCCTGCTCCTTCAGCCCGTCCCGTTCCACTTCCAGCTCTTGTATCTTGCCGGCGTGAGCCAGAGCCTGGGCATCGAGCGCCTCCTTCTGCCTCTACCCCAGCTCGTGAGTCCGCCGCTCGACAAGAGCCTCAAGCTCCTCATCCTTGTTGCGGAGCGTCGCGGCAAGCTTCGCCTCACGCGCGGAGAGGTCTTCCTCCTGGGAATCGAGGGCGGCTTGATGCTGGTTCCGGGCGGCCTCCGCCGCGGCAGCCGAATTTGCCGCCTCTTCCTGGGCCTTCTCGATGGCGGACATCTTCATAATGAGCTCCACGTTGCGCTGGGCCAGATCTTCCTAGGAGGCCCTCTGCTCCTCGCGGGACTGGTGGAACCAGGCTTGCGCCTCAGCGACGCGTGCCTAGAAGTCCGCCTCCGCCTCCTCCACCGCCACCATTCTGGACTTAACCTTGTCCAAGCGAGCGCGGTAGAGCGCCTGGAGCTTTCGGAAGTTGGCCCCCATGTCCCGGAAGAGCTGCTCCTCTGGAGAGCCGTCCCCGCCGGTGCTCGGTTCTTCAACAACCTCGAGCCCGGCGGCGGCGAACACCTCGTCATCAAAGACTTCCTCCCCGGCAGGCGCCCGGGAGCTTGACGCCCCGGCGAGATGGACGAAGAGGTTGTCGCTCACCTTCAGATACTTGCCGGGGCGCGGAGGAAGAGGGTTGGTCATCAGTCGCCCCCTCCTCGGCTGTGGGCTTGCCGGCCTCCCTGGCAGGCCCACCGCCAGCGCCCTCGGCGGCACCCTTGGCGGCGTCCTCGGCAGTCTCGTCCACGGCGGCCTCCTCGGCGACGATCTCGTCGGCCTCCGCCCCGTCCTCCTCAGCGACCTCCTTGATGACTGCGTCCACATCCTCCACATCCGTTGGAGGAGAGCCTGGGCCGTGATGGGGGAAATGAAGTCAAGAAAAAGCACAAGGGAAAGGCAAGGGCGGAAAGCGAGCAACTCACCAGCACCGGGCTGTGCAGCGGAAGTTCCCTCCCTGCCGACGTCGGGCGCCGAGGGCAGGCCACCAGCACCCAAGTCCTCCTCTACATCCATGCGTGTGGGCTCCATGCTTGGTGCCCTTGCCGGAGACGCCCCTCGTGGCAGCGTGGTCGATGGGGGTGGCGTGTTGGGAGTGGCCCCCTGCGACTCCTCCTACTGCTGCTCCCGTCCTAGAGAACCGGCAAGGTCGACTCCTTCAGCGTCTAACGCCTACTGCATGTCGAGCGAGAAAGGGTCGGCGGACTTCCGCTGGGGGCTGTGCCGGGGGCTGCCGTCGGAGCTGCTCAGCACCACCAGTGGTGTCTCCGTAGCCCCGGCCGGGGGATGGCCGCTCGCTGAAGCCTTGGCCCTTTTCACCCTCTGGGCCAACGTCTCTGCATCACTGAAGAAGCAAGAACAAGTTAAGATGAGTGGCATGATCAAGAGAGATGGGGGTGACGATGAAGAATACTTACTCGTCGTCCATCTCCTCCTCGTCTGCCGTCTTCCTCTTCCTCTTCGGGCTGAGGGGCTCGACGTCGAAGGGGAGCTCCGCGTCGCCCTCCGAATCAACGTCTGCCGGGGGAGGCGACGGAGGGAGCGGAGTTCGTGCGCGCCTCGACGGAGAGGGAGCTGCCGCTTTCTTCTTCTCGGCGACCTTCGCCGACTTCCTCGCCGCCGTGGCCCTCGTGAGGCGCCCGGACTCCTCCAGGGCCAATTGAGGCTACGCAGCCTTGCCGGGCCGGACCGGCTCGCCGGAGCAGGCCCACCGCAAGACTCGCCCTCTTCCCCTGATTGGTGTCGAGCCAGCCGCCACATCCTCCGACGACGATGACTCGTCGGCCGCGTCCTCAACCAATGGGGCCCCGGTGCTGGCGCTGCTAGCTTCTCCGGTAGCCGCTGCCCACTGGGCGTACTCCTCCTCCTCCGCAGCCGCGGCGTCCTGGTCCTCCATAACTCCGGCGCTGCCGGCCTCCTTGATAAGCTGTGCCTCCTTCGCCCAGGCGGCGATGTAGTCCAGCTCCTCTGGGGTGGTGTCCCTGACGAGCCACCGCTCGGCGTCGGGATTGACGCACACCTAGACCAGGGAATCAAAGAACTGCTGCACGACCTCGTCCTCCAGCTCCTACCAGCTCGGGATGGGGCCATGCGCACTACATTTCGGCATCATGGCGACGATTTCGGACTGGCACGAATTATTGCAAAGTGGGACCACTCCCGCTGGCAGCTTGAAGAGCTGCCCCTTGACGGCCTTGCCAGCCTTGGCGGCGGCCTTCGCACCCTTGCGGGCCCGCTTGAGCTCACCGCCGTGACTCACATCCACCTGGAAGAGCCGCTGGCAGAATTGGGCATGTCCCATCACTGTAAAGTTGTGCTTGAGGCCAGTGCGGAGCCGCATGACGTCGGCCGGGTTCCTGAAGAGCCAGGCCGGCCTCCCCTTTTGGTGCAGCGGAGCAATCCGACGGCGGAGGAAATCCGCCCCGATCATCTCGAGGGTGAGTCGGGATGAAGATAGCGGCCTTCGTCCGATCCCCCGTGAATACGCCCTCCGGCGGCGCCGAAGGCCCGACACCCTTGGCCGCCCCTTTGCCCTTGGCAGGTTTGGACGCCATGACGGCTGAATGGGAATACTGAGGGAAGGGGATGGCGAAGCAACGGCGGGGGACGAGGGCGAAGGCTTCGGGAGGAAGGAAGCAAAGGAGCAGCGGCTCTGATATTGGAAGGGGCGCGAGGAAAGTGGGGAAAGTGAGCAGCGTGCTCGCGGTTATTCCTTTTTATGGGGAAGGCGCGGGCCGCCTCGTTTCGCATTTACTGCAACATGACGCATGCGTGCGGAAACCGCCCCACGCATGGCGCCCACGTCACGCACGTCCCTCCACCCCGCGCCGCGCGCGCCGGCCGTGGGAGGCACAGCGCGCGGAAATTTTACCACAGTGAGAACCACCCCGCCTGCCCGCGCACCGTTCTGGGCCTGGCCTAACAACGTGTCACGCTTATGTGTGGCCCAGGCCCGGGGGCTCCTGTCGGTGTACAAAAAGAGGGGTACACTTTTTGTACCCCTATGACTGTGCACGGCCAGTCTGAGCCACGGTGCCATCACACCAAGCATGGCACGGGAGGCAAGCCGGGGCAAGACTGAAGCTTGATGGAGGCTGGAGCCACGCCAATAACAAGACCAAGAAGAGCAAGGGGACGAAGCAGTTTCCCCCGACAGGATCCTTGCCGGGGCCGGCTCGGGCAGCCCCGGCAAGACCCTTGCCGCGGCAGCTCGCCCCCCCTGCCTACGGAGCGAATCACCCTTGAGTCCACCACCCCTATGGGGGGGAGGATTCGGGAGATGTCCTCGTGGTGGCATGCAGATCTTTGTGAAGACATTCAAGATCAGATGCAAGGTAAGAAGAAGGAGACCCTTGGCGGGATCCCAGCCAAGGAGGTCCACATGGCCCCAAGCAAGGACCTTGCCGGGGATGACAGCAGGTGCCGCGGCAAGACCCTTGCCGGGGCCCCGGCAAGGACCTTGCCGAGGACACCCACGGGGCCACCATCAGGCCCGCGCGAACTGGGTCTCCACCGACCCACGCAGGTGCCGACCCAACCAGCTGGACAAGCTCCTACGTGGCAACCCACAGGTCTTCATGGAGGCCCGCCGTTGCGCCACCTCAGCTGCCTGTCTGTCTACATGACACCTCAAGCAACGCTGGCCGAGGCGCGTGTAGACACGAGGAAGAGCGGCGACGGACAAGACGGGGGTCTCCCCTCGTCCCCGATAAAGCAAGGACACCTAAGCAGGGCGATTAAATGCACCTTGTCCTGTCATGCGAGGGATAACCTCGCATCACTGTACCCTTTCCACCTCTTGTGTCCCACTGTGGCAACCCCTTTTCCCTATAAAAGGAGGCCCGAGGCGACCAGGAGAAGGATTCGGCTTTTTAGAACCCCTCACGACTCTTTTGGAGCTCCTCGTTAGCTGAAGAACACCAACATATAATCCACCAAAGCAGGAGTAGGGTTTTACGCATCTTTGCAGCCCGAACCTGGGTAAAGGAACCGTGTCCTGATCGTTAGATCCGCTCTTCTCTCAACCCCGCGCCCCGCAACCGTAGTAGGGATTCTTGTGATCCCATAGGTGTCGATCCAAATACACCGACACATGTAGCTTTCACTCTCTTTTCTCTAGCTCACCCGCATGCTCACTTCATGTTTCTCCAATCCTCGCAAACGTGGTCTCTCGACGTATCCCTTGAGAAGTGTCACACTCTCCCTATCATTATACATTACACGGTTTTCATTATCTCTCACGTCTCTACAGTTCTCTCGTGTCACTAGGTACCTAAGCTTTCTTTTTCACCACCACACACATAGTCTCCACTCATCTTTCACTTTGTCTTTCTCTCTATGGGATTCTCTCACAGACCCTATATGTCTCTAGATATGAATCATACCACTAAAATTACTCTCTCTCTCTCTCTCTCTCATGTAGACACAACATTTGTTACGTTCTCCTTTTCGTCTCCATCCCAAACTGACATTATTCATTTATTTAACGATCGGACAAACTCCCCCTCTCTCTCTCTCTCTCACACACAACTCCTGCTTCCACTCCCCTTCCCGACTACCGTCTCTCTCTCACACACAAAACTCTCGCTTTTGCACCCCCGACTCGTATTTCTCTCACAAACATTTATCGACTAGCCTCTAGAGAGGTTTGTACACCCGCACACTCGTGCTTCCACTATTACATACATGTCTCTCTCCCGCTCCTTGTATCTATGTAGATTTTTCTTCCCTTCTTGAGACATGCCCTCTCGATCGTGCACACACACACACTATTGCCTCATTTTAAGCTAATACCTCTCGCACACACACTCTTTGTGTCTTTGTCACTCATGCACTCCATCCTCCTCCTCTCTCCCTCTCTCTCTCACACACATGGGCTTTTTGCAACAACTAGCAAGATGCCCATGCGTTGCATGGAACATCAAGATGCATTTGTATGAGTAGTTTATCTTGTGGGAGAAAAGGATGAACAAGGGAAGGCCTTATTTGCAAGTGTGGAGAGGGGTGTGGGTATCTTTTTGTAGAATTGCCATAGTTTCCTTCTTATCCGTTAGATATAGATTGGACGGCCTATATTGCAGGATGGCAGGCACACTATCATCACCGACTATGCTTTTTATATGGGTAGGGATAAAAATAGAGTTGGTGACGATGGTGTGCCTGCCATCCTACAATATAGGTCGTCTGATTTATATCTGACGGATAGGAACGAAACTATGGCAATTTACCCGCACTCCTCTCCACATTTGCTGATAAGGCCTTCCCTCGTTCATCCTTTTCTCCCACAAGATCTTGATGTTCCGTGCAACGCACGAGCATCTTGCTAGTAAGAGTAGAAATTAGACATATACAACTTCTCGTATCTTGAAACCAACAACATTCCTCCCTTATCTTATTAAAACCGCCAAAGGGATATATTTTGAGTGAAACATAACAATTTTTTAGTGATATACGTATTTCAAAACTAGACTTTTTTTCTATCAAATCGGTGAATATCTATTAATCTACTCAGATCGTGTGGCAACGCATTGGCACATTGCTAGTAGTTATTAGTATAATTTTTTGGACACCAGACAAACAGTGGAGTACATATACGAAGAGAAGAGGCGCATGCACACAGTCGGTCTATCGCTGTCTCGCACACACGAGTGTTACATAATGGCAACGTTAACAAATAAACCCTAAAACCCTAGGTGCACGATTGCTGCATTCTTGGGTACCGGGTACGTGGTCGAGCGCACCTTTGTAGGAATAGTCAGCTCGCGTGATAATTTGATTCGTAGGAGTTGATGGTCGGGACCACAGGTGAACGACTTGGAGGCGATGGCTCTCCAGTTGCCACAGATCGAGTAGCCACGTTTAAAATATCATTTTTTAGCGGGGTTAAGAGTTCCGATTTTTAATGGCGCGTTATAAGTACTACGTAGTTTTTAGAACGATTGGTATGGAGCGAAAATGGAATTCATAGTACTACGTACCTCCTTGGCGTATGGTTGTATGGGTTTGTGTTGCGAGATTTTGAACCTGGTAGTTCTAGGGCAAATACTATACTTAGACTTAGATGTTGGTTTTCAGTAATGAAAATCGGAAGGGGGAAACCCTTCTTTGATTTAAAAAACTATTACCTCCGTTCTGGTTTACTAGTCCCCATCCTATTTTGGGTCAAAGTTTGGCCACGGATTTTACTTGTAAAATGTTAATGAAAAATGAGATTTTGTTATACACAAAGAAAAAAGGACCAGAGGGAGTGATTGCTCTGACACGGACGCGATCTCTCATAGCGCAGGCAATGAACCGGCGCGCCAGCCAAGAGGGCTCCACTCGCTGCAGGCACGGCTGAACACGCCTCCTCGCCGCATGCAATCGGCTTTAGACTGCCCCGCGCCTTCATTGAATCCACGCGTGTGCCGGCAACACGTCCTTCCGCGAGCCGACCGGCATTTCAGAACACAAAAAATGACCAAAATATAATTAATTACGCATGGTCTTGACTTGTTGTGCTCGCACTAGTAGCAGAAACTAGAGGTTTTTCTTTATTCATAACTCTCCTCAAATTTTTTTTGGCTTTGAAGTGAATCATGGTTGTGGACATTATGTATGAATGTGGAGATATCTGTGAACATGAGTTTGATGTGGAAGTTGAACTTGGAATGTCGGGCTTGTGCGTGAACTATACCATGTCCAATGCTTCGTCTGTTATTGTTTGGAAAGTAATTGCTGTTATTACACGACCCAAAAATATATATTTTATGCCACATCAGTTGATGCACGAACATCACAACAGGCATGCTGACTGGATAAACATTTGAACCTAGCTACTATGAAGGAAATTTTGTATTGACAACAGTTTTAGATAGCAGGAGACACCTAGCCTGCTCTGCCTCTGCTAGCTTATTTCTGGCTTCTTCCATCTCTTCTTTGGCATGGGTGAAGAGAGCATATGATTTCTCCTTTCGCTTCTTCAGGAACTCAGCTACATTCTCAAGGGTTGCTACATGCTTTCTTTCAGCCTTTACTTGAGCCACGAGGACACAAACAGCTGACGAATCCACCTGGCTTGTGTGTAATCCAGCATCATTAGGGAACTGGCACCTTGTGTGTAATCCAGCCTCATTCTAGAAATATGATTTCGAGGTTGACCATACTTCCATCCTCGCCGGAACTGCATCCTGTCATGAAGTTACTTATTTTTTTGATAATTACTCAGAGCAACCCAGATCCATTTTAGTAGAAGCCAGATAAACGGATCTAGGAGAACTGAATTCAAAAGGAAAAAAATATAAAAACATACTAGAAGGTGAGAACACCCACTTCCTACATCAAGCTAAAAATGAAAGCATTAGGACGATTAAGACTCTTCTTAAGACACACCGAAGAACATGAGGCTTAGGAGAAACAGAAACTAGAACATATACACATCGAATAACACGAGGCTAAACGAAAGTAATTAAAAGGGTGGTACTTACCAAAGCTCGTTTTACAGGTTCGGTGCAGCTCCTCTTTAACTTGCCACGCTCCTTGAAGATGTCCCCAATATCCCGTGTTTGGTCTTCATTGCTCCTTTGCATGTTCGCACTTGTGGTTTTAAAATCTCAACATGGAAAGAAAAATATACTACTAGTAATACTCACGCATCTTGTGGGCAACATTAAAGTACTCGTCTGCCATGTTAGAGCATCTCCAAAAGAATCATAACATGCGGCGCTTTAAAAAAGCGTTTACAGTCCTCAGACCAAGAAGTAGAGATAGAGAGTAGAGGATAGTTCTTAGCATTGATAGATAAAAAAATAGATTATTGAACTACTCCTCGTCGTCCGACTCCTCCTCGATGATGTCCTCCTCCGACGTCTGACTGTAGCCTGAAGATACCGATCGTCGTCGGATTCCCAGGGCGACGCTGCTCCTAGCCTCATGTTGAATTGAGCGTCCGGTTTTCGCCTCCGCTTGTCCTCGCGAAAGGCGGCTCGCTCCGCCCTCCTCTTATCCCTCTCCGCCCTCCTTTGCTCGCAGAACTCTCGCTCGTTGATGATGTCCTACGGGAAGCGTCGGCGCCACAACGCCATGGCTTCCTCATCCATTTCGGGATGCCGAGATGTTACTCCCGCCTTCGGTTGTTACGACGATCTTCGTCGGTGATAAGCCGCAACAGAGGCGCGAGCTCCTGTGCCTTCTCCCGCGTCGGCACGTTGGGGAAGTTCAATGTTCTATGAGGCCACCGGAGGCACCACGCCGCCGCGTCGTACACGCGGGCGGTCTCGTTGGCGGTGTCGAAATTGCCAAGGCTGAGACGCATCCCGCGAAACCGGATCTCGGCGGAGAAGCCGCCGGAGGGGCAGGCGCGGACGCCGCGGTATCCCCAAGTTTCTCGGCGACACGGCGGCGGTGAGGCGAGAAAGAGCGGGGAGAGAGCAGTGGCGAGGCATAGAGCGGGGAGAGAGTGGTGGCAAGGCACAGAGCGGTGGGAGGGCGTTGGATTTTATAAAGCGCGCCGGACGCCGCGCGCCAAAACTAGCGCACGCGCGGCCGCTTCTTAGAGTGCGCGCGCAATCCTTTCCCGACGTCTCTCCTATCTCTACTCTCTTCTCTACTGTTATATTTATTTTATATTTAATTTTTATCTCTACTTCTCTACTCACTATTTTTTTCTCTACTTTTCCCTAATCTTATAAAAAACAGAGTTGGTGATGATGGTGTTCCTGCCATCCTGCAATATAGGCCATCCGATTTATATCCGACGAATAGGAAGGAAACTATGGCAATTTTGCAAAAAGATACCCACACCCCTCTCTGCATTTGCAAATAAGGCATTCCCTCGTTCATCCTTTTCTCCCACAAGATAAACTACTCATACAAATGCATCTTGATGCATGCAACTCATGGGCATCTTGCTACTTCTAAAAAACTATCCATCATTTGCCACACTACTGGTTGCAGATGAAATACCTACCCAAGCATAGCGCAATACAGGAGCGACGCACAATTACAAGCTGATATTCTGTTGGACAATTGAGGCTATAACCAATTACTTTTACGGGAACAATAGCACCCGGGAAATTTGAAGGGTAGGTATGAACGAAATTGGAACTGCACATGTACTACTAAGTGATTCAATACACACATTACCAATCGAGGAGGAGAACGATGGTCACGGCAGCCTCTGTGAGTCATGGTCGGCAATGGGAGTCAGTTCATTGTCCACGACGGTGGTGCTTCTGCACTTGGCGTTGCCTTCCGGGAAGCAGATCCGAGACCGTGGAAGATGGTACCGGGGAAGAGGCTCCGTGTACGACGACGATGATGGACCGGCTCAAGTGAGGCCTACGAGGTCGTCGATGAGGCCAATGTGCTGCGGTGGATGAGTGCGCCGATGTAGAAGGGGACGAGCACGAAGGCTGTAGTGCCGTGGAGAAGTCTATTTTGCGGTGGGGATAGAAAATGGGGATTATTTAAGTGTACTACTCTGGGTGCCAGGGTGGGGTTGGCTGGGTAGGGTGAACCTGAAGTTTCGAAAACAGCCCCCTACCAACCGTCATCTCTAGGCCTGTTCCGAAGGCTATGATGGTAACTTCCCACTGCTCAAATCAGGGTCGCGGGAGATTTTCCCGCCAACCTAAAAAATTTGTGACACTAAACTCCCCGTGTGGCGTGTTGGGTGATTAGGCTAAGCAACTAGCGAGTAGTACTAGTAAACTCTGCATATTAGGTTTGACCGACGTCATACTTCCTAAAGTTTGACCAAGTTTATAGAAAAATATAAACATTTACCGTAACAGATATGTATGATGTGAAAGTACATTCAATAATGAATCTAATGGTATTTATTTGTTATTGTATATGTTAATATTTTTTGTTATAAACTTTCTGAGACTTTACAAAACTTGACTTTGACCAATGCTAATACGCAGACATAAATAAAAACGGAGGGTGTACACATTTGTTTTTTAGTATGTAGTGAATTAATAATTTGTTGAAATTGTGAAATAAATATATTAGGCTACTGACTTCGAATGTAATTGTCTATACAATTCAATAGTTACAATCATTGTCGAATTCCAAGATGTATACGAGGTCTATAGTACTTCACAACATGCTCAAACTCGCATAATCCCAGTCAAATGACAATCAAAATGCATTTCATAGTTATTACTTTGTAGGATGCAACAAAACCAACAATAACTCTACATCAGCCATTATAAAAGCAACATTTTGAACATATCCCAATGTGTGAATGAAACGTGCAGAGAGAGCTTGCGAAGATGGAGCAGATAGGGCGGGAAAGATTGCATGTATGTGGACGAGAGAGTAGAAGACATACCTAATGAAACAGAGAGAGGGAGATAGCTAGTGAGAGAAAGATGGAGACATATAATATACGTAAGATGCGTGTGCATGCGGATTCTGTACACGTGGAAGGAGAAGAGACAACAGGTTTGATGAGAGAGATGGAAAAACATGGACTAGAGGGGAAGGATCTCGTGGGTTGAGGGATTGATAAATCTGTGCGCGGGAGAGAGGGATTGGTAATTTTGTGCGAGAGAGAGAGGGTGGGGGCAGGAGTCAGTCAGCCGTCGTCACATCATCCTGCTTCCAAATGGCCCAACATTCTCTAGCGCAGTGTGGTCGCTGTCTTCGATCTCCTCGATGCCCTGTTTGAAGATTGAGGTGTTGTGCATGCTGGGGTGCAGAGAAGCACAAGCGAGAGTGGTAGCCATATAACCTTGGATGGGGATGAATTGTGTGCTCGGGGGAGGGGGTGTGTGTGTTGTGTGCTGTGTGTGTGTGTGTCAGATATTGAGAGAAAACAAACCTGAGGAGAGAAATGGGTGCGTATGTGAAGGAAAACTACTTGCTAAATAGGGTATTCACGAAGAGATTGTGCGTGCGAGATAGAGAGCAATGTGCGGGCCTTGAGGTGGGCAGGGGCCGGGTGAGGGTGTCAAAATGTGCGCGTTGATGCATGTGTTACATGCGATCGTGCGAGGGACGAACGAATCGAGAGAGATGGTTGTTGTGTTACGGATGCTCCTCTCTCTCTCTCACACACACACACACACAAGTAAAATGGAGGACCATTCTCTGATGTATACACAACGTATCGGCATACGTCTGTGTATCACTCATGCATGATCATTTGCACATTCACACCTCTCTATGTCTCTATCACACGCAGACCGTATCCACATTGCCCTTCCGCCACAATACACATATGGACACATACACACATTCTCCCTCAGTCACACACACAAAATCAATATTAAAAAAAACTAGGGCGCACCTAAAACGTCCAAATCCAAATAAACACGAACTGGAGCTAAATTCAAATATATGGAAATATTGTAGAGTCAAGAACTTTTCCCGGAAAAAATGTTGAGTAATTTTCGGGGATTGTTTTCACCCACACAAAAAGGTTCGGTGGATGTCCTTCGAGCGCGACACGGTGACACACCTTTCGATCGACCTCGCGGCCGCAGTCCACACGCTTGCACAAGATTTCGTATCGTGGTTGTGGTAACTAATAAAAGCGCTTCCTAAGTCTAATGTTTACGTGTACTAGTATAATTTTCTTTTAAGTTTGACCAACCCTATATAAAACTAAACTAAGCTCCCATACGCGCACTCATCAATATGTCGGCACTGCCGTTGCGCATGCTGGCGCCCGCCTGCTCCGGCCAACAATTTCTCGCCCATCACCGCCGTGTCGCCGCCAAGCCGAAGGCTCGCCCTCTCACGTCGTCTGCAGTCCCTCCTCGCGATGACGCCGCGCTGCCAAGCACATGAGCAGCTGGTGGAGCCACGTCTATGCATGCAGCGTACGAAGAGAAGGACGAGCGTGTGCTCCAGCACGCTGGCGAGGAGGAACTAGCGTGTCATTGTCGTCTCCCCTCGGCTTCATCAATCGTTCGCTGTCGTCTGATCATGCCAGGAACCAGCTGCAACTACCATGCTGCTTTTCTTTGAAAGTTTCCGGGATTAGGAAGGGTAGGGACACCAGGCGGCCTACAACATCATATCAAGTTGGAGTCAAATAACCATAAAAAGTTGGAGTCAAATAAAAAAGGTTTCTTGATGTAGTCAATCTTAAGAACAGCATGTTATGAGCATGAATATTTTTTCAGTAAATGTTGACAGTAATATAAGCAAACCATCATGATATCATTGGAAAGTAACATACTGCTGTAACATCCGTTTGTAGGGATGGCTGGAGTAGGCCAGCAATACGTCCAGCCATAGAAGGAGTCGACAGCGTAAATGAAGCCCTTGTGTTCAATGGCATCAGAGAACCATGGAGGATGTATGATCCTGCGATGGATGTGCAGATTTATCCACTTACCGCAGTGACCTATCAGATAGGCGAGACCGCGGTTGAAGAATGCAATTAGCCTGAAGTCTTTATAATTCGCAGGTCACTACTGGCCCTTGGCGAAGAACATCAAGTACGAGACGTGCTACCCATTCACCGTGCCGGAGTCGCTGGAGGATCAGCGCCGCCTGCTAGTCTCGGAGGAGGACGACAGCGTCTTCCATCAGCGCCGCCTGCTAGTCTCGGAGGAGGACGACAGCGTCTTCCTCTTGATCCTCCAGCGACTCCGGCACGGTGAACGGGTAGCACGTCTCGTACTTGATGTTCTTCGCCAAGGGCCAGTAGTGACCTGCGAATTATAAAGACTTCAGGCTAATTGCATTCTTCAACCGCGGTCTCGCCTATCTGATAGGTCACTGCGGTAAGTGGATAAATCTGCACATCCATCGCAGGATCATACATCCTCCATGGTTCTCTGATGCCATTGAACACAAGGGCTTCATTTACGCTGTCGACTCCTTCTATGGCTGGACGTATTGCTGGCCTACTCCAGCCATCCCTACAAACGGATGTTACAGCAATATGTTACTTTCCAATGATATCATGATGGCTTGCTTATATTACTGTCAACATTTACTGAAAAAATATTCATGCTCATAACATGCTGTTCTTATGATTGACTACATCAAGAGACCTTTTTTATTTGACTCCAACTTTTTATGGTTATTTGACTCCAACTTGATATGATGTTGTAGGCCGCCTGGTGTCCCTACCCTTCCTAATCCCACAAACTTGCAAAGGAAAGCAGCATGGCAGTTGCAGGTGGTTCCTGGCTCGATCAGACGACATCGAACAATTGATGATCGTTCGCACGTACCGGACTTGTTGTTTCACGGAATACAATCACAGTCACTGCAAGGTCTTTGAGCAGGATCCTAGCTTCTCTGGGCCTTCAGAAATTTTTGACTAGAGGTTGGTAAGTAGCCTTGGTATACGCTCTCTGTTTGTCGGACTGAATTATCCGTTTAACCAGGAGATAACCGATGGCAAGGATCATGATGGCAGCGAGGTTTCGTTTATCAACGAAAAATGTGTGTACACAACGTACCATGTGTCTCTGCATGCACCATACCTAATATGTGCCGCCATGCTCTGCAGCCCAAAGTAGGAGAGAAGGTCGCAAGTATCAGACTTCGACCTGCTTGCTGGAGTTTCCCCCATCAGGCACCCATCTGGTTCAAGCCGTCTGCCAATCTCCACAGCTTAATAAATAGTAACATCTAAGTGAGCCAGTTAGTTAGATGCGTACACTTGTGTAGTAGGATCTTTATTTAGTTTGATGCATATAGTTGTTATTTTTTGGTAGCCCTTTTGTAATGATGCCTGATGTTTGGTTTGGAAGAGAGAGTTGTGTCTTCACTCTTCTGGCCCGCTTACTGCTTTTGTTGCACCCCCAGCCCTAGTTGTTGCTGCTGCTGATTTCAATGTACAATCAGTAGTATATTTCGTCTGTTGGTGGAATAAATGTGTTGTTAGAACGACAAACACAATGTTTTTGAAGTCGTTGCACGGTTCGATCCTTTAGTGCCCCGTACCGTAAGTAGCGCATACTATTTTTCATACGGAACACATTTTCCACTTGTTGATAACATGCAGTCCACTGATGAAGGCCCAATAGAGAATCCCATAATTAACTGGAAGGGAGGCTCTCACATGAATCTGGCCCAGGTACATGCTCATGGTCCCCTAAATATCAATAAGTAATTCGGAGGAGCAGGCTATAAACTGGGTTGTGCGGTCTCTGTGGCCCGTCTAACAACATGACCAGCCCAAAAGTTTTTTCTTTGGGAAAATAGGTAGCCCAGTATTTTCATTTTGAAGAATACCCAAGCTAGGCCTATTTGTTTTCTCCGACATACTGGGCTGCAAATCTTTCAAGGCGATGAGGGATGCATTCCGGCCTGGCCAAAGAGTATGGTCAGTGTCTGTTAAAATTAATATCAAAAGGGGTTGAAAATTCCAAAAAAAATTATAGCAAATGGGATATTAGTTTCTTTTTTTGTTTTTGTTCTTCACTGATATCTTATATGCATTTCATTAGATTTAACATGACATAGTACTAATTTATTTTTAAATTTGTTTTAGTATGGCTACTAATTTTTTGATTAAGAATATTTTGTTCCCCAGCAAAAATTTGCAAATTTTCAATATTTCCCACATATTTAGTTATTTTTCTAACCCTGGTACTGACCAGAAAATGGGCAGCAATTCTAAAAATGGAAAACGGGCTGCAATAAATTCCATATGAATTAGAAAATCAGTAAAAAATTATAAAAATAATAGCAAATGGGCTGTACACGCCACAAATTTCGAGGCTGACTTGGTTACGCAAGGCTTTGTCAGTCAACACACGATTCTAGCAGCACTGACTGTTGGATGTCCATCCAACGGCCGATGTGCTTCTTCAATCTCTGATCTTCCTGCTCCAGCTGCCTAAACTAGCACCGGCGGGACTGCGTGCTCCCTCCTCTTGTGGCCCGCTATGATTCCGCGCCGGCTTCCCCGGCCCACCCTACTCCCTCCGCTAGCCTGGCCGCAGGCAATCAACTGCCTCCTTATTACGCGAAACAATGATTCCTCCCACTGACATCTGGAGTGCACCGGTTGGGAGGCTGACCTGTGGGCCGACTAAGTTCACACGTACGCAGGGCTTGTCAACTTAGTCAACAAACGATTCTAGCAGCAGTAACGGTTGGATTTGAATCGAACGGTCCTGCTACTTCTTCAATCGCTGCTCTTCTTGCACCAGCCTACCAAACTAGCACCGGCGAGACCACCTGCTCATGCCTCTAGTGGCTGGCGTTGTGCTGTCGTTGAGGCCTCATCACCCCCTACTACTCCCACTGCTAGCCAGGCCCTGCGGCGATAGTAGCCTCACACCGCAGCCGAACCAGTGAACCCTCGTACTCCTCTCCGCGTGGGCATGCACTGTCGTGTCTTCCCCGGCTCCGTGTCATCTCCTTCCTAGGCCTCGCCATCATCCACCGCCTTGGAGCTCTCGGCGCAGCGTGGTCAATGTGGTCAACGACCGACTTCCATCGGAAGAGTACTGTACGTGGAGAGGCTGACAGCTGGGTCCACGGCCACAGCCCAGTTTTTTTGTGATTTGCCAAGTAAGTCGCTTTGTCAGGCCTGTTGGGCTAAAAATCTTTCAAGACAAGGAGAGCTTTCATTCGGCTGGCCAAGAAAATGGCCTATCAGTAATGAGAAATGGGTTGTACATTTTTAAAACACATCAAACTGGCAATTAGTTACAAATTTCTTTTTTTCATTTTGAGATTTTAAATTGCATTGATTTTTATGCATGGACAATTTGTTGGATTTTATATTGATATATATTTATTTTTAAAATCAGTTTGCACGTGACTTAAAATTTCGGGATTAAAAACAGTTCGGACCGCACCGAAATATGCAAAATTTCGTATAATTTTTTAACCCTGGCCACAATATGGGCTGTAATGCTCACAAAAAAAATATGGGCTCCAAAAAAAACCTTAAGAATTAGCAAATGGGTTGTAAATTATTAGAAATAATGGCAGATGGGTTGTATGATGTTTTGCACAGATTTGAGGCTTTCCAAAAAAAAGGTTAACGCACAAGCAGTGATTGTTGGATGTCCATCCAACGGCCGTCGTGCTTTTTCAATCTCTGATCTTCCTGCTCCAGCCACTCAAACAAGCGCCGGCGGTACTGCCTGCTCCCTCCTCCCCACGGGCGGCTGTGCTGCCGCGCAGGCCTCACCGCCCCACCGTACTCTCATCGCTGGCCTAGCCATCCCTCTACTCACCCACGCCTGCTATTATTCTCCGGCGACGGCAGACGAACCAGTAAACCCTCATACAATCATACTCCCCTCCGCATGGGAAACAACTGCCGAGTCTTCCCTGCCTCTGTGTCATTCCCTTCCCAGGCCTCGCCGTCGTCCACCGCCCTGGTGCTCTCGACGCGGCCTGGTCAACTTGGTCAACGACCGACATGCATCTGAAGTGGATTGTACGTGGAGAGGCTGACAGCTGGGTCAACGGCCGCACGCAAGGAAATGCCTCCTTATTACGCGCAAAATAATGATTCCTCCACCTGACATCTGGGACCCACCGAAAGGGCCTCTGTATTTCACGAGAAAAACATTACCGCCGCTGACATCTTGGACCCACTAGCTATATCTTCGCACGCAAGGAAGTGCCTCCTTATTACGCACAAAAAATGAATACTCCCCCTGCTAGTTGGGACCCAGTATAGTGGCAGGCTGACTTGTGGGCCTACTAACTTGACGGGGACGGAGGGCTTTGTCACTTAGACAATATGCATGATTATAGCTCCAGTGACCTTACGATGTACATCCAACGGCCGTAGTGCTTCTTCAACCTCTGGTCTTCTTGCTCCAGCCGCCCAAACCAGCACCGATCGTGCCCCATGCTCCTGCCTCCCGTGGCCGGCTACGATGTGGCGGAGGCCTCACCGCCCCCTACTACTCCCACCGCTGGCCAGGCCATCCCTCTAAGCACCCACACCCCATGTTATCCTACGGCGACGGCACCCTCACACCGCAGTGAACCAGTGAACCCTCATACTCCTCTACGCGTGGGCATCCACTGCCGCCTTTTCCCAGGCTCTACGTCGTACCCTTCCTAGGCCTCGTCGTCGTCCACCACCCTGGTACTCTCGGCGCGGCATGGTCAACATGGTCCAGGAACAGCTTCCATCGGACGTGGACTGTACGTGGAGGGCTGACAGCTGGGTCCACGGCCGCAGCAAGGAAGTGCCTCCTTATTACACGCAAAATAATAATTCCTCCACCAGAGAGCGGGGATCCACCGGACGGGCCACCGTATTTCGCGAAAAAAACGTTTCCCCCTGACTGCTGGGACCCACCAGCTACATCTTTGCATGCAATAAAGTGCGTCCAGGAAAAAAATGATTCGCCCCCCCCCCCCCGACTGCTGGAACCCACCAGGTACATCTTCGCACGCAAGGAAGTGCCTGACAGTCGGGACCCGCCTGGTCGAAGTGTACGTAGCATTGTCATTCTGGTTGCTAACGTGTACGTACATACTGGTCGATGTAGAGGCGCGCATGTGTCATAGTAGAGGCACGCACGTAGCATGTACACGTACATATAGCGGCCAGGGTGCAAGAAAGTAAATACGGCCACGTACTTACATACGGGCACCGTCTCGAATGCCTACTCGCGCATACGTACGGCTAGGGCTCGTGTACATGGCCGGGTCGGAACGGAGAAACATCGTCATCGTCGTGTTCATCGGGAGCCAACCGGCTGGGTCGGAACGGAATGCGTCGTCGTGTTCATTGGGAGGGCTTGGATGGAATAGCCGACGGAAACGAGGCCTGGCATAACGCAGAACGGAGGTAACGGCCTTGTGTTCGAAACATGATCTTGTTCATCAGGAGGGGTCTGGTATAGCGCAAAACGGAGGAAACGGACCTCGTACGGTCGAAACGAGGGTCCTGTTGATCGGGAGGGGTGTGGCATACCGCAAAATAGAGGAAACGAACTTGTGTTGGAGCGCTACGATCGAAACGAGGGTCCTGTTCATCGGCAAGGGTGTGTTGTACCGCACAACGGGACTCTACAGGATAATGTTCATCTCCACCGTCGACCCCCTCCATCCTCCACGGGCTACTGTTCATCCACCGTAGACCTCGACTGATGGAAGAGCTTGTTGATGTTGATACTCGTCTTGATACTGAGGGCCTCCGGCTGATGGACGAATGTCATCGACTGAAGGTGGCCGGCGCCCGAGCCCTAGAGGAAGCTAGGGACGCTGACAGCCTCTGCGAGGTTGCAGAGAAGCGCATGCAGGAGCTTCAGGCCCTGAACGCCTGCTTGGAACAACGAGCTAAGGCCCGCAGGACCGCCTTGGCGTCTATGAGTGGGACGCCTTCTGAAGAGGTGGAGATCTTGCGGCGTGAGGAAGCATTGATGTTGGAGGCCACGGAGCGCATCCGTGAGCTCGAGCAGCTGGAGGCGAGGGAGTGCCACGTGACCCTGGTCGAGGATGTTGTCTCTGCTCACGAGGCCAGAGTTCACGACAAAATCGACCAGAGGGTGGCGGAGGCCATTGCAGACCTTGCCAAGGAGTATGGCCTGAAGTTGGAGCTCCAACGGGTGGATGCTAATGGGAGAACAGCTGCCCTCAGGATCAAGCTGGAGGAGGTAGAGTAGCGCGAGAGGGTCGCCACGACAGCCCAATCTTCTGCTCAGGCCAAGCTGGACTCCGCGCAGGATGACCTATCCTTGCTCCAGCGATAGGTTGATGATGACGCGGCTCTCGTGCGGCAGAGCAAGGACGAGGCTTGCCGTCGACTACTATTGCAGCATGAGTACGCCCCCATGCTCTAGGCCCTCCGGGTGAAGACTAACCGGCCGCTAGGGGCCATCCGCGAGGAGAATGCCCTCCTCCCCATGTGAAGAATTACGCTGGCCATCTTGCCTTCTTCACCGAGGTTGTGACGCGCCCGGAGAGCCGTATCACGAGGGCCCCCCAGCTTGTTGAAGAAAAGAACCGAAACCTCCTCGGGCACACGTTCTCCTGGGTCTTCTGTTACCTCCAGAACATCGACCCCCACTTTGATTTTGATGCCGCCATCGCCCCAGTGCCTGAGGCCATCCGAGACAATCTGGCGCGCTCGGTGGACGACAACGTGAATGCTCTGGTCAGGGCCTTTGGTACTGAGGATGTCGAGGCCATGATCGCGGCGGACGAAGGTGGTGCGGTTGATGATTGTGAAGACGAGGCCAGCGAGAACGCCGGTAGTGTGCATGAGAGCGACTCAGATGGCGCGGCGAGCGACATGTCCGATTGAGCTTGTACTCCTCTGCCTCGATCCTGCATGCAAGGACATGGACACGGCCCTGTAGGGTATGAGAGCATTTTTATGGGGGATCCCCCTATGTGTGTAAACTGATGTTCTACTCTCCTTTTTTTTCTTCTTAGAGCCGAACATGGGACGTGCGTCCTCGAGTTTTGTGAGCTGGGTTGTCATTGTAGCTAACCTAGATCTTACATTTTGCGGCGTGTAGGCTCTTGCCTCGCGGGGGTCCTGCCGAGGTTAATGAGGTCCGCAAGGTGGGATCGGCCTTCTGGTCCCCGACCAGGAGGGCTCGAGGTATGAGCTTCAAAAACGGCGAAAAGGCAACAAAATCCAGCAGAAATCAATAGAAAATACCCCCGATTTTTGGCAGCGAGCAAGACTCAAATTCGATCTAAAAAGGCGGTGAACCAAGTTACAAAGATAGGGAGATGAAAGCAAATAGCCGCGTCTGGCACCTATCTAGTCTTCAGGTCTTCCACCAGCGCGGAGCTAAGTGCTACCACTAGGACGTGGGAGGGAGCCCCCGAGGCCTGAGGGCAGCACTCCGGTGACTCCGGGGCGTGTACAGCCCCACTCATTATTACGTGTGAGTGTCACGAGCAGAGACCTTCACAGGCGTGAGCCTTACTTGATATCGCCAGACGAGGGCCCCGCCTTGCACGCCCCCAACCACCGTTGGGGCGTCCGGAAACCAGGACGAGACCAAGGGGCAAGGGGGATGCTAAGGGTGCCCCCGGAGACCACGGGCCCTCTGCCGGGGGAAGGGCTTGTCGATGCTCTCCCCCAGCAGAGGATCTACCTCCGCATGCTGCCTTGCGCCACATGGCGCGGGGGGGGGGGGGGGGGGGGGGCTCCAGGCCCTCCACACGCAACCCCCGGCGTTCTGCTCCGGTCGAGGGCGGAACCGCCGCTCATGGGTCTCCGACCATCGCTGTGGTCTAGTTGACCAGCAGCCCATTGTTAGTGCACGCCTGCAGCTGCGATACATGATGTGCCCTGTCATCATAGCTGAAGGGGTCGACGGAGCCCGCAGGCGACTCATGGTAATCTCCTGCTTCCAGCGTCCCGTCGTTCCATCTTGGCACGAGGAAGGCATTGGCGCCTTGCCCAAACGCGTATGCCAGGTTCACCATGCGAGGCACGTAGGCACGATCAGCTGCCCACCGAGAACATCACTCGAGTGCCCCGCGCCTTGAACTTCCAGCTGTGACACCTGGCCTTGGCGGCCGCTGGGTTGTACTCCGGCGCACCCTTGTAAGGGGCGTCGGCGCTTGCTCCCGCCTATGACGAAGTCGCTGCGGTTGGACGGATGGCGCCAGCGCCCATGTTGGTGTCGTTAGGCCCCACACATCACCCCGGGGGGCGCGCAAGCTTGTCTGGACCTCGCGCGTGCCCCTACACGCATAGTCCAACAGTTCGGCGATGCATTCCAGCAGCACATTGCGGCCACCATCGGCAATCCTGCATCGTACCAGCTCTCGCGCCACCATGAGCGCATCCCTCATGTTTTCCTGCTCCCAATGGGTGTGCAGTGCTGTTGCCACAGGGTAATTCGAAGATCGCGCTGCGAAGCGTGCGCGCTATGACGCCAAGGCAGAGGTTGCAGGTCCGCGCCGCCTGTTGATACGTCTCCAACGTATCTATAATTTTTTATTGTTCCATGCTATTATTTATGATGTTTTGGATGTTTAATGGGCTTTGTTATACACTTTTATATTATTTTTGGGACTAACCTACTAACCCGAAGGCCCAGTCTAGATTGCTGTTTTTTCCCCCTATTTTAGGGTTTTACAGAAAAGGAATATCAAACGGAGTTCAAACGGAATGAAACCTTCGGGGGAGATATTTTTGGAGCAAAATACGCATGGGAGACTTGAGAACCACAGAGTAGGGCTGACGTGGCGTCCACGAGGGTGGGGGCGCCCCCCTGCCTCGTGGGCACCCCGTTTGGCCCCCGGTGCCCTCCTTCCTCCTATATATACCTACGTACCCCGAAACTATCAGAATAACAGATAAAACCCTAGGTCCACCGCCGCAACCTTCTGTTCCCGTGAGATCCCATCTTGGGGCCTGTTCCGGAGCTCTGCCGGAGGGGGGATCTTCCACGGAGTGCTTTTACATCATCATCATCGCCTCACCATGAGTTGTGAGTAGTTTACCACAGACCTTCGGGTCCATAGCTAGTATCTAGATGGCTTCTTCTCTCTCTTTGGATCACAATACCAAGTTCTCCTTGGTCTTCGAGGAGATCTATTCGATGTAATCTCTTTTTGCGGTGTGTTTTTCGAGATCCGATGAATTGTGAGTTTATGATCAAGATTATCTATGAGAAATATTTGGTTCTTTTCTTAACTCTTTATGTATGATTATAATACCTTGCAAGTCTCTTCGAATTATTGGTTTGGTTTGGCCTACTAGATCTATTGTTCTTGCAATGGGAGAAGTGCTTTGCTTTGGGTTCAATCTTGTGGTGTCCTTTCCCAATGACAGTAGGGGCAGCAAGGCACGTATTGTATTGTTGCCATCGAGGATAAAAAGATCGGGTTTATATCACTATGTTTCATTTTATCCCTCGACATCATGTCATCTTGCTTAAGATGTTACTCCGTTCTTATGAACTTAATACTCTAGATGCATGCTGGATAGCGGTCGATGTGTGGAGTAATTGTATTAGATGCAGAATCGTTTCGTTCTACTTGTCTCGGACGTGATGCCTATATATAATGATCATGCCAAGATTGTCTCATAATTATTCGCTTTTCTATCAATTGCTTGACAGTAATTTGTTTACCCGCCGTAGAATATCGCTATCATGAGAGAAGCCACTAGAGAAAACTATGGCCCCAGGGTCTATTCTCAACATATCAATCTACAATCTACTTTACTTTTCACCTTTACTTTCTGTTCTTATATCCAATAATACAAAAAATATCAAACTATCATCTCTATCAGAACTCACTTTCATAAGTGACCGTAAAGGGATTTACAACCCCTTATCGCGTTGGCTGTGAAGTTCTTATTTGTTTGTGCATGTGCGAGGGACTCGCGCGTGGTCTCCTACTAGATTGATACCTTGGTTCTCAAAAACTGAGGGAAATACTTACGCTACTGTGCAGCATCACCCTTTCCTCTTCAAGGGAATACAACGCAAGCTGGAGAAGTAGCAAGAATAATTTCTGGCGCCGTTGCCGGGGAGGCTTACGCAAAAGTCATATACCAAGTACGTATCACAAACCCTTATCCTTCGCATTACTTTTTTTGCCTCTCGTTTCCCTCTCCCCCACTTCACCCTTGCCGTTTTATTCTCCCTTCTTCTGCCGTGTGTTTATCGTTCGCTTGCTTCTTGTTTGCTTGTGTGTTGCTTGCTTGCTTGTCACTATGGCTCTCCCTATCAGTGTTGACCCTCACCTCAAGAGCCTGGAGAAGATTGAAAACAATGTTAGACATTTTATGACTATACAATTTGAGCATAATGATTTTTTCAGAAGCGAGTTTAAAGAACAGAAATTTTTTATGGAATATATGAATAAAGACATTGATGATATGTCTAAGGAATTTTATTGTTTGGAATCTCAGTTTGCCCATCTTGAGAACTTAATAGCCCAAATTTCGGATAAATAGTCCACCTTGATCAATAACATGGCTGGTAAACCGGAAGAGCATGAAAACAAGGATGAAGATCTGAAAGTTATTAATGTGTCCCCTATTAGATCCATGTTTTCTAGTATGAATCCTGATAAAGAAAGGATTGAAGATGAGTCTACTTTAAGGTGTCCCAATGATTCAGAGTTTTTAGATCTTTATGCTAAAATTGTTAAAAGTGGGAGTGAAGAGATTAAAACTTTGCATAGTGATGAACCCACTACTTTGGATTTCAAGGGATTAAATTATGATAATTTCTCTTTGATTGATTGTATTTCCTTCTTGCAATCCGTACTAAACTCTCCCCATGCTTATAGTCAAAATAAAGCTCTTACCAAACACATAGTTGATGCTTTGATGCAATCTTTTGAAGAAAAACTTGAATTGGAAGTTTCTATCCCTAGAAAGGTTTATGATGAGTGGGAACCTACTATTAAAATAAAAATTAAAGATCATGAATGCTTTGCTTTGTGTGATTTGGGTGCAAGTGTTTCCACTATCCCAAAAACTTTGTGTGATTTGCTAGGGTTCCATGAGCTTGATGATTGTTCTTTAAATTTGCATCTTGCGGACTACACTATTAAGAAACCTATGGAAAGAATCAATGATGTTCTTATTGTTGCCAATAGGAATTATGTGCCCGTAGATTTCATTGTTCTTGATATAGATTGCAATCCTTCATGTCCTATTATCTTGGTAGACCTTTCCTTAGAACGATTGGTGCACTTATAGATATGAAGGAAGGAAATGTTAGATTCCAATGTCCGTTAAGGAAAGGCATGAAACACTTTCCTAGAAAGAAAATCAAATTACCATATGAATCTATTATGAGAGCCACTTATGGATTGCCTTCCAAAGATGGCAATACCTAGATCTATCTATGTATCGTGCCTAGCTAGGGGCGTAAAACGATAGCGCTTGTTGGGAGGCAACCCAATTTTTTATTTTTTATTTTTGCTCCTGTTTAGAAATTAATATTGCATATAGCTTCTGTTTAGCTGTGGTTTTGTGTTTTAATTAGTGTTTGTCCCAAGTAGAACCTTTGGGAAGACTTGTGTGAAGTTTATATGATCTTGCTTTGAAAAACAAAATCGTTAGCGCTCGCTAGAATGGTCATCAGATTTTACTGGAGCGTGCTATTTAGTTGATTCTTTTTGCAGATGATTAGTAGACAAATTCCTCACGTTTACCAATTTATTTCAATTTTTTTGGAGTTACAGAATTATGCGAAATTTACAGATTACTACAAACTGTTCTGTTTTTGACAGATTTTGTTTTTCGTGTGTTGTTTGCTTATTTCAATGCATCTATGAGCAGTATTGGGAAGTATGAATCATAGAGAAGTTGGAATACAGTAGGTTTAACACCAATATAAACAAACAATGGATTCATTGAATTACCCTTGAGTAGTGGTTTGCTTTCTTATACTAACGAAGCTCACAAGATTTTTGTCTATGTTTTGTATTGTGAAGTTTTCATGTTTTGAGTATTGCTTTGATGGGCTATGGAACATAGAGTTGCAAGAGTCTAAGCTTGGGGATGCCCAAGGCACCCCAAGGTAAAATTCAAGGACAACCAAAAGCCTAAGCTTGGGGATGCCCCGGGAAGGCATCCCCTCTTTCGTCTTCATCGATCGTTAACTATACTCGGAGCTATATTTTTATTCACCACATGATATGTGTTTTACTTGGAGCATCTTGCTTAATTTGAGTCTTTGCTTGTTGGTTTTCCACAATTATTTTTGATGGACACACCTATTTGAGAGATTTAAATATGGCATAGGAATTGATAGAACACTCTATGTGCTTCACTTATATTTTTTGAGTTGAATAGTTTTTGCTCTAATGCTTCACTTATATCTTTTAGAGCACGGTGGTGATTATATTTTGTAGAAATTGTTGATCTCCCATGCTTCACTTATACCCATGTAGAGTCTATTAAAACAGCATGGTAATGTTATTTGGCTATAAAACTAGCCTTCACATGATACACCTCCAATATCAATGTAGTAAAAACTTTCACACTAAGTGCATTGAATATGATGAGAAGTTGGATGCTTGAGATATGAGGATAGTGATATTAGAGTCATGCTAGTGGAGTTATTATGGAATTGAGAAATGCTTGTGTTAAAGTTAGTGATTCCAGCAGCACGCACGTATGGTGAACCGCTATGTGATGAAGTTAGAGCATGAGGTATTTGTAGAGTGTCAACCTTTGTGTGGAGGTCGGAGGCGCACGATGGTTAACTCCTAACAACCTCGCCCCTAGGAGCATGCGTTGATTGCTTTGTTTTGATGACTCGTAGATTTTTGCAATAAATATATGAGTTCTTATGACTAATGTTGAGTCCATGGATTATACGCACTCTCACCCTTCCACCATTGCTAGCCTCTCTTGTACCGCGCAACTTTCGTCGGTACCATACACCCACTATATATCCTTCCTCAAAACAGCCACCATATATCTTCCTCAAAATAGCCACCATACCTACCTATCATGGAATTTCCATAGCCATTCCGAGATATATTGCCATGCAACATTCCACCGTTCCGTTCCTATGACACGCTTCATATTGTCATATTCCCATGCATGATCATGTAGTTGACATCGTATTTGTGGCAAAGCCACCATGCATAATTTTTCATACATTTCACTCTTGACTCATTGCACATCCCGGTACACCGCCGGAGTCATTCATATAGAGTCATACTTTGTTCTAGTATCGAGTTGTAATATTGAGTTGTAATTCAATAAAAGTGTGATGATAATCATTATTAGAGCATTGTCCCATGTGAGGAAAGGCCAATAAAAAAAGAGATGGCCCAAAAAAATAGAGAGGGGCTAAATAAAAAAAAGAGAGAAAGCCCCTCCAAAAAATGAGAGAAAAGAGAGAAGGGACAATTGCTACTATCCTTTTCCACACTTGTGCTTCAAAGTAGCACCATGTTCTTCATGATAGAGAGTCTCATGTTTAGTCACTTTCATATACTAGTGGGAATTTTCATTATAGAACTTGGCTTGTATATTCCAACGATGGGCTTCCTCAAATTCCCTAGGTCTTCATGAGCAAGCCAGTTGGATGCACACCCACTTAGTTTCTTTTGTTGAGATTTCATACATTTTTAGCTCTAGTGCATCCGTTGCATGGCAATACCTACTCACTCACATTGATATCTATTGATGGGCATCTCCATAGCCCGTTGATACGCCTAGTCGATGTGAGACTATCTCCCTCCATTTTGTCTTCTCCACAACCACCTCTCTATTCCACCCATAGTGCTATGTCCATGGCTCACGCTCATGTATTGCGTGAAAGTTGAAAGGTTTGAAAGAATAGAGTATGAAAACAAGTGCTTGGCTGAAACCGGGGTTGTGCATGATATGGACATTTTGTGTGATGAAGAGGGAGCATAGCCAGACTATATGATTTTGTAGGGATCACTTTCTTTAGCCATAGTATTTTGAGAAGACATGATTGCTTTGATAGTATGCTTGAAGTATTATTATTTCCTATGTTAATGTAGACTTTTGTCTTGAATCTTTCAGATCTAAACATTCATGCCACAATTAAGAGAATTACATTGAAAAACTATGTTGGTTTGCATTCCACGTCAAAAATTCTGTTTTTATCATTTACCTACTCGAGGACGAGAAGGAATTAAGCTTGGGGATGCTTGATACGTTTCCAACGCATCTATAATTTTTTATTGTTCCATGCTATTATTTATGATGTCTTGGATGTTTAATGGGCTTTGTTATACACTTTTATATTATTTTTGGGACTAACCTACTAACCCAAAGGCACAGTCCAGATTGCTATTTTTTGCCTGTTTTAGGGTTTTACAAAAAAGGAATATCAACCGGAGTCCGAACGGAATGAAACCTTCGGGAGAGATATTTTTGGAGCAAAATACGCACAGGAGACTTGAGAACCATGGAGTAGGGCCGACGTGGCCTCCACGAGGCTGGGGGGCGCCCCCCTACCTCGTGGGCACCCCGTCTTGCCCTTGGTGCCCTCCTTCCTTCTACATATACCTACGTACACCGAAACTATCCGAACAACAGAGAAAACCCTAGTTCAACTGCCGCAACCTTCTGTTCCGATGAGATCCCATCTTGGGGCCTGTTCCGGAGCTCCGCCGGAGGGGGGATCTTCCACGGAGTGCTTCTACATCATCATCATCGCATCACCATGAGTTGTGAGTAGTTTACCACAGACCTTCGGGTCCATAGCTAGTATCTAGATGGTTTCTTCTCCCTCTTTGGATCTCAATACCAAGTTCTCCTCGGTCTTCGAGGAGATCTATTCGATGTAATCTATTTTTGCGGTGTGTTTGTCGAGATCCGATGAATTGTGGGTTTATGCTCAAGATTATCTATGAGAAATATTTGGTTCTTTTCTGAACTCTTTATGTATGATTATAATATGCTTGCAAGTCTCTTCAAATTATTGGTTTGGTTTGGCCTACTGGATCTATTGTTCTTGCAATGCGAGAAGTGCTTGGCTTTGGGTTCAATCTTGCGGTGTCGTTTCCCAGTGATAGTAGGGGCAACAAGGCACGTATTGTATTGTTGACATCTAGGATAAAAAGATGGGGTTTATATCACTATGTTTGAGTTTATCCCTCTACATCATGTCATCTTGCTTAAGGCGTTACTCCGTTCTTATGAACATAATACTCTAGATGCATGCTGGATAGTTGTCGATGTGTGGAGTAATAGTAGTAGATGCAAAATCGTTTCGGTCTACTTGTCTCGGACGTGATGCCTATATATAATGATCATGCCTAGATAGTCTCATAATTATTCACTTTTCTATCAATTGCTCGACAGTAATTTGTTTACCCTCCGTAGAATATCGCTATCGTGAGATAAGCCAGAACTGAAAACTATGGCCCCCGAGTCTATTCTCAACATATCAATCTGCAATCTACTTTACTTTTTAGCTTTTACTTTCTTTTCTTATATCCAAAAATACCAAAAATATCAAACTATCATCTCTATCAGATCTCACTTTGGTAAGTGACCGTAAAGGGATTGACAACCCTTATCACATTGGCTGCGAAGTTCTTATTTGTTTGTGCAGGTGCGAGGGACTCGTGCATGGTCTCCTACTGGATTGATACCTTGGTTCTCAAAAACTGAGGGAAATACTTACGCTACTCTCCTGCATCACCCTTTCCTCTTCGAGAGAATACAACGCAAGCTCGAGAAGTAGCACCCATGGCCGATGGCGTTAGGCGGTGCGAGGGCTGCTTGAAGCACGGGGTTGAGGCCTTCATGGGCGGACGGCGCTGCCCGCGTGGGCCCGGCTTCCCAGCAGTTAGCATGAACCCCCTAATTGTCGGCCATCGGGACTGCGGAGCGGCAACGAACCGAACGACGGAAGAGAAGATCCGGCGCACCCCTACCTAGCGTGCCAAATGTCAGATCATGGGTTTCGGCAAGACCCTTGAGGTTCGAACACTGGGGTGCACACGAAGATATGTCCTTTCCGCTCTAGCTCACTCTCGCACCAATTCTTGGCCTAGCTCGTCGAACTCGAAGAATAAGGGACACAAGGGTTTATACTGGTTCGGGTCACTGTTGTGGTGCAATGCCCTAATCCAGTGTTGTGTGGTGCATTGCCTTGTAGACTGAGGATGAACTAGTACATGGGGAGAATAGCCTCCTGAGTAGAGGTGTTTTTCCCCTCGAATGAGCTTGTGGATGTGTGGGTGGTGTCAATGATCCGGTCCCTTTTCTATGGTGGTGGCTAGTCCTATTTATAGAGTCTCGGGTCCTTCTTCCCAAATATTAAGCAGCAAGGGATCCCACAACGGCCAAGTTTGAAGGGCGACAGCTAGTAAAAGCTACCCTGATAAATGGTGGTCTTCGCTTGCCAAAGGTTCTGGTGGTGACGCTGATGTAGGCTCCGTGGTGACCTCCGCCCCGCCGTCCTGCTGGTCTTGGTCTTGTTGCACCGATATGGAAACCCTTGTCCGATGCCTCGGGACTCCTCGCCTGCGCTTGCTCCTTTAGCACTAAAGAGGAAACTGGCATCCTGCGCCCGCTGGCACCTGCCTGGCCTTGGTCGTCATGGCTCACGTCACGGGAACCTCGCGAGTTGCCCCTTACCTTGATATCTCTGCTCCTCGGGAGCTAGCCTAGTGAGGCTGCCCTAGGGGTGGTCTTGCATCGTCCGCCTCGCGAGGCTTGACGCCTCATGAGGGTCTTGAGTGGTTGCTGATGAGGTTGGGCCGTACTAGGCCGCTGGATGAGCCACGCCCTGGGCCGCGGGCAGGCAAGTCTGGGTACCCCCGTTCCCAGGACGCCGACATCACCAAAATGGATTGCAAAAACACATGTGTCTCACAGGGTGCATGTCTACTCCCCGTGCAAGAAATTTCAAACATTGAGAACCTTGATTTTTAAATTCTCGTACATCCAAAACTTATTTGAATTTCATGAAACTTATTGTGTTTTCATATCGACACCAATACAAACTGGAATTGTACTTTTATTTTGTCAAATTTGAAACCAGTTTTGATGTAATCTTTATCGAATTACAACCGAGAGATTATTAATAATTGGGAACCAATATCCCAAATAGATTATCTATTCGAAGCATGAGCCTTATACCAACAATGGATATGTGTCGTGCTTCGTTTAAGCAACAAAGAGGCAGCATTAATTTATCCAAATAGAAAAACTATATATGTGCCGCCACGTGACCCATGTGCCATGCGAGCAGGCGTGAGTTGATGGGATGCATATGCAAATGTATCATTCATTACATACAACAAGTCATCAACACACAATGACAATGAGAATACATGTTGGATAATAGATTATTTCCAACAAAACATTCCCGTAAATACTAATGTTTTTTATCACACAATAAATAACAAGCAATGAAATGAACTTCATCCTAACCAATCCTCGGCATTGGAAATGCTTGGTTTGAACCATAAGTAAGCTTCCGGGCAGGGCCAGCTTTTGTCAATGTCGAGACAAACGTAGGACTCATCATCCAGGCTGAAGCGGCTGATACCGGGATGGATATTGTGATATCCAGGGTAGGGAACCATATCAATGTCTAAGGTATAAATACAATAGCTTCTCATAAATGGTAGTAACGTTGTGCCAACAGCAGCTGGATCGCCTTTCACCATCATTTGATTGTTTTGTCCAACGAAGAGTGAGTTTTCTCCAAAACTATCAATATGGAACCATTCAGAAGGTGATGGCGGTAGCACATTAATATCCATCCCTAATACCCTGCAACGGATGTTGGAATAGGTCCGGAGAGTGCTACCATGGGGACAGCACCTGCTTCCTTAGTAACATCAGCAGTGCCCTCTATACATACAAGAAGAGGTGATCCATCGGAATAAGTTGCCAGGCGCCACTAAGTATAGAGGTCATGCTCATCCTCATGCTCGTGATCATCACCATCGTCATCTCCCCCTTGGTTATATTTTTTTTCAAGTATAGGTGGTGGAATGTTCATATGACCTTGGAAACACAAGAAGGTTAATTGGTACAGGGATACTAACTAGCATGCACGTGGATGAAACAATTCTAATTACGGTCGAAGACAAACATACCAAAACAATCAGGATTCCGGGGCGGCAATAGTCGGTCATCCGGGTGCGCAATAAAGGATGCAAAGAGGGATCCTATAGCAGCAAGGACCAGCTCCCCTACCGATAACTCATCTAACAGAACTCCCAAGTTAACTATGCTGAGACTGGAGTGGTCATTAGATGGGTGACCTGATGGGAAGTCGTTTCTATGTTAATTTAACTGATGCGATGAATCACTTTAACATTTAATTGTGTTGAATGTATATAGTGCTCCATCATATTAGTTGAATTAACATTGAGGTCCTTGTTTTGTATTTTTTTGTCATTTTTTGTTTTTTGAACACATGTTGATGGGCTTGAAGAATGTCTATCCTGTTAATTTTTTATAAAAAATTTTGAACACATGTTCATTGGCTTGAATGAAGGTCTATCCCGTTACTTTATGACATGTTTCCAAAACATGGACCTTGAGGTTAATTCAACTAATAGGACGGAGCACTATATACATTCAAATCAATTAAGTGTTTTAAAAAAATGTGATATGATTTCTGTGAAACTTATAAGTCATGTATGTCAAATTAACTTTGTGTACTTGTTCTCAAATTAACCTCTGGGCCTTGCAGGAGTGCTGCAATGTGTAAGCGTCAATTGCAAGGTGATCCATTTTTCAACACATGTTAATCTAAGGTCTATCACGTTACTCTACGACATGTTTCAAAAAAAAAAGCGTTTCACCAGGTTTGTCAGCAGGCCCCAACTACATGTTCGCTATGGTGGACATCACCAAAGATGTAAAGGTCCTCAAGAATTCGGGCATCGCCTGCCATTTGGTTTGGCAATGATATCTTTTTAAGTATATATGTTGATGCTCTATAGATAGACCAAATCACATCGCACACAGACTAAACAGTGGAACCCGTCCGTGATGATTTCATCAATCTCACAATTGTATACCAGTAATCGTTTGCTCACAACACACACGGCTTGTTAACAGGAATCATATGTGTTGTTATTGGTCTTCCCACACGCTCTCGATCACACACATCTTGTTAAGTTGAACCGTTTCTGTTCTCTTGGCTCAAAGCAAACAGTTCATCGGAGTGAACTGTATGCCTTATATCGTACAGGCATTCTTCTAGCTGCCCATTTCTGTTGTTTCGCCTCATCACAAATAGTTTATCCGAGTGAACTGGATGTCGTATATCGCACACGCCTTCATCTGGTTGCCCGTTTCTATTGTTCTGCCTCATCGCAAATAGTTAATTGAAATGAACCGTATGCCCTGCATCGCAAACGCAACTAAAATCTGAACAATGTTTGATGTATCCTTCTCGCAAATGTTTTCCATCATTTTGACGGTTATTTTACATCACCATTTGTGATTAATGCATCGCACACCGTTTCGTCAAAGGGTCTCTGATCGTAGTGTCGCGTTAGCAGCATCCTGCACAAGTGGAAGAGATGAGAAGGTGTTCGCCAACTACTTCCCTTTGGCACTTAAGCCAAATGTGAGGTCTTGGCTGATGCACCTGCCGGAGAACTCCATTTCGACCTGGGCTGACCTGTGCCACGAGTTCGTTGGCGCCTTCACGGGCGGCCACTAAGACCAGGGCGGCCCAGCGATTTGCAGCTACTCCTGCAGAAGAAAGAAGAGACTCTACGGAAGTACATGCAGAGGTTTAGCCGAGTCCAGAGAAATATTCCATACATCCACCCGGCAAACGTGATAGCAGCATTCTAGTCCAATGTGTGCAATCATCGTATACATTCCAAGATGAACGTTTGATTGCCCAAGACTATGAAGGAGCTTTACACCTTGATAAAAAAGTGTGCTCGGGTGGAGAAGGGGAGGAAACTCCCCGGAGAAGAGTATGGCATCAACGTCGACTCAGAAGAATGATGACGATGCCAACAGTCAAGAAGAACAAGAGGCGCAGCAAAAAGCACAAGGATAAGGCAGTGATGACTATTGACGGATCAATCACACCTAGTATCAGCAAGAAGGCTAAGGCCGAAGCTCCTGGCAAGGAGGTTTCCATGTGTAATGATTTCCGAGAGGCTGGGGCTGCCGGGAAGGCTGGGAAAAATGATGGCCCATAATACAAGAACCATCGGACCAAAGGCCACGATCACCAGGAATGTCATCGGGTTGAGCTGCTTGTCAAGAAGGAGAGGGCTGAATATGAGAAGTGTGACAAGGAAAAAGGTCAGAATGGCGCTGGCAGGAAGGGCCAAGGTGGTGAAGCAAATCAACCCGGCAAGGCTCTTGGGAACCAAGGAAAACCTGCCATGGGCCGTGAGAAGGAGAATTGCAATGAAGAAAGTGATGGAGGGGGTGAGAAGGAAACCAGCGAGCATGAATTCCAAAAGGCCACTGACGCCATGTCCATTGACAGGGGTGCACCTCGGCACTCCTCTCACCGCCAACTTGAACAGTGGGTGCATGAGGTCAATATCGTGGAGCCAGCAGCAGAATTACGGAGGCCACTGAAGTGGTCACGCACGCCCATCGTTTTTGACGAAGAGGACCACCCTGACCGAACTATTGTGGTAGGGTGCTTGCTGTTGTTGGTCTCACGAGCAATTCGCAACCTCAAGGTCACAAGGATGTTTGTTGATGGCGGGGCCGGGTTGAATCTGATTTCCCCAAGCGTCATCAGCAGACTCCAGATAACAGAGGAGGAACTTGAGGTTAGGAACGTCTCAAGGAGTTAACCCTAGCAGGAGTTGTCCTAAGGGAAAGATCAGGTTGTCGGTGACGTTTGGGGAGAATTGAATTACCGACCTAAGAAGGTTGTGTTTGATGTGGTCGACCTCCCCTTGCCGTACAAAGGAATCCTTCGACGACTAGCTGTCGCCAAATTCATGGCGGCATCCCACTATGTCTACAACACCTTGAAGATGCTAGGTCCAGTTGGGGTCATTTCCATTCCATCAGACGGGAATGACGCAATCATTTGGATGGATAAAATGTACCGGGATGCAGTTGTTGCAAAGGCCGTAAAAATCGTCATTCTCGCCAAGGAAAAAAAGAAAAAGAAGAGAGCTATTAACAACTCCGATGAGGAACCCGGGAAGCGCACCTCTCCGGGGTGCAATACGCCTGTTGATGACTTGCCGGAGAGTTCCAATACTAAGAGATCCAAAGTTGTTGTGCCTGCTGTGAAGAAGGTCCCGGCAGGGCTGGCTGGCGCTGATGGTACCTTTACTATCAGTACCACCCTAGAAGAAAAATAGGAAAGCGCACTTGTTGACTTACTGCGAGCGAATGCCGATGTGTTTCATGGCAACCATCTGACATCCCCGGTGTTCCCAGGGAGGTAATCGAGGACCACCTTGTTGTCTGCTCACACGCCCGGCCCATAAAGCAGAAGGTCCGAAATCAAGCTTTGGAGCGGCAACAGTTCATTGCCGAGGAAATCAAGAAACTTTAGGCAGCTGGTCTTGTCAGAGGAGTATTGCATCCAATATGGTTGGCAAACCTAGTGGTCGTATGCAAGGCTAATGGAAAGTTGGGGCTGTGCATATATTTCACTGATCTGAATAAGGCCTGCCCGAAGGAACAATTTCCCTTGTCGTGCATTGACCAGATCGTGGACTCCACTTCAGGCTGTGATTTGCTCTCTTTCCTGGATGCATACTATGGGTACCATCAGATTTTTATGTCCAAGGAGGACGAATATAAGACCTCATTCATCACCTCATGTGGCACATACTACTTCGTGCGCATGCATTTCGGGTTGAAGAGTGTCAGTTCCACTTTCGCAAGGCAGTCCAGATTGGTTTTGAGTCATAGCTGCACAGGAACAGTGAAGCTTATATGGATGATACTATGGTCAAGACCAAGGATAGATCAACCCTCATCCAAGATTTAGAAGAAACATTTGCTAATCTGCACGAGATCAACTTGAAGCTGAATCCAGAGAAGTGTGTGCTTGGCGTTCCCTCTGGCAAGCTACTTGGTTTCTTTGTATCCCATCGCAGGATAGAGACCAACCCTGATAAGATCAAGGCTATCGAGCAAATTCAGGCACTTAAGACAGTTAAGGATGTCAGGCATTTTACAGGGTGCGTTGCCGCCCTTAGCACATTCATCTCCAAGTCTGCCGAGCGTGCCTTGCTGTTCTTCAAGATCATGAAGACGGCAGGACCCATGAAGTGTAACCCATAAGCGGATATAGCATTACAGGATTTGGATACTTACTTGTCCTGTGTACCCACTTTGGTTGCTCCCAAACCACAAGAGTCATAGCTGCTATATCTAGCAGCAACTAATCAAGTGGTCAGTGTAGCACTGGTGGCACAGCGGGAAGTGGAGTAAGCAATAGCCTCAGCTAGTGTCGCTTTCGAATAGGAGAATGACAACAGCTCGGCAAGGTCAGATATGGATCAGGACAAAGAAGAGAACGACAGCAGAAGCAACCCCAAGGACGCAGCAAGGAGGAAAGTGGTGCAACGCCCAGTGTACTTCGTCAGCTCCCTATTGCAGGGGGCTAGATCCAGGTACTCTGGCGTGCAAAAATTGATTTTTGGATAGTCATGGCCTCAAGGAAACTGCGCCACTACTTCCAAGCCCATGATATCACGGTTGTCTCACGCTTCCTGTTGCAAAGGATACTCTGAAACCTAGAGGCTACCAGCAGAATAGTGGAGTGGGCATTGGAGTTATCTAGCTTTGGCATGTAGTTTGAAAGCACATCAACATTTCAGACCAGGGCATTGGCAGAGTTTATTGCAGAATGGACGCCAATCCATGATGAGGAAGTGCTGGAAATAGTTATTCCCGACAAGGAATCTCCCCAAGAATGGATCATGTATTTTGATGGCGCCTTCTCCCTGCAAGGTGTAGGAGTTGGCGTGCTTCTCGTTGCTCCCACCGGGGGCACCTGAAGTATGTCATCCATATGCATTTTCCCCGGGAGGAGGCGACCAACAATACATCGGAGTATAAAGGGCTCCTTGTCGGGCTCAGGATTGCCACTGAATTGGGAACCAATAAGTTGACCATTCGTGGAGATTCACAACTTGTGGTGAGATAAGTCAACAAGGATTACCAAAGCCCATTGATGGAGGCATACGTTGAGGTAGTGAGAAGACTGGAGGAGCACTTTGAAGGATAGCAAACAAAACATGTACCCCGTGCGGAAAACAACATTGTTGATCATCTATCAAAATGTGCTTCGCAAAAGCTTCCTGTGGGAATAGGAAGTTTTGTTCTCCACCTTACTCAGCCCTCCGTATCCCCGGTAACAATGGCCCTAAAGGGGAGGAAACTGGACTCTGGTAAGCCTCTCCCGGTAGAGCCCTTCATGGCACCTGGCAGGGACCCTGTCGGAAACAACTCCCATTTGATTGTCGGGCTACACCCTCCTGCATGGCCTCTGGTCCGTGCGGTCAAGGAACACGCCCCCACAAATGAGGAGGTGCCGTTAGTCCACGTTGCTGAGCCCCGGGCTCCAACTTGGGGAAGGCACATAGTCCACTTCCTCCAAACCGGAGAACTTCTGAAAGAGCAAGAAGAAGCTAAAAGAGTAGCCCGGAGGGCCAGTATGTATCAGTTTGTTAATGACATTCTCTACAGAAGAAGGCCTAACGGTGTGAAATTCAATTGCTTTTGCCGGGAAGGGGGAAAGAAACTACTGGCAGAAATACACAAAGGCATGCGGGGCTCCCACATTGGATCAACGACATTAGTTGGGAAAGCATTTCGGCAAGGATTCTATTGTCCCATAGCCTTCGAAGATGCGGTCAAGCTAGTCACCAAATGTGAAGCCAGCCAGTTCCATTCCAAGAACAACCATCTGCTGGCTCAAGCTCTTCAGACAATCCCTTTGTCATGGCCGTTTTCGGTCTAGGGGCTCGATATCCTCGGCCCTTTCCCCCGAGCTACTGGGCTTTGAATTCTTGTTGCCATTGAGAAGTTTACAAAGTGGCTGGAAGTAGAAGCCGTGAGAAAGGTGACTGCTCGGTATGCTATCAAGCTCTTGAAAGGATTGGTGTGCCGCTTCGGGGTCCCTGCCCGGATCATCACCGATAACGGAACCAAATTCACGAGCCGCGCCTTCATGCAATATCTTCATGCCCTCGGAAGCATGAACTCATTTGCCTTTGTTGCACATCCCAGAAGCAATGGACAAGCTAAGAGGGTGAATGCTGAAGTATTGCCTGCACTCAAGGCAAGAACATTTGACAAGCTACAGAAGTGCAGGGATCGATGAGCTCCTGGTAGTTCTCTGGTCCCTCAGAACGACACTAAATCGAGCTACCAGGTAGACTCCCTTCTCCCTAGTCTATGGGGCAGAAGCAGTTATCCCCGGGGAACTCATTTACGGGTCACCTCAAGTGCTTGCCTATGATGAAGTAGCGCATGATCAGCAACGGCGTGACGACAATGTGCTTTTCGAGGAGAACCATCTCCTAGCTGCTACGTGTGTTGCACACTACGAGCAAGCAATATATCGCTATCACAGCCGCAGGGTTCATGCCTGGTGTTTTGAGGAAGGTCACCTTGTCCTTATGCGCGTTTAGTATGCCAAGGGTGCAAACAAGTTGACACCAAAGTGGGATGGCCCTTACCATGTTGTACGACTTACGAGACCTGGCGCAGTATGTCTGGCGACAGGAGATGGCATTCAATTGCAAAACTCATGGAACATTGAGCATCTCCGCAAGTACTATGTAAGGCGCGGCTGTCGGTCCCTGCCCGACAGCCACCCTTTTGTACAGGCCTTGCCTCAGTTGCATGTAACCCCTTGTGCAAAGCCAGGCGCAGACCCTGAGCAATAGAGAAATAAACGAAGCGCCAGGGGCCCCCGACAAGTTGCATGCATGCATAAGCATATCACGAGCATCACATGTTCATGTAGATAAGATAGCATCTGGCATCATTTTCATCTGCATAAACCACAGGTTCCGGCCATGGACTTGGTTCCCCAAGAAGAATGAAAAGAGAAGCCAACACTGCGGTCTTCGCCAAGCCGAATAGATAAGTTATTTCCATTACCCATACGTGTTCTGTAAGGACTTGTGCATAAGAAAACCCCATTGCCTTTTGAAACTTATGTGCCCCCATCCTTCGACCCGAACGCTATTTCGGTCAGGATGGTCGCAGTGGCCTCTGGCGAAAAAGGATTGGCGGAGGGGTAGTCCCTCTTCATGACTTGTGCCCGGTTGGCCTAACTCCGCAACAAGATTGAGGGTACCAGCAATTTAGCTTGTCGGGGGAAACTTGTTTACTAAAATGTGTAGAGGCATCCCACCTCTGCATGGTCACATTACATGCACGAGACCCCGACAAGGTTTATCTTTTTCACTAATATGATGATCAACAAGTACAAATCTTACAGAACACAAACATGGGTAAAAGATATTACTTTATTTGAACTAAAATTTGGCAAGTGCCTACATATTTAAGATTGAAAAAAGATAAGTGCCCCGTAATCCCTTCTTTTCGTTTTTCCTCCGCCAGGTATTGCGGTGAGAAGAGGAAGGGACTAAGGAAGCACCCAAACAGGAGCCCATCCTGGTCCCGTCACGGCTTGCCGGGCGCAGCATGACAAGATCGGGAGTGGCGAGGCTGCGAAGGAGGAGTGCGGGGAGCATCTTGGCGGCGCCCTGGTCACCACCTCCGGAACGAGCTAGAAGCCCTAGCTCGAGCACCGGTGGAATTAACCACCAAAGCTCAGCTGGAAGATTGCTGGAGGGGGACGAAGGCACCAACGGAACGTCCTTCGTCGGCCATCACCCAAAGAGGCTAGTGACGATGGTGCCGGGGAGGGAGGGGAAGAGCGGAAATATGAGGCGGCAGGTCGCCAGAAGAAGACGAAGGCGTCGGTGCCATCGTAGTCCGACCTGACGCCGCGCCATCCGCCTTCTCCCTCTTCCCTCGCTTTCTCTCCCCCACCACCACTTCAGGGAGACGTCGGTCCCCCGACACGACACCTCCCAAAGAGAAGCGGTCGATGGCCAAGACGGCCAGGGGGGCCGAAATGCGTTACTCCCCACCTTGGCGGGCAGGAAAGCGCCCCTTTCTTCAGCATCAACTCCGGTTCCGTGGGAAGGAGCAGTGCTAGGATTACCGATGACCCCGAGCCCTCCACCGCCTACCTAATGGTCGGCCCGCATGGAGACAGCGAATGTTTCTCCATCATGGAGATACGCAACTCCTCCTATGTGTCAGATGACGCGACACCTATGTATGCGGTCCCTGCATCTCTTCGGGGCCCAAACCAGACTCACTACCTGCGCTTCAGCGCAAACATTCGACATCGCCAACAAAAAGCTACCGTCTAGGGCCTGGCCCCATGCTATCCCCTTCAGCATAACCTGAAGAACAGAAAATGGAGGAAGAGAGGGATATGGATGAATGCCTCCGCTCCTCCCCCGCTCCTCCGTTTATTGGTGAGCTGGCGATGGGGGCTGATTCCCTGACAGGTAACCGCCACCCTCCTCCACCAATCCAAGAAGACCAGGCCCCTGCCTTGATGCTCTCTCATACCATGCATCTCCATTACCTACCCCACTCAATGCATGCAACATATGTGGCTAAGGATAAGGGCGTGGTGGGAAGAGTGAATTGGCAGTTACTTGCTCGTGCGTTAAAGTCATTCACATGCCATTACAAGAGTGGCCCCACCACGATTGGCGTTGCACGAAGCGCATAACAAACGGAAACTAGCATGGGCTCAAGTTAATGAAGAAGCAAAGAAGACCCCAAAGGGGGCGGGCCGCTCCTACACCCTTGGCTATGCATTGGTTAGAGCCTTACCCGACGACGCCCTGTGGCGCGTCCGGGCCAGGCTCGGGGGCTCCTATTGGTGCAAAAAACCCTGGGTCTGTTGCCCCACACTATGCACAGATCCAAGGACAATGTTGCAGGACCAGGATCAGATCAAGGCATGAAGGGATCAACTCTTTGTGGAATCAGAGAGCTGGTCGAGAAGATCAAGTCGACCAAGACTTGCCAAAGAAACAATATATAACCAGAGGAAGAGCCTTCCTTGTCAGGCACGCAAGCCTGGCGAGATGGATCACCCTGGAAGCAAGCCTCCAAGATCACCCCGGTAGGAATGCCGGGGCTCACGGAGGTAAACCAACCCATTACACCACCTAATAGTGACGCACGTTGTCGATCAGTACGGTGTCAAGCTCCTAAGTGTCTAAGTGGCAACCCCCTGCCACATGGCAGCCACTTTCTATAGCAAAAACCTCCAAGTGACACCCATCCTGAGACGTGTCAAGCAAGTAGACGCGAAGTAGGCAAAACAGCCTGGTAGGGCCTACCGGGCGAGGCGTGATGTGACACTAAGCGGAGCACTTAATGCGCTCTATCAGCCTGCAGAGTTGGGTATGATAGCTCTATTCTCTATCTAATCAGTATTGAAAGACTGATTTGCCACTGTGGTGACCCCTTAATCTATAAAAGGAGGCCCATGGCAACCATAGAGAGGATTCGGTCAATTCGGACCCTCGCACATCCATACGCGCATATCCACTCTTGCCTCGAGGCAACCCTGCCGGGCAAGAGGGTCGTGCTTTTTCCACCTTCCATCATTAATCCACCAAAGCAGGAGTAGGGTTTTACGCCTCACGGCGGCCTGAACCTAGGTAAAAACTGCACGTGTGCTCTATGTCGTGCTGTGTTATGCTCATCCGCTCATTGTGCAATGTGCCCATCCCCCTGCCGAACCAAAAGGGGCTCATGTCCCCATAGGTGGCCGTGGTTTCCCATGACACTTGGCGTAGACGAACCGGTGCCCAGTGCTGGCGGGTACTTGCGTTACGAGGTGGGGAGCCTCACCTTCACTTGCGAGCTGCGGCAAGTTCGTTGGCCACCGTCTCACACCTTCAAGCCTGACCTGCCAGAGAAGTATGATGGTAGCTCAACCCAAGAGTGTTTTGGGGCCTCTATACAATCGGCATTCAAGCTGCCAGGGGAAGGGATGAAAAGGTGCTCGCCAATTACTTTTCATTGGCACTAAAGACCAATATGAGGTCTTGGCTGTTGCACCTGCCTAAGGATTCCATCTAGTCATGGGCGGACCTGTGCAATGAGTTTCTTGGCGCCTTTACGGGCGACCATCAAGAACCCGGGAACCCCACTTACTGCCGAGCCCTCTTGCAGAAGGAGGGAGAAATTTTGCGCAAATATTTGCAGAGGTTTAGTCAAGTACACTGCAATATCCCAAAGATCCATCCGGCAGCGGTGATAGACGCGTTCCACACAAACATGCATAATCAGAGGATGCACGCCAAGATGAACGTTCGGCTGCCAAAGATAGTTAATGAGCTCTACACACTGGCGGATAAGTGTGCTCGCGCTGAGGAAGGGAGAAGTCTCCCCAGGGAAGAGGTTGGCGCCGGAGTTGATTCAGAGGATGATGTCGACGGCACCGCCCCTGGAAAGAGAAATAGGAAACGCAAAATGAAGCGCAAATGAAAGGCAGTAATGGCCGTTGAGGGATCATGTGATCCCTTCGTCGACAAGAGAGCAAAGGCCGAGGCACATGGAAAGGAAGCTGCTTTGTGCACCGATTGCCGGGTGATGACCCACAAGTATAGGGGATTTATCTAGTCGTGTCGATAAGTAAGGTGTCGAACCACCCGAGGAGCAGAAGGAAATTACAAGCGGTTTTCAACAAGGTATGTTCTCCAAGCACTAAAATTGTTGGTAATAGATAGTTTTGTGATAAGATAATTTGTAACGGGTAACAAGTAACATGTGTAACAAAGGTGCAGCAAGATAGGCCAATCCTTTTTGTAGCAAAGGATAAGCCTGGATGAACTCTTATATAAAGCAATGCGCTCCAGTGGACATATTGGAATTATTGTCAAGTTAATTTTCATCATGCTCATATGATTCGCGTTCGCTACTTTGATAATTTGATACGTGGGTGGACTCGTGCTTGCGTGTTATCCTTACTTGGAAAAGACTCCCACTTATGATTAGCCCCTCTCGCAAGCATCTACAAATATGAAAAAATAATTAAGATAAATCTAACCATAGCATGAAACATGTGGGTCCTAATCAGCCCCTTACGAAGCAACCCATAAACTAGGGTTTAAGCTTCTGTCACTCTAGCAACCCATCATCTTCTTATTACTTCCCAATGTCTCCCCCTAGGCCGAACTAATGGTAAAGTGTCATGTAGTCGACGTCCACATAAAACCACTAGAGGAAAGACAACATACATCTCATAAAAATATCGAACGGATACCAAATTTACATGATTACTTATAACAAGACTTATCCCATGTCTTCGGGAACAAACGTAACTACTCACAAAGCATATTCATGTTCATAACTAGAGGGGTATTGAATAGCATTAAGGATCTCAACATATGATATTCCACCGAATAAACCAACTAGCATCAACTACATGGAGTAATCAACACTACTACCAACCCGCAGGTACCAATCTGAGATTTTCAGACAAAGATCGAATACAATAGATGAACTAGGGTTTGAGAGGAGATGGTTCTGGTGAAGATATTCATGGAGATTGACCCCCTCTCGATGAGAGGATCGTTGGTGATGACGATGGCTTCGATTTCCCCATCCTGGAGGGAAGTTTCCCCGGCTGAATAGTTCCGCCAGAGCCTTAGATTGCTTCTGCCCAGATTCCGCCTCAAGACGGCGGTGCTTCGTCCCGAAAGCTTCCTTCTTATTTTTTCTAGGTCAAAACCCCTCATATACCAGAAGATGGACACCGGACGATGGTCATGGGTCCCACAAGCCATGGGGGTGCGCATTGGTGGTAGGTCGCGCCCCTGGCTTGTGGCCCACTGGTGGGTCCCCTTCTGTTGTATCTTCGCCCAGTATGTTTTATATATTCCAAAATAATTCTCCATAAAATTTTAGGACATTTGGAGTTGTGCAGAATAGGTATCTCAGATTTGCTCCTTTCTGGTCCAGAATTCTAGCTGCAGGCATTCTCCCTCTTCATGTAAACTTGCAAAATAAGAGAGAAAAGACACAGGTATTGTACCATAATGTGAAATAAAATTCCATAATGCAATAAATATCAACATAAAAATATGATGCAAAATGGACGTATCAACTCCCCCAAGCTTAGACCTCGCTTCCCCTTAAGTGAAAGCCGGAATTGATAATCATGACCACACGTTTAGAGATAGAGGTGTTGATAAAAATAAAATACGGACATGAGGGCATCATGATCATATTTAGAACAAGAATATATTGTCATATAACTACTTATACCAAAGTGGTAATTCGTTCACAAAGTAAAATATGAATCACAAACCTTATTGAAAACTAAGAAACTATTATCTCAGTCATTGAAGCAATTGCAATTTATGATAACATCTGAAAGAGTCAATGCAAGAGCTTTTATATAGCAAGTCCACATACTCAACCATCTTTTATTCTTTCATAATTGCTAACACTCACGTGAAACTTATGAGACCAAAGCTTCAATCGAACACATCGGGGCTTATAGTTTCGCCTCCAAACCATTTACCTCAAAGGGTAATTCAACAATAATAGTTTATGATCTCCTACATCTATATGGATATA